>JBBPBR010000256.1:9391-20182 GCA_037974775.1 Cicer pinnatifidum
AAGATTGGTTAAAAACCCTAATTGGACAAGAATAAGCATAGGGAGGACGAAAATTACCTAAATGTTTATCCAATGACACAAACACACATATTGGATGCACAAGATTGCTTAAAACCCTAATTGGGCAAGAATAAGACTTGGGAGGACGAAAATGACCTAAATGTTCATCCAATGACACAAATGAACTTATTGGATGCACAAGATTGGTTAAAAACCCTAATTGGACAAGAATAAGACTAGGGAGGACGAAAATGACTTAAATGTTCCTCCAATGACACCAACACGCCTATTGGATGCACAAGTTTGCATAAAAACGCTAATTCGACAAGAATAAGACTAGGGAGGACGAAAATGACCTAAATGTTCCTCCAATGACACAAACACACCTATTGGATGCACAAGATTGCATAAAAACCCTAATTGGACAAGAATAAGACTAGGGAGGACAAAAATTACCTAAATGTTCCTCCAATGACACAAACACACCTATTGGATGCACAAGATTGGTTAAAAACCCTAATTGGACAAGAATAAGACTAGGGAGGACGAAAATGACCTAAATGTTCATCCAATGACACAAACACACATATTGGATGCACAAGATTGCTTAAAACCCTAATTGGACAAGAATAAGACTAGGGAGGACGGAAATGACCTAAATGTTCAACCAATGACACAAATGAACTTATTGGATGCACAAGATTGGTTAAAAACCCTAATTGGACAAGAATAAGACTAGGGAGAACGAAAATGACCTAAATGTTCCTCCAATGACACAAACACGCCTATTGGATGCACAAGATTGCATAAAAACCCTAATTCGACAAGAATAAGACTAGGGAGGACGAAAATGACCTTAATGTTCCTCCAACGACACAAACACACCTATTAGATGCACAAGATTGCATAAAAACCCTAATTGGACAAGAATAAGACTAGGGAGGACGAAAATGACCTAAATGTTCATCCAATGACACAAATGAACTTATTGAATGCACAAGATTGGTTAAAAACCCTAATTGGACAAGAATAAGCTTAGGGAGGACGAAAATTACCTAAATGTTTATCCAATGACACAAACACACATATTGGATGCACAAGATTGCTTAAAACCCTAATTGGGCAAGAATAAGACTAGGGAGGACGAAAATGACCTAAATGTTCATCCAATGACACAAATGAACTTATTGGATGCACAAGATTGGTTAAAAACCCTAATTGGACAAGAATAAGACTAGGGAGGACGAAAATGACTTAAATGTTCCTCCAATGACACAAACACGCCTATTGGATGCACAAGTTTGCATAAAAACCCTAATTTGACAAGAATAAGACTAGGGAGGACGAAAATGACCTAAATGTTCCTCCAATGACACAAACACACCTATTGGATGCACAAGATTGCATAAAAACCCTAATTGGACAAGAATAAGACTAGGGAGGACGAAAATTACCTAAATGTTCATCCAATGACACAAATGAACTTATTGGATGCACAAGATTGGTTAAAAACCCTAATTGGACAAGAATAAGACTAGGGAGGACGAAAATGACTTAAATGTTCCTCCAATGACACAAACACGCCTATTGGATGCACAAGTTTGCATAAAAACCCTAATTCGACAAGAATAAGACTAGGGAGGACGAAAATGACCTAAATGTTCCTCCAATGACACAAACACACCTATTGGATGCACAAGATTGCATAAAAACCCTAATTGGACAAGAATAAGACTAGGGAGGACGTAAATGACCTAAATGTTCCACCATTGACACAAATGAACTTATTGGATGCACAAGGTTGGTTAAAAACCCTAATTGGACAAGAATAAGACTTGGGAGGACGAAAATGACCTAAATGTTCATCCAATGACACAAATGAACTTATTGGATGCACAAGATTGGTTAAAAACCCTAATTGGACAAGAATAAGCCTAGGGAGGACGAAAATGACCTAAATGTTCATCCAATGACACAAATGAACTTATTGGATGCACAAGATTGGTTAAAAACCCTAATTGGACAAGAGTAAGCCTAGGGAGGGCGAAAATGACCTAAATGTTCGTCGAATGACACAAACACACCTATTTGATGCACAAGATTGCATAAAAACCCTAATTGGACAAGAATAAGACTAGGGAGGACGAAAATGACCTAAATGTTCATCCAATGACACAAACACACATATTGGATGCACAAGATTGCTTAAAACCCTAATTGGACAAGAATAAGACTAGGGAGGACGGAAATGACCTAAATGTTCAACCAATGACACAAATGAACTTATTGGATGCACAAGGTTGGTTAAAAACCCTAATTGGATAAGAATAAGCCTAGGGAGGACGAAAATGACCTAAATGTTCGTCCAATGAAACAAACACACCTATTGGATGCCCAAGATTGCATAAAAACCCTAATTGGACAAGAATAAGACTAGGGAGGACGAAAATGACCTAAATGTTACTCCAATGACACAAACACACCTATTGGATGCACAAGATTGCATAAAAACCCTAATTGGACAAAAATAAGACTAGGGAGGACGAAAATGACTTAAATGTTCGTCCAATGACACAAACACACCTATTGGATGCACAAGATTGCATAAAAACCCTAATTGGACAAGAATAAGACTAGGGAGGACGAAAATGACCTAAATGTTCATCCAATGACACAAACACACATATTGGATGCACAAGATTGCTTAAAACCCTAATTGGACAAGAATAAGACTAGGGAGGACGGAAATGACCTAAATGTTCAACCAATGACACAAACACACCTATTGGATGCACAAGATTGCATAAAAACCCTAATTGGACAAGAATAAGACTAGGGAGGACGAAAATGACCTAAATGTTCATCCAATGACACAAACACACCTATTGGATGCACAAGATTGCTTAAAAACCCTAATTGGACAAGAATAAGACTAGGGAGGACGAAAATGACCTAAATGTTCCTCCAATGACACAAACACACCTATTGGATGCACAAGATTGGTTAAAAACCCTAATTGGACAAGAATAAGACTAGGGAGGACGAAAATGACCTAAATGTTCATCCAATAACACAAATGAACTTATTGTATGCACAAGATTGGTTAAAAACCCTAATTGGACAAGAATAAGCATAGGGAAGACGAAAATGACCTAAATGTTCATCCAATGACACAAACACACATATTGGATGCACAAGATTGCTTAAAACCCTAATTGGACAAGAATAAGACTAGGGAGGACGAAAATGACCTAAATGTTCATCCAATGACACAAATGGACTTATTGGATGCACAAGATTGGTTAAAAACCCTAATTGGACAAGAATAAGCCTAGGGAGGATGAAAATGACCTAAATGTTCAACCAATGACACAAATGAACTTATTGGATGCACAAGGTTGGTTAAAAACCCTAATTGGACAAGAATAAGCCTAGGGAGGACGAAAATGACCTAAATGTTCGTCCAATGACACAAACACACCTATTGGATGCACAAGATTGCATAAAAACCCTAATTGGACAAGAATAAGCCTAGGGAGGACGAAAATGACCTAAATGTTCGTCCAATGAAACAAACACACCTATTGGATGCACAAGATTGCATAAAAACCCTAATTGCACAAGAATAAGCCTAGGGAAGACGAAAATGACCTAAATGTTCATCCAATGACACAACTGAACTTATTAAATACGCAAGATTGGTTAAAAACCCTAATTGGACAAGAATAAGCATAAGGAGGACGAAAATGACCTAAATGTTCATCCAATGACTCAAATGAACCTATTGGATGCACAAGATTGGTTAAAAACCCTAATTGGACAAGAATAAGCCTAGGGAGGACGAAAATGACCTAAATGTTCATCCAATGACACAAATTAACTTATTGGATGCAGAAGATTGGTTAAAAACCATAATTGGACAAGAATAAGCCTAGGGAGGACGAAAATGACCTAAATGTTCATCCAATGACACAAATGAACTTATTGGATGCACAAGATTGGTTGAAAACCCTAATTGGACAAGAATAAGCCTAGGGAGGACGAAAATGACCTTAATGTTCATCCAATGACACAAATGAACTTATTGGATGCACAAGATTGGTTCAAAACCCTAATTGGACAAGAATAAGCCTAGGGAGGACGAAAATGACCTAAATGTTCAACCAATGACACAAATGAACTTATTGGATGCACAAGGTTGGTTAAAAACCCTAATTGGACAAGAATAAGCCTAGGGTGGACGAAAATGACCTAAATGTTCGTCCAATGACACAAACACACCTATTGGATGCACAAGATTGCATAAAAACCCTAATTGGACAAGAATAAGCCTAGGGAGGACGAAAATGACCTAAATGTTCCTCCAATGACACAAACACACCTAATGGATGCACAAGATTGCATAAAAACCCTAATTGGACAAGAATAAGACTAGGGAGGACGAAAATGACCTAAATGTTCCTCCAATGACACAAACACACCTATTGGATGCAAAAGATTGCATAAAAACCCTAATTCGACAAGAATAAGACTAGGGAGGACGAAAATGACCTAAATGTTCCTCCAATGACACAAACACACCTATTGGATGCACAAGATTGCATAAAAACCCTAATTGGACAAGAATAAGACTAGGGAGGACAAAAATTACCTAAATGTTCCTCCAATGACACAAACACACCTATTGGATGCACAAGATTGGTTAAAAACCCTAATTGGACAAGAATAAGACTAGGGAGGACGAAAATGACCTAAATGTTCATCCAATGACACAAACACACATATTGGATGCACAAGATTGCTTAAAACCCTAATTGGACAAGAATAAGACTAGGGAGGACGGAAATGACCTAAATGTTCAACCAATGACACAAATGAACTTATTGGAGGCACAAGATTGGTTAAAAACCCTAATTGGACAAGAATAAGACTAGGGAGAACGAAAATGACCTAAATGTTCCTCCAATGACACAAACACGCCTATTGGATGCACAAGATTGCATAAAAACCCTAATTCGACAAGAATAAGACTAGGGAGGACGAAAATGACCTAAATGTTCCTCCAATGACACAAACACACCTATTGGATGCACAAGATTGCATAAAAACCCTAATTGGACAAGAATAAGACTAGGGAGGACGAAAATGACCTAAATGTTCCACCAATGACACAAATGAACTTATTGGATGCACAAGGTTGGTTAAAAACCCTAATTTGACAAGAATAAGCCTAGGGAGGACGAAAATGACCTAAATGTTCGTCCAATGACACAAACACACCTATTGGATGCACAAGATTGCATAAAAACCCTAATTGGACAAGAATAAGACTAGGGAGGACGAAAATGACCTAAATAATCATCCAATGACACAAATGAACTTATTGGATTCACAAGATTGGTTAAAAACCCTAATTGGACAAGAATAAGCATAGGGAGGACGAAAATGACCTAAATGTTCATCCAATGACACAAACCCACATATTGGACGCACAAGATTGCTTAAAACCCTAATTGGACAAGAATAAGACTAGGGAGGACGAAAATGACCTAAATGTTCATCCAATGACACAAATGAACTTATTGGATGCACAAGATTGGTTAAAAACCCTAATTGGACAAGAATAAGCCTCGGGAGGACGAAAATGACCTAAATAATCCTCCAATGACACAAACACACCTATTGGATGCACAAGATTGCATAAAAACCCTAATTGGGCAAGAATAAGACTAGGGAGGAAGAAAATGACCTAAATGTTCATCCAATGACACAAATGAACTTATTGGATGCACAAGATTGGTTAAAAACCCTAATTGGACAAGAATAAGCCTAGGGAGGACGAAAATGACCTAAATGTTCGTCCAATGACACAAACACACCTATTGGATGCACAAGATTGCATAAAAACCCTAATTCGACAAGAATAAGACTAGGGAGGACGAAAATGACCTAAATGTTCCTCCAATGACACAAACACACCTATTGGATGCACAAGATTGCATAAAAACCCTAATTGGACAAGAATAAGACTAGGGAGGACGAAAATGACCTAAATGTTCATCCAAAGACACAAATGAACTTATTGGATGCACAAGATTGGTTAAAAACCCTAATTGGACAAGAATAAGCCTTGGGAGGACGAAAATGACCTAAATGTTCGTCCAATGACACAATCACACCTATTGGATGCACAAGATTGCATAAAAACCCTAATTGGACAAGAATAAGACTAGGGAGGACGAAAATGACCTAAATGTTCCTCCAATGACACAAACACACCTATTGGATGCACAAGATTGGTTAAAAACCCTAATTGGACAAGAATAAGACTAGGGAGGACGAAAATGACCTAAATGTTCATCCAATGACACAAACCCACATATTGGATGCACAAGATTGCTTAAAACCCTAATTGGACAAGAATAAGACTAGGGAGGACGAAAATGACCTAAATGTTCGTCCAATGACACAAATACACCTATTGGATGCACAAGATTGCATAAAAACCCTAATTCGACAAGAATAAGACTAGGGAGGACGAAAATGACCTAAATGTTCCTCCAATGACACAAACACACCTATTGGATGCACAAGATTGCATAAAAACCCTAATTGGACAAGAATAAGACTAGGGAGGACGAAAACGACCTAAATGTTCATCCAAGGACACAAATGAACTTATTGGATGCACAAGATTGGTTAAAAACCCTAATTGGACAAGAATAAGCCTAGGGAGGACGAAAATGACCTAAATCTTCGTCCAATGACACAAACACAACTATTGGATATACAAGATTGCATAAAATCCCTAATTGGACAAGAATAAGACTAGGGAGGACGAAAATGACCTAAATGTTCGTCCAATGACACAAACACACCTATTGGATGCACAAGATTGCATAAAAACCCTAATTGGACAAGAATAAGACTAGGGAGGACGAAAATAACCTAAATGTTCCTCCAATAACACAAACACACCTATTGGATGCACAAGATTGCATAAAAACCCTAATTCGACAAGAATAAGACTAGGGAGGACGAAAATGACCTAAATGTTCCTCCAATGACACAAACACACCTATTGGATGCACAAGATTGCATAAAAACCCTAATTGGACAATAATAAGACTTGGGAGGACGAAAATGACCTAAATGTTCATCCAATGACACAAATGAACTTATTGGATGCACAAGATTGGTTAAAAACCCTAATTGGCCAAGAATAAGCCTAGGGAGGACGAAAATGACCTAAATGTTCGTCCAATGACACAAACACACCTATTGGATGCACAAGATTGCATAAAAACCCTAATTGGACAAGAATAAGACTAGGGAGGACGAAAATGACCTAAATGTTCCTCCAATGACGCAAACGCACCTATTGGATGCACAAGATTGCATAAAAACCCTAATTCGACAAGAATAAGACTAGGGAGGACGAAAATGACCTAAATGTTCCTCCAATGACACAAACACACCTATTGGATGCACAAGATTGCATAAAAACCCTAATTGGACAAGAATAAGACTAGGGAGGACGAAAATGACCTAAATGTTCGTCCAATGACACAAACACACCTATTGGATGCACAAGATTGCATAAAAACCCTAATTGTACAAGAATAAGCCTAGGGAGGACGAAAATGACCTAAATGTTCGTCCAATGACACAAACACACCTATTGGATGCACAAGATTGCATAAATACCCTAATTGGACAAGAATAAGCCTAGGGAGGACGAAAATGACCAAAATGTTCATCCAATGACACAAATGAACTTATTGGATGCACAATATTGGTTAAAAACCCTAATTGGACAAGAATAAGCCTAGGGATGACGAAAATGACCTAAATGTTCGTCCAATGAGACAAACACACCTATTGGATACACAAGATTGCATAAAAACCCTAATTGGACAAGAATAAGACTAGGGAGGACGAAAATGACCTAAATGTTCCTCCAATGACACAAACACACCTATTGGATGCACAAGATTGCATAAAAATCCTAATTGGACAAGAATAAGACTAGGGAGGACGAAAATGACCTAAATGTTCATCGAATGACACAAATGAACTTATTGGATGCACAAGATTGGTTAAAAACCCTAATTGGACAAGAATAAGCCTAGGGAGGACGAAAATGACCTAAATGTTCGTCCAATGACACAAACACACCTATTGGATGCACAAGATTGCATAAAAACCCTAATTGGACAAGTATAAGACTAGGGAGGACGAAAATGACCTAAATGTTCCTCCAATGACACAAACACACCTTATGGATGCACAAGATTGCATAAAAACCCTAATTCGACAAGAATAAGACTAGGGAGGACGAAAATGACCTAAATGTTCCTCCAATGACACAAACACACCTATTGGATGCACAAGATTGCATAAAAACCCTAATTGGACAAGAATAAGACTAGGGAGGACGAAAATGACCTCAATGTTCATCCAATGACACAAATGAACTTATTGGATACACAAGATTGGTTAAAAACCCTAATTGGACAAGAATAAGCCTAGGGAGGATGAAAATGACCTAAATGTTCGTCCAATGACACAAACACACCTATTGGATGCACAAGATTGCATAAAAACCCTAATTCGACAAGAATAAGACTAGGGAGGACGAAAATGACCTAAATGTTCCTCCAATGACACAAACACACCTATTGGATGCACAAGATTGCATAAAAACCCTAATTGGACAAGAATAAGACTAGGGAGGACGAAAATAACCTAAATGTTCCTCCAATGACACAAACACACCTATTCGATGCACAAGATTGCATAAAAACCCTAATTAGACAAGAATAAGACTAGGGAGGACGAAAATGACCTAAATGTTCCTGCAATGACACAAACACACCTATTGGATGCACAAGATTGCATAAAAACCCTAATTGGACAAGAATAAGACTAGGGAGGACGAAAATGACCTAAATGTTCATCCAATGACACAAATGAACTTATTGTATGCACAAGATTGGTTAAAAACCATAATTGGACAAGAATAAGCATAGGGAGGTCGAAAATTACCTAAATGTTCATCCAATGACACAAACACACATATTGGATGCACAAGACTGCTTAAAACCCTAATTGGACAAGAATAAGCCTAGTGAGGACGTAAATGACCTAAATGTTCATCCAATGACACAAATGAACTTATTGGATGCACAAGATTGGATAGAAACCCTAATTGGACAAGAATAAGCATAGGGAGGACGAAAATGACCTAAATGTTCATCCAATGACACAAACACACATATTGGATGCACCAGATTGCTTAAAACCCTAATTGGACAAGAATAAGACTAGGGATGACAAAAATGACCTAAATGTTCATCCAATGACACAAATGAACTTATTGGATGCACAAGATTGGTTAAAAACCCTAATTGGACAAGAATAAGCCTAGGGAGGACGAAAATGACCTAAATGTTCGTCCAATGACACAAACACACCTATTGGATGCACAAGATTGCATAAAAACTCTAATTGGACAAGAATAAGACTAGGGAGGACGAAAATGACCTAAATGTTCCTCCAATGACACAAACACACCTATTGGATGTACAAGATTGCATAAAAACCCTAATTCGACAAGAATAAGACTAGGGAGGACGAAAATGACCTAAATGTTCCTCCAATGACACAAACACACCTATTGGATGCACAAGATTGCATAAAAACCCTAATTGGACAAGAATAAGACTAGGGAGGACGAAAATGACCTAAATGTTCATCCAATGACACAAATGAACTTATTGTATGCACAAGATTGGTTAAAAACCCTAATTGGACAAGAATAAGCATAGGGAGGACGAAAATTACCTAAATGTTCATCCAATGAAACAAACACACATATTGGATGCACAAGATTGCTTAAAACCCTAATTGGACAAGAATAAGACTAGGGAGGACGAAAATGACCTAAATGATCATCGAATGACACAAATGAACTTATTGGATGCACAAGATTGGTTAAAAACCCTAATTGGACAAGAATAAGCCTAGGGAGGAAAAACATGACCTAAATGTTCATCCAATGACACAAATGAACTTATTGGATGCACATGATTGGTTAAAAAACCTAATTGGACAAGAATAAGCCTAGGGATGACGAAAATGACCTAAATGTTCGTCCAATGACACAAACACACCTATTGGATGCACAAGATTGCCTAAAAACCCTAATTGGACAAGAATAAGACTAGGGAGGACGAAAATGAACTAAATGTTCCTCCAATGACACAAACACACCTATTGGATGCACAAGATTGCATAAAAACCCTAATTGGACAAGAATAAGACTAGGGAGGACGAAAATGACCTAAATGTTCGTCCAATGACACAAACACACCTATTGGATGCACAAGATTGCATAAAAACCCTAATTGGACAAGAATAAGACTAGGGAGGACGGAAATGACCTAAATGTTCATCCAATGACACAAATGAACTTATTGGATGCACAAGATTGGTTAAAAACCCTAATTGGACAAGAATAAGCATATGGAGGACGAAAATGACCTAAAGGTTAATCCAATGACACAAACACACATATTGGATGCACAAGATTGCATAAAAACCCTAATTGGACAAGAATAAGACTAGGGAGGACGAAAATGACCTAAATGTTCCACCAATGACACAAACACACCTATTGGATGCACAAGATTGCATAAAAACCCTAATTGGACAAGAATAAGACTAGGGAGGACGGAAATGACCTAAATGTTCATCCAATGACACAAATGAACTTATTGGATGCACAAG
>JBBPBR010000257.1:0-37500 GCA_037974775.1 Cicer pinnatifidum
AATTAGGGTTTTTAACCAATCTTGTGCATCCAATAAGTTCATTTGTGTCATTGGATGAACATTTAGGTCATTTTCGTCCTCCCTAGTCTTATTCTTGTCCAATTAGAGTTTTTAACCAATCTTGTGCATCCAATAAGTTCATTTGTGTCATTGGATGAACATTTAGGTCATTTTCGTCATCCCTAGTCTTATTCTTGTCCAATTAGGGTTTTAAGCAATCTTGGGCATCCAATATGTGTGTTTGTGTCATTGGATGAACATTTAGGTCATTTTCGTCCTCCCTATGCTTATTCTTGTCCAATTAGGGTTTTTAACCAATCTTTTGCATCCAATAAGTTCATTTGTGTCATTGGATGAACATTTAGGTCATTTACGTTCTCCCTAGGCTTATTCTTGTCCAATTAGGGTTTTAAGCAATCCTGTGCATCCAATAGGTGTGTTTGTGTCATTGGATGAACATTTAGGTCATTTTCGACCTCCCTATGCTTATTCTTGTCCAATTAGGGTTTTTAGCCAATCTTGTGCATACAATAAGTTCATTTGTGTCATTGGATGAACATTTAGGTCATTTTCGTCCTCCCTAGTCTTATTCTTGTCCAATTAGGGTTTTTATGCAATCTTGTGCATCCAATAGGTGTGTTTGTGTCATTGGAGGAACATTTAGGTCATTTTCGTCCTTTCTAGTCTTATTCTTGTCGAATTAGGGGTTTTATGCAATCTTGTGCATCCAATAGGTGTGTTTGTGTCATTGGACGAACATTTAGGTCATTTTCGTCCTCCCTAGGCTTATTCTTGTCCAAGTAGGGTTTTTAACCAACCTTGTGCATCCAATAAGTTCATTTGTGTCATTGGATGAACATTTAGGTCATTTTCGTCCTCCCTAGGCTTGTTCTTGTCCAATTAGGGTTTTTATGCAATCTTGTGCATCCAATAGGTGTGTTTGTGTCATTGGAGGAACATTTAGGTTATTTTCGTCCTCCCTAGTCTTATTCTTGTCGAATTAGGGTTTTTATGCAATCTTGTGCATCCAATAGATGTGTTTGTGTCATTGGAGGAACATTTAGGTCATTTTCGTCCTCCCTAGTCTTATTCTTGTCGAATTAGGGTTTTTATGCAATCCTGTGCATCCTATAGGTGTGTTTGTGTCATTGGATGAACATTTAGGTCATTTTCGTCCTCCCTAGGCTTATTCTTGTCCAATTAGGGTTTTTAACCAACCTTGTGCATCCAATACGTTCATTTGTGTCATTGGTTGAACATTTAGGTCATTTTCGTCCTCCCTAGTCTTATTCTTGTCCAATTAGGGTTTTTATGCAATCTTGTGCATCCAATAGGTGTGTTTGTGTCATTGGACGAAGATTTAGGTCATTTTCGTCCTCCCTAGGCTTATTCTTGTCCAATTAGGGTTTTTAACCAATCTTGTGCATCCAATAAGTTCATTTGTGTCATTGGATGAACATTTAGGTCATTTTCGTCCTCCCTAGTCTTATTCTTGTCCAATTAGGGTTTTTGTGCAATCTTGTGCATCCAATAGGTGTGTTTGTGTCATTGGAGGAACATTTAGGTCATTTTCGTCCTCCATAGTGTTATTCTTGTCGAATTAGGGTTTTTATGCAATCTTGTGCATCCAATAGGTGTGTTTGTGTCATTGGACGAACATTTAGGTCATTTTCGTCCTCCCTAGGCTTATTCTTGTCCAAGTAGGGTTTTTAACCAACCTTGTGCATCCAATAAGTTCATTTGTGTCATTGGATGAACATTTAGGTCATTTTCGTCCTCCCTAGGCTTGTTCTTGTCCAATTAGGGATTTTATGCAATCTTGTGCATCCTACAGGTGTGTTTGTGTCATTGGACGAACATTTAGGTCATTTTCGTCCTCCCTAGTCTTATTCTTGTCCAATTAGGGTTTTTATGCAATCTTGTGCATCCAATAGGCGTGTTTGTGTCATTGGACGAACATTTAGGTCATTTTCGTCCTCCCTAGTCTTATTCTTGTCCAATTAGGGTTTTAAGAAATCTTGTGCATCCAATATGTGGGTTTGTGTCATTGGATGAACATTTAGGTCATTTTCGTCCTCCCTAGGCTTATTCTTGTCCAATTAGGGTTTTTAACCAATCTTGTGCATCCAATAAGTTCATTTGTGTCATTGGATGATCATTTAGGTCATTTTCGTCCTCCCTAGGCTTATTCTTGTCCAATTAGGGTTTTTAACCAATCTTGTGCATCCAATAAGTTCATTTGTGTCATTGGATGAACATTTAGGTCATTTTCGTCCTCCCTAGGCTTATTCTTGTCCAATTAGGGTTTTTAACCAATCTTGTGCATCCAATAAGTTCATCTGTATCATTGGATGAACATTTAGGTCATTTTCGTCCTCCCTAGGCTTATTCTTGTCCAATTAGGGTTTTTATGCAATCTTGTGCATCCAATAGGTGTGTTTGTGTCATTGGACGAACATTTAGGTCATTTTCGTCCTCCCTAGGCTTATTCTTGTCCAATTAGGGTTTTTATGCAATCTTGTGCATCCAATAGGTGTGTTTGTATCATTGGACGAACATTTAGGTCATTTTCGTCCTCCATAGTCTTATTCTTGTCCAATTAGGGTTTTTATGCAATCTAGTGCATCCAATAGGTGTGTTTGTGTCATTGGACGAACATTTAGGTCATTTTCGTCCTCCCTAGGCTTATTCTTGTCCAATTAGGGTTTTAACCAATCTTGTGCATCCAATAAGTTCATTTGTGTCATTGGATGAACATTTAGGTCATTTTCGTCCTCCCTAGGCTTATTCTTGTCCAATTAGGGTTTTTAACCAATCTTGTGCATCCAATAAGTTCATTTGTGTCATAGGATGAATATTTAGGTCATTTTCGTCCTCCCTAGGCTTATTCTTGTCCAATTAGGGTTTTTATGCAATCTTGTGCATCCAATAGGTGTGTTTGTGTCATTGGACGAACATTTAGGTCATTTTCGTCCTCCATAGTCTTATTCTTGTCCAATTAGGGTTTTTATGCAATCCTGTGCATCCAATAGGTGTATTTGTGTCATTGGACGAACATTTAGGTCATTTTCGTCATCCCTAGGCTTATTCTTGTCCAATTAGGGTTTTCAACCAATCTTGTGCATCCAATAAGTTCATTTGTGTCATTGGATGAACATTTAGGTCATTTTCGTCCTCCCTAGGCTTATTCTTGTCCAATTAGGGTTTTTATCCAATCTTGTGCATCCAATAATTTCATTTGTGTCATTGGATGAACATTTAGGTCATTTTCGTCCTCCCTAGGCTTATTCTTGTCCAATTAGGGTTTTTAACCAATCTTGTGCATCCAATAAGTTCATTTGTGTCATTGGATGAACATTTAGGTCATTTTCGTCATCCCTAGGCTTATTCTTGTCCAATAAGGGTTTTTAACCAATCTAGTGCATCCAATAAGGTCATTTGTGTCATAGGATGAACATTTAGGTCATTTTCGTCCTCCCTAGGCTTATTCTTGTCCAATTAGGGGTTATAGCCAATCTTGTGCAACTAATAAGTTCATTTGTGTCATTGGAGGAACATTTAGGTCACTTTCGTCCTCCCTAGGCTTATTCTTGTCCAATTAGGATTTTTAACCAATCTTGTGCATCCAATAGGTATTTGTGTCATTGGAGGAACATTTAGGTCATTTTCGTCCTCCCTAGTCTTATTCTTGTCCAATTAGGGTTTTTATGCAATCTTGTGCATCCAATAGGTGTGTTTGTGTCATTGGATGAACATTTAGGTCATTTTCGTCATCCCTAGGCTTATTCTTGTCCAATTAGGGTTTTTAACGAATCTTGTGCATCCAATAAGTTTCTTTGTGTCATTGGATGAACATTTAGGTCATTTTCGTCCTCCCTAGGCTTATTCTTGTCCAATTAGGGTTTTCAACCAATCTTGTGCATCCAATAAGTTCATTTGTGTCATTGGATGAACATTTAGGTCATTTTCGTCCTCCCTAGGCTTATTGTTGTCCAATTAGGGTTTTTAACCAATCTTGTGCATCCAATAAGTTCATTTGTGTCATTGGACGAACATTTAGGTCAATTTCGTCCTCCCTAGGCTTATTCTTGTCCAATTAGGGTTTTTAACCAATCTTGTGCATCCAATAAGTTCATTTGTGTCATTGGACGAACATTTAGGTCAATTTCGTCCTCCCTAGTCTTATTCTTGTCCAATTAGGGTTTTCAACCAATCTTGTGCATCCAATAAGTTCATTTGTGTCATTGGATGAACATTTAGGTCATTTTCGTCCTCCCTATGCTTATTCTTGTCCAATTAGGGTTTTTAACCAATCTTGTGCATCCAATAAGTTCATTTGTGTCATTGGATGAACATTTAGGTCATTTTCGTCCTCCCTAGTCTTATTCTTGTCCAATTAGGGTTTTTATGCAATCTTGTGCATCCAATAGGTGTGTTTGTGTCATTGGAGGAACATTAAGGTCATTTTAATCCTCCCTAGTCTTATTCATGTCCAATTAGGGTTTTTATGCAATCTTGTGCATCCAATAGGTGTGTTTGTTTCATTGGACGAACATTTAGGTCGTTTTCGTCCTCCATATGCTTATTCTTGTCAAATTATGGTTTTTAACCAATCCTGTGCATCCAATAAGTTTATTTGTGTCATTGGATGAACATTTAGGTCATTTTCGTCCTCCCTAGTCTTATTCTTGTCCAATTAGGGTTTTAAGCAATCTTGTGCATCCAATATGTGTGTTTGTGTCATTGGATGAACATTTAGGTCATTTTCGTCCTCCCTAGTCTTATTCTTGTCCAATTAGGGATTTTATGCAATCTTGTGCATCCAATAGGTCTGTTTGTGTCATTGGACGAACATTTAGGTCATTTTCGTCCTCCCTAGGCTTATTCTTGTCCAATTTGGGTTTTTAACCAATCTTGTGCATCCAATAAGTTCATTTGTGTCATTGGATGAACATTTAGGTCATTTTCGTCATCCCTAGTCTTATTCTTGTCCAATTAGGGTTTTAAGCAATCTTGTGCATCCAATATGTGTGTTTATGTCATTGGATGAACATTTAGGTCATTTTCGTCCTCCCTATGCTTATTCTTGTCCAATTAGGGTTTTTAACCGATCTTGTGCATCCAATAAGTTCATTTGTGTCATTGGATGAACATTTAGGTCATTTACGTCCTCCCTAGGCTTATTCTTGTCCAATTAGGGTTTTAAGCAATCTTGTGCATCCAATATGTGTGTTTGTGTCATTGGATGAACATTTAGGTAATTTTCGACCTCCCTATGCTAATTCTTGTCCAATTAGGGTTTTTAACCAATCTTGTGCATACAATAAGTTCATTTGTGTCATTGGATGAACATTTAGGTCATTTTCGTCCTCCCTAGTCTTATTCTTGTCAAATTAGGGTTTTTATGCAATCTTGTGCATCCAATAGGTGTGTTTGTGTCATTGGAGGAACATTTAGGTCATTTTCGTCCTCCCTAGTCTTATTCCTGTCGAATTAGGGTTTTTATGCAATCTTGTGCATCCAATAGGTGTGTTTGTGTCATTGGAGGAACATTTAGGTTATTTTTGTCCTCCCTAGTCTTATTCTTGTCCAATTAGGGTTTTTATGCAATCTTGTGCATCCAATAGGTGTGTTTGTGTCATTGGAGGAATATTTAGGTCATTTTCGTCCTCCCTAGTCTTATTCTTGTCGAATTAGGGTTTTTATGCAATCTTGTGCATCCAATATGTGTGTTTGTGTCATTGGATGAACATTTAGGTCATTTTCGTCCTCCCAAGGCTTATTCTTGTTCAATTAAGGTTTTTAACCAATCTTGTGCATCCAATAAGTTCATTTGTGTCATTGGATGAACATTTAGGTCATTTTCGTCCTCCCAAGGCTTATTCTTGTTCAATTAAGGTTTTTAACCAATCTTGTGCATCCAATAAGTTCATTTGTGTCATTGGATGAACATTTAGGTCATTTTCGTCCTCCCTAGTCTTATTCTTGTCGAATTAGGGTTTTTATGCAATCTTGTGCATCCAATAGGTGTGTTTGTGTCAATGGAGGAACATTTAGGTCATTTTCGTCCTCCCTAGTCTTATTCTTGTCCAATTAGGGTTTTTATGCAATCTTGTGCATCCAATAGGTGTGTTTGTGTCATTGGACGAACATTTAGGTCATTTTCTTCCTCCCTAAACTTATTCTTGTCAAATTAGGGTTTTTAACCAATCATGTGCATCCAATAAGTTCATTTGTGTCATTGGATGAACATTTAGGTCATTTTCGTCCTCCCTAGTCTTATTCTTGTCCAATTAGGGTTTTTATGCAATCTTGTGCATCCAATAGGTGTGTTTGTGTCATTGGAGGAACATTTAGGTCATTTTCGTCCTCCCTAGTCTTATTCTTGTCCAATTAGGGTTTTTATGCAATCTTGTTCGTCCAATAGGTGTGTTTGTGTCATTGGAGGAACATTTAGGTCATTTTCGTCCTCCCTAGTCTTATTCTTGTCCAATTAGGGTTTTAAGCAATCTTGTGCATCCAATAGGTGTGTTTGTGTCATTTGAGGAACATTTAGGTCATTTTCGTCCTCCCTAGTCTTATTCTTGTCCAATTAGGGTTTTTAACCAATCTTGTGCATACAATAAGTTCATTTGTGTCATTGGATGAACATTTAGGTAATTTTCGTCCTCCCTAGTCTTATTCTTGTCCAATTAGGGATTTTATGCAATCTTGTGCATCCAATAGGTGTGTTAGTGTCATTGGACGAACATTTAGGTCATTTTCGTCCTCCCTAGGCTTATTCTTGTCCAATTAGGGTTTTTAACCAATCTTGTGCATCCAATAGGTGTGTTTGTGTCATTGGAGGAACATTTAGGTCATTTTCGTCCTCCCTAGTCTTATTCTTGTCCAATTAGGGTTTTTATGCAATCTTGTGCATCCAATAGGTGTGTTTGTGTCATTGGACGAACATTTAGGTCATTTTCATCCTCCATAGGCTTATTCTTGTCCAATTAGGGTTTTTAACCAACCTTGTGCATCCAATAAGTTCATTTGTGTCCTTGGTTGAACATTTAGGTCATTTTCATCCTCCCTAGGCTTATTCTTGTCCAGTTAGGGTTTTTAACCAATCTTGTGCATCCAATAAGTTCATTTGTGTCATTGGATGAACATTTAGGTCATTTTCGTCCTCCCTAGTCTTATTCTTGTCCAATTAGGGTTTTAAGCAATCTTGTGCATCCAATATGTGTGTTTGCGTCATTGGATGAACATTTAGGTCATTTTCGTCCTCCCTATGCTTATTCTTGTCCAATTAGGGTTTTTAACCAATCTTGTGCATCCAATAAGTTCATTTGTGTCATTGGATGAACATTTAGGTCATTTTCGTCCTCAATAGTCTTATTCTTGTCCAATTAGGGTTTTTATGCAATCTTGTGCATCCAATAGGTGTGTTTGTGTCATTGGAGGAACATTTAGGTCATTTTCGTCCTCCCTAGTCTTATTCTTGTCCAATTAGGGTTTTTATGCAATCTTGTGCATCCAATAGGTGTGTTTGTGTCATTGGAAGAACATTTAGGTAATTTTCATCCTCCCTAGGCTTATTCTTGTCCGATTAGGGTTTTTAACCAATCTTGTGCATTCAATAAGTTCATTTGTGTCATTGGATGAACATTTAGGTCATTTTCGTCCTCCCTTGTCTTATTCTTGTCCAATTAGGGTTTTAAGCAATCTTGTGCATCCAATATGTGGGTTTGTGTCGTTGGATGAACGTTTAGGTCATTTTCGTCCTCCCTATGCTTATTCTTGTCCAATTAGGGTTTTTATGCAATCTTGTGCATCCAATAGGTGTGTTTGTGTCATTGGAGGAACATTTAGGTCATTTTCGTCCTCCCTAGTCTTATTCTTGTCCAATTAGGGTTTTTATGCAATCTTGTGCATCCAATAGGTGTGTTTGTGTCATTGGACGAACATTTAGGTCATTTTCATCCTCCTTAGGCTTATTCTTGTCCAATTAGGGTTTTTAACCAATCTTGTGCATCCAATAAGTTCATTTGTGTCATTGGATGAACATTTAGGTCATTTTCGTCATCCATAGTCTTATTCTTGTCCAATTAGGGTTTTAAGCAATCTTGTGCATCCAATATGTGTGTTTGTGTCATTGGATGAACATTTAGGTAATTTTCGTCCTCCCTATGCTTATTCTTGTCCAATTAGGGTTTTTATCCAATCTTGTGCATACAATAAGTTCATTTGTGTCATTGGATGAACATTTAGGTCATTTCCGTCCTCCCTAGTCTTATTCTTGTCCAATTAGGGTTTTTATGCAATCTTGTGCATCCAATAGGTGTGTTTGTGTCATTGGAGGAACATTTAGGTCATTTTCGTCCTCCCTAGTCTTATTCTTGTCCAATTAGGGTTTTTATGCAATCTTGTGCATCCAATAGGTGTGTTTGTGTCATTGCAGGAACATTTAGGTCATTTTCGTCCTCCCTAGTCTTATTCTTGTCGAATTAGGGTTTTTATGCAATCTTGTGCATCCAATAGGTGTGTTTGTGTCATTGGACGAACATTTAGGTCATTTTCGTCCTCCCTAGGCTTATTCTTGTCCAATTAGGATTTTTAACCAATCTTGTGCATCCAATAAGTTCATTTGTGTCATTGGATGAACATTTAGGTCATTTTCGTCCTCCCTAGAATTATTCTTGTCCAATTAGGGTTTCTAACCAATCTTGTGCATCCAATAAGTTCATTTGTGTCATTGGATGAACATTTAGGTCATTTTCGTCCTCCCTAGGCTTATTCTTGTCCAGTTAGGGTTTTTAACCAATCTTGTTCATCCAATAGGTGTGTTTGTGTCATTGGATGAACATTTAGGTCATTTTCATCCTCCCTAGGCTTATTCTTGTCAAGTTAGGGTTTTTAACCAATCTTGTGCAGTCAATAAGTTCATTTGTGTCATTGGATGAACATTTAGGTCATTTTTGTCCTCCCTAGGCTTATTCTTGTCCAATTAGGGTTTTTAAGCAATCTTGTGCATCCAATATGTTCATTTATGTCATTGGATGAACATTTAGGTCATTTTCGTCCTCCCTAGGCTTATTCTTGTCCAATTAGGGTTTTTAACCAATCTTGTGCATCCAATAAGTTCATTTGTGTCATTGGATGAACATTTAGGTCATTTTCGTCCTCCCTAGGCTTATTCTTGTCCAATTAGGGTTTTTAACCAATCTTGTGCATCCAATAAGTTCATTTGGTTCATTGGATGAACATTTAGGTCATTTTCGTCCTCCCTAGTCTTATTCTTGTCCAATTAGGGTTTTTATGCAATCTTGTGCATCCAATAGGTGTGTTTGTGTCATTGGAGGAACATTTAGGTCATTTTCGTCCTCCCTAGTCTTATTCTTGTCCAATTAGGGTTTTAACCAATCTTGTGCATCCAATATGTGGGTTTGTTTCATTGGATGAACTTTTAGGTTATTTTCGTCCTCCCTATGCTTATTCTTGTCCAATTAGGGTTTTTAACCAATCTTGTGCATCCAATAAGTTCATTTGTGTCATTGGATGAACATTTAGGTCATTTTCGTTCTCCCTAGTCTTATTCTTGTCCAATTAGGGTTTTTATGCAATCTTGTGCATCCAATAGGTGTGTTTGTGTCATTGGAGGAACATTTAGGTCATTTTCGTCCTCCCTAGTCTTATTCTTGTCCCATTAGGGTTTTTATGCAATCTTGTGCATCCAATAGGTGTGTTTGTGTCATTGGACGAACATTTAGGTCATTTTCGTCCTCCCTAGGCTTATTCTTGTCCAATTAGGGTTTTTAACCAATCTTGTGCATCCAATAAGTTCATTTGTGTCATTGGAGGAACATTTAGGTCATTTTCGTCCTCCCTAGTCTTATTCTTGTCCAATTAGGGTTTTTATGCAATCTTGTGCATCCAATAGGTGTGTTTGTGTCATTGGACGAACATTTAGGTCATTTTCGTCCTCCCTATGCTTATTCTTGTCCGATTAGGGTTTTTAACCAATCTTGTGCAATCAATAAGTTCATTTGCATCATTGGATGAACATTTAGGTCATTTTCGTCCTCCCTAGTCTTATTCTTGTCCAATTAGGGTTTTTATGCAATCTTGTGCATCCAATAGGTGTGTTTGTGTCATTGGAGGAACATTTAGGTCATTTTCGTCCTCCCTAGTCTTATTCTTGTCCAATTAGGGTTTTTATGCAATCTTGTGCATCCAATAGGTGTGTTTGTGTCATTGGACGAACATTTAGGTCATTTTCGTCCTCCCTAGGCTTATTCTTGTCCAATTAGGGTTTTTAACCAATCTTGTGCAACCAATAAGTTCATTTATGTCATTGGATGAACATTTAGGTCATTTTCGTCCTCCCTAGTCTTATTCTTGTCGAATTAGGGTTTTTATGCAATCTTGTGCATCCAATAGGTGTGTTTGTGTCATTGGAGGAACATTTAGGTCATTTTCGTCCTCCCTAGTCTTATTCTTGTCCAATTAGGGTTTTTATGCAATCTTGTGCATCCAATAGGTGTGTTTGTGTCATTGGAGGAACATTTAGGTCATTTTCGTCCTCCCTAGTCTTATTCTTGTCCAATTAGGGTTTTTATGCAATCTTGTGCATCCAATAGGTGTGTTTGTGTCATTGGACGAACATTTAGGTCATTTTCGTCCTCCCTAGGCTTATTCTTGTCCAATTTGGGTTTTAAGCAATCTTGTGCGTCCAATAAGTGTGTTTGTGTAATTGGATGAACATTTAGGTAATTTTCGTCCTCCCTATGCTTATTCTTGTCCAATTAGGGTTTTTTAACCAATCTTGTGCATACAATAAGTTCATTTGTGTCATTGGATGAACATTTAGGTCATTTTCGTCCTCCCTAGGCTTATTCTTGTCCAATTAGGGTTTTTAACCAATCTTGTGCATCCAATAAGTTCATTTGTGTCATTGGATGAACATTTAGGTCATTTTCGTCCTCCCTAGTCTTATTCTTGTCCAATTAGGGTTTTTATGCAATCTTGTGCATCCAATAGGTGTGTTTGTGTCATTGGAGGAACATTTAGGTCATTTTCGTCCTCCCTAGTCTTATTCTTGTCCAATTAGGGATTTTATGCAATCTTGTGCATCCAATAGGTGTGTTTGTGTCATTGGACAAACATTTAGGTCATTTTCGTCCTCCCTAACCTTATTCTTGTCCAATTAGGGTTTTTAACCAATCTTGTGCATCCAATAAGTTCATTTGTGTCATTGGATGAACATTTTGGTCATTTTCGTCCTCCCTAGGCTTATTCTTGTCCAATTAGGGTTTTTAACCAATCTTGTGCATCCAATAAGTTCATTTGTGTCATTGGATGAACATTTAGGTCATTTTCGTCCTCCCTAGGCTTATTCTTGTCCAATTAGGGTTTTTAACCAATCTTGTGCATCCAATAAGTTCATTTGTGTCATTGGATGAACATTTAGGTCATTTTCGTCCTCCATAGTCTTATTCTTGTCCAATTAGAGTTTTTATGCAATCTTGTGCATCCAATAGGTGTGTTTGTGTCATTGGACGAACATTTAGGTCATTTTCGTCCTCCCTAGGCTTATTCTTGTCCAATTAGGGTTTTAAGCAATCTTGTGCGTCCAATATGTGTGTTTGTGTAATTGGATGAACATTTAGGTAATTTTCGTCCTCCCTATGCTTATTCTTGTCCAATTAGGGTTTTTTAACCAATCTTGTGTATACAATAAGTTCATTTGTGTCATTGGATGAACATTTAGGTCATTTTCGTCCTCCCTAGTCTTATTCTTGTCCAATTAGGGTTTTTATGCAATCTTGTGTATCCAATAGGTGTGTTTGTGTCATTGGAGGAACATTTAGGTCATTTTCGTCCTCCCTAGTCTTATTCTTGTCCAATTAGGGATTTTATGCAATCTTGTGCATCCAATAGGTGTGTTTGTGTCATTGGACGAACATTTAGGTCATTTTCGTCCTCCCTAACCTTATTCTTGTCCAATTAGGGTTTTTAACCAATCTTGTGCATCCAATAAGTTCATTTGTGTCATTGGATGAACATTTTGGTCATTTTTGTCCTCCCTAGGCTTATTCTTGTGCAATTAGGGTTTTTAACCAATCTTGTGCATCCAATAAGTTCATTTGTGTCATTGGATGAACATTTAGGTCATTTTCGTCCTCCCTAGGCTTATTCTTGTCCAATTAGGGTTTTTAACCAATCTTGTGCATCCAATAAGTTCATTTGTGTCATTGGATGAACATTTAGGTCATTTTCGTCCTCCCTAGTCTTATTCTTGTCCAATTAGGGTTTTTATGCAATCTTGTGCATCCAATAGGTGTGTTTGTGTCATTGGAGGAACATTTAGGTCATTTTCGTCCTCCCTAGTCTTATTCTTGTCCAATTAGGGTTTTTACCCAACCTTGTGCATCCAATAAGTTCATTTGTGTCATTGGATGAACATTTAGGTCATTTTCGTCCTCACTAGTCTTATTCTTGCCCAATTAGGGTTTTAAGGAATCTTGTGCATCCAATATGTGTGTTTGTGTCATTGGATGAACATTTAGGTAATTTTCGTCCTCCCTATGCTTATTCTTGTCCAATTAGGGTTTTTAACCAATCTTGTGCATCCAATAAGTTCATTTGTGTCATTGGATGAACATTTAGGTCATTTTCGTCCTCCCTAGTCTTATTCTTGTCCAATTAGGGTTTTAGGCAATCTTGTGCATCCAATAGGTGTGTTTGTGTCATTGGAGGAACATTTAGGTCATTTTCGTCCTCCCTAGTCTTATTCTTGTCCAATTAGAGTTTTTAACCAATCTTGTGCATACAATAAGTTCATTTGTGTCATTGGAGGAACATTTAGGTCATTTTCGTCCTCCCTAGTCTTATTCTTGTCCAATTAGGGTTCTTATGCAATCTTGTTCATCCAATAGGTGTGTTTGTGTCATTGGAGGAACATTTAGGTCATTTTCGTCCTCCCTAGTCTTATTCTTGTCCAATTAGGGTTTTTAACCAATCTTGTGCATCCAATAAGTTCATTTGTGTCATTGGATGAACATTTAGGTCATTTTCGTCCTCCTTAATCTTATTCTTGTCCAATTAGGATTTTAAGCAATCTTGTGCATCGAATATGTGTGTTTGTTTCATTGGACGAACATTTAGGTCATTTTCGTCCTCCCTATGCTTATTCTTGTCCAATTAGGGTTTTTAACCAATCTTGTGCATACAATAAGTTCATTTGTGTCATTGGATGAACATTTAGGTCATTTTCGTCCTCCCTAGTCTTATTCTTGTCCAATTAGGGTTTTTATGCAATCTTGTGCATCCAATAGGTGTGTTTGTGTCATTGGAGGAACATTTAGGTCATTTTCGTCCTCCCTAGTCTTATTCTTGTCCAATTAGGGTTTTTATGCAATCTTGTGCATCCAATAGGTGTGTTTGTGTCATTGAACAAACATTTAGGTCATATTCGTCCTCCCTAGGCTTATTCTTGTCCAATTAGGGTTTTTAACCAATCTTGTGCATCCAATAAGTTCATTTGTGTCATTGGATGAACATTTAGGTCATTTTCGTCCTCCCTAGTCTTATTCTTGTCCAATTAGGGTTTTTATGCAATCTTGTGCATCCAATAGGTGTGTTGGTGTCATTGGACGAACATTTAGGTCATTTTCGTCATCCCTTGGCTTATTCTTGTCCAATTAGGGTTTTTAACCAATCTTGTGCATCCAATAAGTTCATTTGTGTCATTTGATGAACATTTAGGTCATTTTCGTCCTCCCTAGTCTTATTCTTGTCCAATTAGGGTTTTTATGCAATCTTGTGCATCCAATAGGTGTGTTGGTGTCATTGGACGAACATTTAGGTCATTTTCGTCATCCCTAGGCTTATTCTTGTCCAATTAGGGTTTTTAACCAATCTTGTGCATCCAATAAGTTCATTTGTGTCATTGGATGAACATTTAGGTCATTTTCGTCCTCCCTAGTCTTATTCTTGTCCAATTAGGGTTTTTATGCAATCTTGTGCATCCAATAGGTGTGTTTGTGTCATTAGAGGAACATTTCGTCCTCCCTAGTCTTATTCTTGTCCAATTAGGGTTTTTATGCAATCTTGTGCATCCAATAGGTGTGTTTGTGTCATTGGACGAACATTTAGGTCATTTTCGTCCTCCCAAGGCTTATTCTTGTCCGATTAGGGTTTTTAACCAATCTTGTGCATTCAATAAGTTCATTTGTGTCATTGGATGAACATTTAGGTCATTTTCGTCCTCCCTAGTCTTATTCTTGTCCAATTAGGGTTTTAAGCAATCTTGTGCATCCAATATGTGGGTTTGTGTCATCGGATGAACGTTTAGGTAATTTTCGTCCTCCCTATGCTTATTCTTGTCCAATTAGGGTTTTTAACCAATCTTGTGCATCCAATAAGTTCATTTGTGTCATTGGATGAACATTTTGGTCATTTTCGTCCTCCGTAGTCTTATTCTTGTCCAATTAGGGTTTTTATGCAATCTTGTGCATCCAATAGGTGTGTTTGTGTCATTGGACGAACATTTAGGTCATTTTCGTCCTCCCTAGGCTTATTCTTGTCCAATTAGGGTTTTTAACCAATCTTGTGCATCCAATATGTTCATTTTTCTCATTGGATGAACATTTAGGTCATTTTCGTCCTCCCTAGTCTTATTCTTGTCCAATTAGGGTTTTTATGCAATCTTGTGCATCCAATAGGTGTGTTTGTGTCATTGGAGGAACATTTAGGTCATTTTCGTCCTCCCTAGTCTTATTCTTGTCCAATTAGGGTTTTTATGCAATCTTGTGCATCCAATAGGTGTGTTTGTGTCATTGGACGAACATTTAGGTCATTTTCGTCCTCCCTAGGCTTATTCTTGTCCGATTAGGGTTTTTAACCTATCTTGTGCATTCAATAAGTTCATTTGTGTCATTGGATGAAAATTTAGGTCATTTTCGTCCTCCCTAGTCTTATTCTTTTCCAATTAGGGTTTTTATGCAATCTTGTGCATCCAATAGGTGTGTTTGTGTCATTGGAGGAACATTTAGGTCATTTTCGTCCTCCCTAGTCTTATTCTTGTCCAATTAGGGTTTTTATGCAATCTTGTGCATCCAATAGGTGTGTTTGTGTCATTGGAAGAACATTTAGGTCATTTTCATCCTCCCTAGGCTTATTCTTGTCCGATTAGGGTTTTTAACCAATCTTGTGCATTCAATAAGTTCATTTGTGTCATTGGATGAACATTTAGGTCATTTTCGTCCTCCCTAGTCTTATTCTTGTCCAATTAGGGTTTTAAGCAATCTTGTGCATCCAATATGTGGGTGTGTGTCATTGGATGAACGTTTAGGTCATTTTCGTCCTCCCTATGCTTATTCTTGTCCAATTAGGGTTTTTAACCAATCTTGTGCATCCAATAAGTTCATTTGTGTCATTGGATGAACATTTAGGTCATTTTCGTCCTCCCTAGTCTTATTCTTGTCCAATTAGGGTTTTTATGCAATCTTGTGCATCCAATAGGTGTGTTTGTGTCATTGGACGAACATTTAGGTCATTTTCGTCCTCCCTAGGCTTATTCTTGTCCAATTAGGGTTTTTAACCAATCTTGTGCATCCAATAAGTTCATTTGTGTCATTGGATGAACATTTAGGTCATTTTCGTCCTCCCTAGTCTTATTCTTGTCCAATTAGGGTTTTTATGCAATCTTATGCATCCAATAGGTGTGTTTGTGTCATTGTAGGAACATTTAGGTCATTTTCGTCCTCCATAGTTTTATTCTTGTCCGATAAGTTCATTTGTTTCATTGGATGAACATTTAGGTCATTTTCGTCCTCCCTAGTCTTATTCTTTTCGAATGAGGGTTTTTATGCAATCTTGTGCATCCAATAGGTGTGTTTGTGTCAATGGAGGAACAATTAGGTCATTTTCGTCCTCCCTAGTCTTATTCTTGTCCAATTAGGGTTTTTATGCAATCTTGTGCATCCAATAGGTGTGTTTGTGTCATTGGACGAACATTTAGGTCATTTTCGTCCTCCCTAAACTTATTCTTGTCCAATTAGGGTTTTTAACCAATCTTGTGCATCCAATAAGTTCATTTGTGTCATTGGATGAACATTTAGGTCATTTTCGTCCTCCCTAGTCTTATTCTTGTCCAATTAGGGTTTTTATGCAATCTTGTGCATCCAATAGGTGTGTTTGTGTCATTGGAGGAACATTTAGGTCATTTTCGTCCCCCCTAGTCTTATTCTTGTCCAATTATGGTTTTTATGCAATCTTGTGCATCCAATAGGTGTGTTTGTGTCATTGGACGAACATTTAGGTCATTTACGTCCTCCCTAGGCTTATTCTTGTCCAATTAGGGTTTTAAACGAATCTTGTGCATCCAATAAGTTCATTTGTGTCATTGGATGAACATTTAGGTCATTTTCGTCCTCCCTAGGCTCGTTCTTGTCCAATTAGGGTTTTTATGCAATCTTGTGCATCCTATAGGTGTGTATGTGTCATTGGACGAACATTTATGTCATTTTCGTCCTCCCTAGGCTTATTCTTGTCCAATTAGGGTTTTAAGCAATCTTGTGCATCCAATATGTGTGTTTGTGTCATTGGAGGAACATTTAGGTCATTTTCGTCCTCCCTAGTCTTATTCTTGTCGAATTAGGGTTTTTATGCAATCTTGTGCATCCAATAGGTGTGTTTGTGTCATTGGATGAACATTTAGGTCATTTTCGTCCTCCCTAGGCTTGTTCTTGTCCAATTAGGGTTTTTATGCAATCTTGTGCATCCAATAGGTGTGTTTGTGTCATTGGAGGAACATTTAGGTCATTTTCGTCCTCCCTAGTCTTATTCTTGTCCAATTAGGGTTTTTTTGCAATCTTGTGCATCCAATAGGTGTGTTTGTGTCATTGGAAGAACATTTAGGTCATTTTCATCCTCCCTAGGCTTATTCTTGTCCGATTAGGGTTTTTAACCAATCTTGTGCATTCAATAAGTTCATTTGTGTCATTGGATGAACTTTTAGGTCATTTTCGTCCTCCCTATGCTTATTCTTGTCCAATTAGGGTTTTTAACCAATCTTGTGCATCCAATAAGTTCATTTGTGTCATTGGATGAACATTTAGGTCATTTTCGTCCTCCCTAGTCTTATTCTTGTCCAATTAGGGTTTTTATGCAATCTTGTGCATCCAATAGGTGTGTTTGTGTCATTGGAGGAACATTTAGGTCATTTTCGTCCTCCCTAGTCTTATTCTTGTCCAATTAGGGTTTTTATGCAATCTTGTGCATCCAATAGGTGTGTTTGTGTCATTGGAGGAACATTTAGGTCTTTTTCATCCTCCCTAGTCTTATTCTTGTCCAATTAGGGTTTTTATGCAATCTTGTGCATCCAATAGGTGTGTTTGTGTCATTGGACGAACATTTAGGTCATTTTCGTCCTCCCTAGGCTTATTCTTGTCCAATTAGGGTTTTAATGTAATCTTGTGCATCCAATAAGTTCATTTGTGTCATTGGATGAACATTTAGGTCATTTTCGTCCTCTCTAGGCTTATTCTTGTCCAATTAGGGTTTTTAACCAACCTTGTGCATCCAATAAGTTCATTTGTGTCGTCGGTTGAACATTTAGGTCATTTTCGTCCTCCCTAGGCTTATTCTTGTCCAATTAGGGTTTTTAATCAACCTTGTACATCCAATAAGTTCATTTGTGTCATTGGAGGAACATTTAGGTCATTTTCGTCCTCCCTAGTCTTATTCTTGTCCAATTAGGGTTTTTATGCAATCTTGTGCATCCAATAGGTGTGTTTGTGTCATTGGACGAACATTTAGGTCATTTTCGTCCATCGTAGGCTTATTCTTGTCCAATTAGGGTTTTTAACCAAACTTGTGCATCCAATAAGTTCATTTGTGTCATTGGATGAACATTTAGGTCATTTTCGTCCTCCCTAGGCTTATTCTTGTCCAATTAGGGTTTTTAACCAATCTTGTGCATCCAATAAGTTCATTTGTGTCATCGGATGAACATTTAGGTCATTTTCGTCCTCCATAGGCTTATTCTTGTCCAATTAGGGTTTTTAACCAATCTTGTGCATCCAATAAGTTCATTTGTGTCATTGGATGAACATTTAGGTCATTTTCGTCCTCACTAGGCTTATTCTTGTCCAATTAGGGTTTTTATGCAATCTTGTGCATCCAATAGGTGTCTTTGTGTCATTGGACGAACATTTAGGTCATTTTCGTCCTCCCTAGGCTTATTCTTGTCCAATTAGGGTTTTTAACCAATCTTGTGCATCAAATAAGTTCATTTGTGTCATTGGATGAACATTTAGGTCATTTTCGTCCTCCCTAGGCTTATTCTTGTCCAATTAGGGTTTTTAACCAATTTTGTGCATCCAATAAGTTCATTTGTGTCCTTGGATGAACATTTAGGTCATTTTCGTCCTCCCTAGACTTATTCTTGTCCAATTAGGGTTTTTATGCAATCTTGTGCATCCAATAGGTGTGTTTGTGTCATTGGACGAACATTTAGGTCATTTTCGTCCTCCCTAGGCTTATTCTTGTCCAATTAGGGTTTTTAACCAATCTTGTGCATCCAATAAGTTCATTTGTGTCATTGGAGGAACATTTAGGTCATTTTCGTCCTCCCTAGTCTTATTCTTGTCCAATTAGGGTTTTTATGCAATCTTGTGCATCCAATAGGTGTGTTTATCTCATTGGACGAACATTTAGGTCATTTTCGTCCTCCCTAGGCTTATTCTTGTCCAATTAGGGTTTTAAGCAATCTTGTGCGTCCAATATGTGTGTTTGTGTAATTGGATGAACATTTAGGTAATTTTCGTCCTCCCTATGCTTATTCTTGTCCAATTAGGGTTTTTTAACCAATCTTGTGTATACAATAAGTTCATTTGTGTCATTGGATGAACATTTAGGTCATTTTCGTCCTCCCTAGTCTTATTCTTGTCCAATTAGGGTTTTTATGCAATCTTGTGTATCCAATAGGTGTGTTTGTGTCATTGGAGGAACATTTAGGTCATTTTCGTCCTCCCTAGTCTTATTCTTGTCCAATTAGGGATTTTATGCAATCTTGTGCATCCAATAGGTGTGTTTGTGTCATTGGACGAACATTTAGGTCATTTTCGTCCTCCCTAACCTTATTCTTGTCCAATTAGGGTTTTTAACCAATCTTGTGCATCCAATAAGTTCATTTGTGTCATTGGATGAACATTTTGGTCATTTTTGTCCTCCCTAGGCTTATTCTTGTGCAATTAGGGTTTTTAACCAATCTTGTGCATCCAATAAGTTCATTTGTGTCATTGGATGAACATTTAGGTCATTTTCGTCCTCCCTAGGCTTATTCTTGTCCAATTAGGGTTTTTAACCAATCTTGTGCATCCAATAAGTTCATTTGTGTCATTGGATGAACATTTAGGTCATTTTCGTCCTCCCTAGTCTTATTCTTGTCCAATTAGGGTTTTTATGCAATCTTGTGCATCCAATAGGTGTGTTTGTGTCATTGGAGGAACATTTAGGTCATTTTCGTCCTCCCTAGTCTTATTCTTGTCCAATTAGGGATTTTATGCAATCTTGTGCATCCAATAAGTGTGTTTGTGTCATTGGATGAACATTTAGGTCATTTTCGTCCTCCCTAGTCTTATTCTTGTCCAATTAGGGTTTTTATGCAATCTTGTGCATCCAATAGGTGTGTTTGTGTCATTGGAGGAACATTTAGGTCATTTTCGTCCTCCCTAGTCGTATTCTTGTCCAATTAGGGTTTTTATGCAATCTTGTGCATCCAATAGGTGTGTTTGTATCATTGGACGAACATTTAGGTCATTTTCGTCCTCCCTAGGCTTTTTCTTGTCCAATTAGGGTTTTTAACCAATCTTGTGCATCCAATAAGTTCATTTGTGTCATTGGATGAACATTTAGGTCATTTTCGTCATCCCTAGTCTTATTCTTGTCCAATTAGGGTTTTAAGCAATCTTGTGCATCCAATATGTGTGTTTGTGTCATTGGATGAACATTTAGGTCATTTTCGTCCTCCCTATGCTTATTCTTGTTCAATTAGGGTTTTTAACCAATCTTGTGCATCCAATAAGTTCATTTGTGTCATTGGATGAACATTTAGGTCATTTACGTCCTCCCTAGGCTTATTCTTGTCCAATTAGGGTTTTAAGCAATCTTGTGCATCCAATATGTGTGTTTGTGTCATTGGATGAACATTTAGGTAATTTTCGTTCTCCCTATGCTTATTCTTGTCCAATTAGGGTTTTTATCCAATCTTGTGCATACAATAAGTTCATTTGTGTCATTGGATGAACATTAAGGTCATTTTCGTCCTCCCTAGTCTTATTCTTGTCCAATTAGGGTTTTTATGCAACATTGTGCATCCAATAGGTGTGTTTGTGTCATTGGAGGAACATTTAGGTCATTTTCGTCCTCCCTAGTCTTATTCTTGTCCAATTAGGGTTTTTATGCAATCTTGTGCATCCAATAGGTGTGTTTGTGTCATTGGAGGAACATTTAGGTCATTTTCGTCCTCCCTAGTCTTATTCTTGTCCAATTAGGGTTTTGATGCAATCTTGTCCATCCAATATGTGTGTTTGTGTCATTGGACGAACATTTAGGTCATTTTCATCCTCCCTAGACTTATTCTCGTCCAATTAGGGTTTTTAACCAATCTTGTGCATCCAATAAGTTCATTTGTCTCATTGGATGAACATTTAGGTCATTTTCGTCCTCCCTAGTCTTATTCTTGTCCAATTAGGGTTTTTATGCAATCTTGTGCATCCAATAGGTGTGTTTGTGTCATTGGAGGAACATTTAGGTCATTTTCGTCCTCCCTAGTCTTATTCTTGTCCAATTAGGGTTTTTATGCAATCCTGTGCATCCAATAGGTGTGTTTGTGTCATTGGATGAACATTTAGGTCATTTTCGTCCTCCCTAGGCTTGTTCTTGTCCAATTAGGGTTTTTATGCAATCTTGTGCATCCTATAGGTGTGTTTGTGTCATTGGACGAACATTTAGGTCATTTTCGTCCTCCCTAGGCTTATTCTTGTCCAATTAGGGTTTTTATGCAATCCTGTGCATTCAATAGGTATGTTTGTGTCATTGGACGAACATTTAGGTCATTTTCGTCCTCCCTAGGCTTATTCTTGTCCAATTATGGTTTTTAACCAATCTTGTGCATCCAATAAGTTCATTTGTGTCATTGGTGGAACATTTAGGTCATTTACGTCCTCCCTAGTCTTATTCTTGTCCAATTAGGGTTTTTATGCAATCTTGTGCATCCAATAGGTGTGTTTGTGTCATTGGACGAACATTTAGGTCATTTTCGTCCTCCCTAGGCTTATTCTTGTCCAATAAGGGTTTTTAACCAATCTTGTGCATCCAATAAGTTCATTTGTGTCATTGGATGAACATTTAGGTCATTTTCGTCATCCCTAGTCTTATTCTTGTCCAATTAGGGTTTTAAGCAATCTTGTGCATCCAATATGTGTGTTTGTGTCATTGGATGAACATTTAAGTCATTTTCGTCCTCCCTATGCTTATTCTTGTCCAATTAGGGTTTTTAACCAATCTTGTGCATCCAATAAGTTCATTTGTGTCATCGGATGAACATTTAGGTCATTTACGTCCTCCCTAGGCTTATTCTTGTCCAATTAGGGTTTTTATGCAATCTTGTGCATCCAATAGGTGTGTTTGTGTCATTGGACGAACATTTAGGTCATTTTCGTCCTCCCTAGTCTTATTCTTGTCCAATTAGGATTTTTATGCAATCTAGTGCATCCAATAGGTGTGTTTGTGTCATTGGACGAACATTTAGGTCATTTTCGTCCTCCCTAGGCTTATTCTTGTCCAATTAGGGTTTTTAACCAATCTTGTGCATCCAATAAGTTCATTTGTGTCATTGGATGAACATTTAGGTCATTTTTGTCCTCCCTAGTCTTTTTCTTGTCCAATTAGGGTTTTTAACCAATCTTGTGCATCCAATAAGTTCATTTGTGTCATTGGATGAACATTTAGGTCATTTTCGTCTTCCCTAGGCTTATTCTTTTACAATTAGGGTTTTTAACCAATCTTGTGCATCCAATAAGTTCATTTGTGTCATTGGATGAACATTTAGGTCATTTTCGTCCTCCCTAGGCTTATTCTTGTCCAATTAGGGTTTTTATGCAATCTTGTGCATCCAATAGGTGTGTTTGTGTCATTGGACGAACATTTAGGTCATTTTCGTCCTCCCTAGTCTTATTCTTGTCCAATTAGGGTTTTTATGCAATCTAGTGCATCCAATAGGTGTGTTTGTGTCATTGGACGAACATTTAGGTCATTTTCTTCCTCCCTAGTCTTATTCTTGTCCAATTAGGGTTTTTATGCAATCTCGTGCATCCAATAGGTGTGTTTGTGTCATTGGACGAACATTTAGGTCATTTTCGTCCTCCCTAGGCTTATTCTTGTCCAATTAGGGTTTTTAACCAATCTTGTGCATCCAATAAGTTCATTTGTGTCATTGGATGAACATTTAGGTCATTTTCGTCCGCCCTAGGCTTATTCTTGTCCAATTGGGATTTTTAACCAATCTTGTGCATCCAATAAGTTCATTTGTGTCATTGGATGAACATTTAGGTCATTTTCGTCCTCCCTAGGCTTATTCTTGTCCAATTAGGGTATTTATGCAATCTTGTGCATCCAATAGGTGTGTTTGTGTCATTGGACGTACATTTAGGTCATTTTCGTCCTCCCTAGGCTTATTCTTGTCCAATTAGGGTTTTTATGCAATCTTGTGCATCCAATTGGTGTGTTTGTGTCATTGGACGAACATTTAGGTCATTTTCGTCCTCCCTAGGCTTATTCTTGTCCGATTAGGGTTTTTAACCAATCTTGTGCATCCAATAAGTTCATTTGTGTCATTGGATGATCATTTAGGTCATTTTCGTCCTCCCTAGGCTTATTCTTGTCCAATTAGGGTTTTTAACCAATCTTGTGCATCCAATAAGTTCATTTGTGTCATTGGATGAACATTTAGGTCATTTTCTTCCTGCCTAGGCTTATTCTTGTCCAATTAGGGTTTTTAACCAATCTTGTGCATCCAATAGGTGTGTTTGTGTCATTGGACGAACATTTAGGTCATTTTCGTCCTCCCTAGGCTTATTCTTGTCCAATTAGGGTTTTTATGCAATCTTGTGCATACAATAGGTGTGTTTGTGTCATTGGACGAACATTTAGGTCATTTTCGTCCTCCTAAGGCTTATTCTTGTTTCATTAGGGTTTTTAACCAATCTTGTGCATCCAATAAGTTCATTTGTGTCATTGGATGAACATTTCGGTCATTTTCGTCCTCCCTAGGCTTATTCTTGTCCAATTAGGGTTTTTAACCAATCTTGTGCATCCAATAAGTTCATTTGTGTCATTGGATGAACATTTAGGTCATTTTCGTCCTCCCTAGGCTTATTCTTGTCCAATTAGGGTTTTTAACCAATCTTGTGCATCCAATAAGTTCATTTGTGTCATTGGACGAACATTTAGGTCATTTTTGTCCTCCCTAGGCTTATTCTTGTCCAATTAGGGTTTTTATGCAATCTTGTGCATCCAATAGGTGTGTTTGTGTCATTGGACGAACATTTAGGTCATTTTCGTCCTCCCTAGGCTTATTCTTGTCCAATTAGGGTTTTTAACCAATCTTGTGCATCCAATAAGTTCATTTGTGTCATTGGATGAACATTTAGGTCATTTTCGTCCTCCCTAGTCTTATTCTTGTCCAATTAGGGTTTTAAGCAATCTTGTGCATCCAATATGTGGGTTTGTGTCATTGGATGAACGTTTAGGTCATTTTCGTCCTCCCTATGCTTATTCTTGTCCAATTAGGGTTTTTAACCAATCTTTTGGATCCAATAAGTTCATTTGTGTTATTGGATGAACATTAAGGTCATTTTCGTCCTCCCTAGTCTTATTCTTGTCGAATTAGGGTTTTTATGCAATCTTGTGCATCCAATAGGTGTGTTTGTGTCATTGGAGGAACATTTAGGTCATTTTCTTCCTCCCTAGTCTTATTCTTGTCTAATTAGGGTTTTTATGCAATCTTGTGCATCCAATAGGTGTGTTTGTGTCATTGGACGAACATTTAGGTCATTTTCGTCCTCCCTAGGCTTATTCTTGTCCAATTAGGGTTTTTAACCAATCTTGTGCATCCAATAAGTTCATTTGTGTCATTGGATGAACATTTAGGTCATTCTCGTCCTCCCTAGTCTTATTCTTGTCCAATTAGGGTTTTAAGCAATCTTGTGCATCCAATATGTGGGTTTGTGTCATTGGACGAACATTTAGGTCATTTTCGTCCTCCCTATGCTTATTCTTGTCCAATTAGGGTTTTTAACCAATCTTGTGCAACCAATAAGTTCATTTTTGTCATTGGATGAACATTTAGGTCATTTTCGTCCTCCCTAGTCTTATTCTTGTCCAATTAGGGTTTTTATGCAATCTTGTGCATCCAATAGGTGTGTTTGTGTCATTGGACGAACATTTAGGTCATTTTCGTCCTCCCTAGGCTTATTCTTGTCCAATTTGGGTTTTTAACCAACCTTGTGTATCCAAGAAGTTCATTTGTGTCATTGGTGGAACATTTAGGTCATTTACGTCCTCCCTAGTCTTATTCTTGTCCAATTAGGGTTTTTATGCAATCTTGTGCATCCAATAGGTGTGTTTGTGTCATTGGAGGAACATTTAGCTCATTTTCGTCCTCCCTAGTCTTATTCTTGTCCAATTAGGGTTTTTATGCAATCTTGTGCATCCAATAGGTGTGTTTGTGTCATTGGACGAACATTTAGGTCATTTTCGTCCTCCCTAGGCTTATTCTTGTCCAATTTGGGTTTTAAGCAATCTTGTGCGTCCAATAAGTGTGTTTGTGTAATTGGATGAACATTTAGGTAATTTTCGTCCTCCCTATGCTTATTCTTGTCCAATTAGGGTTTTTTAACCAATCTTGTGCATACAATAAGTTCATTTGTGTCATTGGATGAACATTTAGGTCATTTTCGTCCTCCCTAGGCTTATTCTTGTCCAATTAGGGTTTTTAACCAATCTTGTGCATCCAATAAGTTCATTTGTGTCATTGGATGAACATTTAGGTCATTTTCGTCCTCCCTAGTCTTATTCTTGTCCAATTAGGGTTTTTATGCAATCTTGTGCATCCAATAGGTGTGTTTGTGTCATTGGAGGAACATTTAGGTCATTTTCGTCCTCCCTAGTCTTATTCTTGTCCAATTAGGGATTTTATGCAATCTTGTGCATCCAATAGGTGTGTTTGTGTCATTGGACAAACATTTAGGTCATTTTCGTCCTCCCTAACCTTATTCTTGTCCAATTAGGGTTTTTAACCAATCTTGTGCATCCAATAAGTTCATTTGTGTCATTGGATGAACATTTTGGTCATTTTCGTCCTCCCTAGGCTTATTCTTGTCCAATTAGGGTTTTTAACCAATCTTGTGCATCCAATAAGTTCATTTGTGTCATTGGATGAACATTTAGGTCATTTTCGTCCTCCCTAGGCTTATTCTTGTCCAATTAGGGTTTTTAACCAATCTTGTGCATCCAATAAGTTCATTTGTGTCATTGGATGAACATTTAGGTCATTTTCGTCATCCCTAGTCTTATTCTTGTCCAATTAGGGTTTTTATGCAATCTTCTGCATCCAATAGGTGTGTTTGTGTCATTGGACGAACATTTAGGTCATTCTCGTCCACCCTAGGCTTATTCTTGTCCAATTATGGTTTTAACCAATCTTGTGCATCCAATAAGTTCATTTGTGTCATTGGATGATCATTTAGGTCATTTTCATCCTCCCTAGGCTTATTCTTGTCCAATTAGGGTTTTCAACCAATCTTGTGCATCCAATAAGTTCATTTGTGTCATTGGATGAACATTTAGGTCATTTTCGTCCTCCCTAGGCTTATTCTTGTCCAATTAGGGTTTTTAACCAATCTTGTGCATCCAATAAGTTCATTTGTGTCATTGGATGAACATTTAGGTCATTTTCGTCCTCCCTAGTCTTATTCTTGTCCAATTAGGGTTTTTATGCAATCTTATGCATCCAATAGGTGTGTTTGTGTCATTGTAGGAACATTTAGGTCATTTTCGTCCTCCCTAGTTTTATTCTTGTCCAATAAGTTCATTTGTTTCATTGGATGAACATTTAGGTCATTTTCGTCCTCCCTAGTCTTATTCTTGTCGAATGAGGGTTTTTATGCAATCTTGTGCATCCAATAGGTGTGTTTGTGTCATTGGAGGAACATTTAGGTCATTTTCGTCCTCCCTAGTCTTATTCTTGTCCAATTAGGGTTTTTATGCAATCTTGTGCATCCAATAGGTGTGTTTGTGTCATTGGACGAACATTTAGGTCATTTTCGTCCTCCCTAGGCTTATTCTTGTCCGATTAGGGTTTTTAACCAATCTTGTGCATTCAATAAGTTCATTTGTGTCATTGGATGAACAATTAGGTCATTTTCGTCCTCCCTAGGCTTATTCTTGTCAAATTAGGGTTTAGGGTTTATGGTTTTTATGCAATCTTGTGCATCCAATAGGTGTGTTTGTGTCATTGGACGAACATTTAGGTCATTTTCGTCCTCCCTAGGCTTATTCTTGTCCAATTAGGGTTTTTAACCAATCTTGTGCATCCAATAAGTTCATTTGTGTCATTGGATGAACATTTAGGTCATTTTCGTCCTCCCTAGTCTTATTCTTGTCCAATTAGGGTTTTTAACCAACATTGTGCATCCAATAAGTTCATTTGTGTCATTGGTGGAACGTTTAGGTCATTTACGTCCTCCCTAGTCTTATTCTTGTCCAATTAGGGTTTTTATGCAATCTTGTGCATCCAATAGGTGTGTTTGTGTCATTGGAGGAACATTTAGGTCATTTTCGTCCTCCCTAGTCTTATTCTTGTCCAATTAGGGTTTTTATGCAATCTTGTGCATCCAATAGGTGTGTTTGTGTCATTGGACGAACATTTAGGTCATTTTCGTCCTCCCTAGGCTTATTCTTGTCCAATTAGGGTTTTTAACCAATCTTGTGCATCCAATAAGTTCATTTGTGTCATTGGATGAACATTTAGGTCAATTTCGTCCTCCCTAGTCTTATTCTTGTCGAATTAGGGTTTTTATGCAATCTTGTGCATCCAATAGGTGTGTTTGTGTCATTGGAGGAACATTTAGGTCATTTTCGTCCTCCCTAGTCTTATTCTTGTCGAATTAGGGTTTTTATGCAATCTTGTGCATCCAATAGGTGTGTTTGTGTCATTGGAGGAACTTTTAGGTCATTTTCGTCATCCCTAGTCTTATTCTTGTCCAATTAGGGTTTTTATGCAATCTTGTGCATCCAATAGGTGTGTTTGTGTCATTGGACGAACATTTAGGTCATTTTCGTCCTCCCTAGGCTTATTCTTGTCCAATTAGGGTTTTTAACCAATCTTGTGCATCCAGTAAGTTCATTTGTTTCATTGGATGAACATTTAGGTCATTTTCGTCCTCCCTAGTCTTATTCTTGTCGAATTAGGGTTTTTATGCAATCTTGTGCATCCAATAGGTGTGTTTGTGTCAATGGAGGAACATTTAGGTCATTTTCGTCCTCCCTAGTCTTATTCTTGTCCAATTAGGGTTTTTATGCAATCTTGTGCATCCAATAGGTGAGTTTGTGTCATTGGACGAACATTTTGGTCATTTTCGTCCTCCCTAAACTTATTCTTGTCCAATTAGGGTTTTTAACCAATCTTGTGCATCCAATAAGTTCATTTGTGTCATTGGATGAACATTTAGGTCATTTTCGTCCTCCCTAGTCTTATTCTTGTCCAATTAGGGTTTTTATGCAATCTTGTGCATCCAATAGGTGTGTTTGTGTCAATGGAGGAACATTTAGGTCATTTTCGTCCTCCCTAATCTTATTCTTGTCCAATTAGGGTTTTTTTTTGCAATCTTGTGCATCCAATAGGTGTGTTTGTGTCATTGGACGAACATTTAGGTCATTTTCGTCCTCCCTAGGCTTATTCTTGTCCAATTAGGGTTTTTAACCAATCTTGTGCATCCAATAAGTTCATTTGTGTCATTGGATGAACATTTAGGTCATTTTCGTCATCCCTAGTCTTATTCTTGTCCAATTAGGGTTTTAAGCAATCTTGTGCATCCAATATGTGTGTTTGTGTCATTGGATGAACATTTAGGTCATTTTCGTCCTCCCTATGCTTATTCTTGTCCAATTAGGGTTTTTTGCAATCTTGTGCATCTAATAGGTGTGTTTGTGTCATTGGAGAAACGTTTAGGTCATTTTCGTCCTCCCTAGTCTTTTTATTGTCCAATTAGGGTTTTTATGCAATCTTGTGCATCCAATAGGTGTGTTTGTGTCATTGGACGAACATTTAGGTCATTTTCGTCCTCCCTAGGCTTATTCTTGTCCAATTAGGGTTTTTAACCAATCTTGTGCATCCAGTAAGTTTCATTTGTGTCATTGGATGAACATTTAGGTCATTTTCGTCCTCCCTAGTCTTATTCTTGTCCAATTAGGGTTTTAAGCAATCTTGTGCATCCAATATGTGTGTTTGTGTCATTGGACGAACATTTAGGTCATTTTCGTCCTCCCTATGCTTATTCTTGTCCAATTAGTGTTTTTAACAAATCTTGTGCATCCAATAAGTTCATTTGTGTCATTGGATGAACATTTAGGTCATTTTCGTCCTCCCTAGTCTTATTCTTGTCCAATTAGGGTTTTTATGCAATCTTGTGCATCCAATAGGTGTGTTTGTGTCATTGGACGAACATTTAGGTCATTTTCGTCCTCCCTAGGCTTATTCTTGTCCAATTAGGGTTTTTAACCAACCTTGTGCATCCAATAAGTTCATTTGTGTCATTGGTTGAACATTTAGGTCAATTTCGTCCTCCCTAGGCTTATTCTGGTCCAATTAGGGTTTTTAACCAACCTTGTGTATCCAATAAGTTCATTTGTGTCATTGGTGGAACATTTAGGTCATTTAAGTCCTCCCTAGTCTTATTCTTGTCGAATTAGGGTTTTTATGCAATCTTGTGCATCCAATAGGTGTGTTTGTGTCATTGGAGGAACATTTAGGTCAATTTCGTCCTCCCTAGTCTTATTCTTGTCCAATTAGGGTTTTTATGCAATCTTGTGCATCCAATAGGTGTGTTTGTGTCATTGGACGAACATTTAGGTCATTTTCGTCCTCCCTAGGCTTATTCTTGTCCAATTAGGGTTTTTAACCAATCTTGTGCATCCAATAAGTTCATTTGTGTCATTGGATGAACATTTAGGTCATTTTCGTCATCCCTAGTCTTATTCTTGTCCAATTAGGGTTTTAAGCAATCTTGTGCATCCAATATGTGTGTTTGTGTCATTGGATGAACATTTAGGTCATTTTCGTCCTCCCTATTCTTATTCTTGTCCAAATAGGGTTTTAAACCAATCTTGTGCATCCAATAAGTTCATTTGTGTCATTGGATGAACATTTAGGTCATTTACGTCCTCCCTAGGCTTATTCTTGTCGAATTAGGGTTTTTAACCAACCTTGTGCATCCAATAAGTTCATTTGTGTCATTGCTGGAACATTTAGGTCATTTACGTCCTCCCTAGTCTTATTCTTGTCCAATTAGGGTTTTTATGCAATCTTGTGCATCCAATAGGTGTGTTTGTGTCATTGGAGGAACATTTAGGTCATTTTCGTCATCCCTAGTCTTATTCTTGTCCAATTAGGGTTTTAAGCAATCTTGTGCATCCAATATGTGTGTTTGTGTCATTGGATGAACATTTAGGTCATTTTCGTCCTCCCTATGCTTATTCTTTTCCAATTAGTGTTTTTAACCAATCTTGTGCATCCAATAAGTTCATTTGTGTCATTGGATGAACATTTAGGTCATTTTCGTCCTCCCTAGGCTTATTCTTGTCCAATTAGGGTTTTTAACCAATCTTGTGCATCCAATAAGTTCAATTGTGTCATTGGATGAACATTTAGGTCATTTTCGTCCGCCCTAGGCTTATTCTTGTCCAATTAGGGTTTTTAACCAATCTTGTGCATCCAATAAGTTCATTTGTGTCATTGGATGAACATTTAGGTCATTTTCGTCCTCCCTAGTCTTATTCTTGTCCAATTAGGGTTTTAAGCAATCTTGTGCATCCAATATGTTTGTTTGTGTCATTGGATGAACATTTAGGTAATTTTCGTCCTCCCTATGCTTATTCTTGTCCAATTAGGGTTTTTAACCAATCTTGTGCATCCAATAAGTTCATTTGTGTCATTGGATGAACATTTAGGTCATTTTCTTCCTCCCTAGTCTTATTCTTGTCCAATTAGGGTTTTTATGCAATCTTGTGCATCCAATAGGTGTGTTTGTGTCATTTGAGGAACATTTAGGTCATTTTCGTCCTCCCTAGTCTTATTCTTGTCCAATTAGGGTTTTTATGCAATCTTGTGCATCCAATAGGTGTGTTTGTATCATTGGACGAACATTTAGGTCATTTTCCTCCTCCCTAGACTTATTCTTGTCCAATTAGGGTTTTTAACCAATCTTGTGCATCCAATAAGTTCATTTGTGTCATTGGATGAACATTTAGGTCATTTTCGTCATCCCTAGTCTTATTCTTGTCCAATTAGGGTTTTAAGCAATCTTGTGCATCCAATATGTGTGTTTGTGTCATTGGATGAACATTTAGGTCATTTTCGTCCTCCCTATGCTTATTCTTGTCCAATTAGGGTTTTTATCCAATCTTGTGCATACAATAAGTTCATTTGTGTCATTGGATGAACATTTAGGTCATTTTCGTCCTCCCTAGTCTTATTCTTGTCCAATTAGGGTTTTTATGCAATCTTGTGCATCCAATAGGTGTGTTTGTGTCATTGGAGGAACATTTAGGTCATTTTCGTCCTCCCTAGTCTTATTCTTGTCCAATTAAGGTTTTTATGCAGTCTTGTGCATCCAATAGGTGTGTTTGTGTCATTGGACGAAATTTTAGGTCATTTTCGTCCTCCCTAGGCTTATTCTTGTCCAATTAGGGTTTTTAACCAATCTTGTGCATCCAATAAGTTCATTTGTGTCATTCGATGAACATTTAGGTCATTTTCGTCCTCCCTAGTCTTATTCTTGTCCAATTAGGGTTTTAAGCAATCTTGTGCATCCAATAGGTGTGTTTGTGTCATTGGACGAACATTTAGGTCATTTTCTTCCTCCCTAGGCTTATTCTTGTCCAATTAGGGTTTTTAACCAATCTTGTGCATCCAATAAGTTTGATTTGTGTCATTGGATGAACATTTAGGTCATTTTTTTCCTCCCTAGGCTTATTCTTGTCCAATTAGGGTTTTTAACCAATCTTGTGCATCCAATAAGTTCATTTGTGTCATTGGATGAACATTTAGGTCATTTTCGTCCTCCCTAGTCTTATTCTTGTCCAATTAGGGTTTTAAGCAATCTTGTGCATCCAATATGTGTGTTTGTGTCATTGGATGAACATTTAGGTCATTTTCGTCCTCCCTATGCTTATTCTTGTCCAATTAGGGATTTTAACCAATCTTGTGCATACAATAAGTTCATTTGTGTCATTGGACGAACATTTAGGTCATTTTCGTCCTCCCTAGACTTATTCTTGTCCAATTAGGGTTTTTAACCAATCTTGTGCATCTAATAGGTGTGTTTGTGTCATTGGAGGAACATTTAGGTCATTTTCGTCCTCCCTAGTCTTATTCTTGTCCAATTAGGGTTTTTATGCAATCTTGTGCATCCAATAGGTGTGTTTGTGTCATTGGAGGAACATTTAGGTCATTTTCGTCCTCCCTAGTCTTATTCTTGTCCAATTAGGGTTTTTTTGCAATCTTGTGCATCCAATAAGTGTGTTTGTGTCATTGGACGAACATTTAGGTCATTTTCGTCCACCCTAGGCTTATTCTTGCCCAATTAGGGTTTTTAACCAATCTTGTGCATCCAATAAGTTCATTTGTGTCATTGGATGAACATTTAGGTCATTTTCGTCATCCCTAGTCTTATTCTTGTCCAATTAGGGTTTTAAGCAATCTTGTGCATCCAATATGTGTGTTTGTGTCATTGGATGAACATTTAGGTCATTTTTGTCCTCCCTATGCTTATTCTTGTCCAATTAGGGTTTTTAACCAATCTTGTGCATCCAATAAGTTCATTTGTGTCATTGGATGAACATTTAGGTCATTTAAGTCCTCCCTAGGCTTATTCTTGTCCAATTAGGGTTTTTAACCAATCTTGTGCATCCAATAAGTTCATTTGTGTCATTGGATGAACATTTAGATCATTTTCGTCCTCCCTAGGCTGGTTCTTGTCCAATTAGGGTTTTTATGCAATCTTGTGCATCCTATAGGTGTGTTTGTGTCATTGGACGAACATTTAGGTCATTTTCGTCCTCCCTATGCTTATTCTTGTCCAATTAGGGTTTTTATTCAATCTTGTGCATCCAATAGGTGTGTTTGTGTCATTGGACGAACATTTAGGTCATTTTCGTCCTCCCTAGGCTTATTCTTGTCCAATTAGGGTTTTTAACCAATCTTGTGCATCCAATAAGTTCATTTGTGTCATTGGATGAACATTTAGGTCATTTTCGTCATCCCTAGTCTTATTCTTGTCCAATTAGGGTTTTAAGCAATCTGGTGCATCCAATATGTGTGTTTGTGTCATTGATGAACATTTAGGTCATTTTCGTCCTCCCTATGCTTTTTCTTGTCCAATTAGGGTTTTTAACCAATCTTGTGCATCCAATAAGTGTGTTTGTGTCATTGGACGAACATTTAGGTCATTTTCGTCCACCCTAGGCTTATTCTTGTCCAATTAGGGTTTTTAACCAATCTTGTGCATCCAATAAGTTCATTTGTGTCATTGGATGAACATTTAGGTCATTTTCGTCATCCCTAGTCTTATTCTTGTCCAATTAGGGTTTTAAGCAATCTTGTGCATCCAATATGTGTGTTTGTGTCATTGGATGAACATTTAGGTCATTTTTGTCCTCCCTGTGCTTATTCTTGTCCAATTAGGGTTTTTAACCAATCTTGTGCATCCAATAAGTTCATTTGTGTCATTGGATGAACATTTAGGTCATTTAAGTCCTCCCTAGGCTTATTCTTGTCCAATTAGGGTTTTTAACCAATCTTGTGCATCCAATAAGTTCATTTGTGTCATTGGATGAACATTTAGGTCATTTTCGTCCTCCCTAAGCTTGTTCTTGTCCAATTAGGGTTTTTATGCAATCTTGTGCATCCTATAGGTGTGTTTGTGTCATTGGACGAACATTTAGGTCATTTTCGTCCTCCCTAGGCTTATTCTTGTCCAATTAGGGTTTTTATGCAATCCTGTACATTCAATAGGTATGTTTGTGTCATTGGACGAACATTTAGGTCATTTTCGTCCTCCCTAGGCTTATTCTTGTCCAATTATGATTTTTAACCAACCTTGTGCATCCAATAAGTGTGTTTGTGTCATTGGACGAACATTTAGGTCATTTTCGTCCTCCCTAGTCTTATTCTTGTCCAATTAGGGTTTTTTTTTGCAATCTTGTGCATCCAATAGGTGTGTTTGTGTCATTGGACGAACATTTAGGTCATTTTCGTCCTCCCTAGGCTTACTCTTGTCCAATTAGGGTTTTTAACCAATCTTGTGCATCCAATAAGTTCATTTGTGTCATTGGATGAACATTTAGGTCATTTTCGTCCTCCCTAGTCTTATTCTTGTCCAATTAGGGTTTTTATGCAATCTTGTGCATCCAATAGGTGTGTTTGTGTCATTGGACGAACATTAAGGTCATTTTCGTCCTCCCTAGGCTTATTCTTGTCCGATTAGGGTTTTTAACCAATCTTGTGCATTCAATAAGTTCATTTGTGTCATTGGATGAACATTTAGGTCATTTTCGTCCTCCCTAGTCTTATTCTTGTCCAATTAGGGTTTTTATGCAATCTTGTGCATCCAATAGGTGTGTTTGTGTCATTGGAGGAACATTTAGGTCATTTTCGTCCTCCCTAGTCTTATTCTTGTCCAATTAGGGTTTTATGCAATCTTGTGCATCCATTAGGTGTGTTTGTGTCATTGGAAGAACATTTAGGTCATTTTCATCCTCCCTAGGCTTATTCTTGTCCGATTAGGGTTTTTAACCAATCTTGTGCATTCAATAAGTTCATTTGTGTCATTGGATGAACATTTAGGTCATTTTCGTCCTCCCTAGGCTTATTCTTGTCCGATTAGGGTTTTTAACCAATCTTGTGCATTCAATAAGTTCATTTGTGTCATTGGATGAACATTTAGGTTATTTTCGTCCTCCCTAGTCTTATTCTTGTCCAATTAGGGTTTTTATGCAATCTTGTGCATCCAATAGGTGTGTTTGTGTCATTGGACGAACATTTAGGTCATTTTCGTCCTCCCTAGGCTTATTCTTGTCCAATTAGGGTTTTTAACCAATCTAATGCATCCAATAAGTTCATTTGTGTCATTGGATGAACATTTAGGTCATTTTCGTCCTCCCTAGACTTATTCTTGTCCAATTAGGATTTTTAGCCAACCTTGTGCATCCAATAAGTTCATTTGTGTCATTGGTTGGAACATTTAGGTCATTTACGTCCTCCCTAGTCTTATTCTTGTCCAATTAGGGTTTTTATGCAATCTTGTGCATCCAATAGGTGTGTTTGTGTCATTGGAGGAACATTTAGGTCATTTTCGTCCTCCCTAGTCTTATTCTTGTCGAATTAGGGTTTTTATGCAATCATGTGCATCCAATAGGTGTGTTTGTGTCATTGGAAGAACATTTAGGTCATTTTCGTCCTCCCTAGGCTTATTCTTGTCCAATTAGGGTTTTTAACCAATCTTGTGCATCCAATAAGTTCATTTGTGTCATTGGATGAACATTTAGGTCATTTTCGTCCTCCCTTGGCTTATTCTTGTCCAATTAGGGTTTTTAGGCAATCTTGTGCATCCAATAGCTGTGTTTGTGTCATTGGACGAACATTTAGCTCATTTTTGTCCACCCTAGGCTTATTCTTGTCCAATTAGGGTTTTTAACCAATCTTGTGCATCCAATAAGTTCATTTGTGTCATTGGATGAACATTTAGGTCATTTTCGTCATCCCTAGTCTTATTCTTGTCCAATTAGGGTTTTAAGCAATCTTGTGCATCCAATATGTGTGTTTGTGTCATTGGATGAACATTTAGGTCATTTTCGTCCTCCCTATGCTTATTCTTGTCCAATTAGGGTTTTGAACCAATCTTGTGCATCCAATAAGTTCATTTGTGTCATTGGATGAACATTTAGGTCATTTAAGTCCTCCCTAGGCTTATTCTTGTCCAATTAGGGTTTTTAACCAATCTTGTGCATCCAATAAGTTCATTTGTGTCATTGGATGAACATTTAGGTCATTTTCGTCCTCCCTAGTCTTATTCTTGTCCAATTAGGGTTTTTATGCAATCTTGTGCATCCAATAGGTGTGTTTGTGTCATTGGAGGAACATTTAGGTCTTTTTCGTCCTCCATAGTCTTATTCTTGTCCAATTAGGGTTTTAACCAATCTTGTGCATCCAATATGTGGGTTTGTGTCATTGGATGAACATTTAGGTCATTTTCGTCCTCCCTATGCTTATTCTTGTCCAATTAGGGTTTTTAACCAATCTTGTGCATCCAATAAGTTCATTTGTGTCATTGGATGAACATTTAGGTCATTTTCGTCCTCCCTAGGCTTATTCTTGTCCAATTAGGGTTTTTAACCAATCTTGTGCATCCAATAAGTTCATTTGTGTCATTGGATGAACATTTAGGTCATTTTCGTCCTCCCTAGTCTTATTCTTGTCCAATTAGGGTTTTTATGCAATCTTAGGCATCCAATAGGTGTGTTTGTGTCATTGTAGGAACATTTAGGTCATTTTCGTCCTCCCTAGTTTTATTCTTGTACAATTAGGGTTTTTATGCAATCTTGTGCATCCAATAGGTGTGTTTGTGTCATTGGACGAACATTTAGGTCATTTTCGTCCTCCCTAGGCTTATTCTTGTCCAATTAGGGTTTTTAACCAATCTTGTGCATCCAATAAGTTCATTTGTGTCATTGGATGAACATTTAGGTCATTTTCGTCATCCCTAGTCTTATTCTTGTCCAATTAGGGTTTTAAGCAATCTTGTGCATCCAATATGTGTGTTTGTGTCATTGGATGAACATTTAGGTCATTTTGGTCCTCCCTATGCTTATTCTTGTCCAATTAGGGTTTTTAACCAATCTTGTGCATCCAATAAGTTCATTTGTGTCATTGGATGAACATTTAGGTCATATACGTCCTCCCTAGGCTTATTCTTGTCGAATTAGGGTTTTTAACCAATCTTGTGCATCCAATAAGTTCATTTGTGTCATTGGATGAACATTTAGGTCATTTTCGTCCTCCCTAGTCTTATTCTTGTCCAATTAGGGTTTTTATGCAATCTTGTGCATCCAATAGGTGTGTTTGTGTCATTGGAGGAACATTTAGGTCATTTTCGTCCTCCCTAGTCTTATTCTTGTCGAATTAGGGTTTTTATACAATCTTGTGCATCCAATAGGTGTGTTTGTGTCATTGAAGGAACATTTAGGTCATTTTCGTCCTCCCTAGTCTTATTCTTGTCCAATTAGGGTTTTTATGCAATCTTGTGCATCCAATAGGTGTGTTTGTGTCATTGGAGGAACATTTAGGTCATTTTCGTCCTCCCTAGTCTTATTCTTGTCCAATTAGGGTTTTTTTGCAATCTTGTGCATCCAATAAGTGTGTTTGTGTCATTGGACGAACATTTAGGTCATTTTCGTCCACCCTAGGTTTATTCTTGTCCAATTAGGGTTTTTAACCAATCTTGTGCATCCAATAAGTTCATTTGTGTCATTGGATGAACATTTAGGTCATTTTCGTCATCCCTAGTCTTATTCTTGTCCAATTAGGGTTTTAAGCAATCTTGTGCATCCAATATGTGTGTTTGTGTCATTGGATGAACATTTAGGTCATTTTTGTCCTCCCTATGCTTATTCTTGTCCAATTAGGGTTTTAACCAATCTTGTGCATCCAATAAGTTCATTTGTGTCATTGGATGAACATTTATGTCATTTAAGTCCTCCCTGGGCTTATTCTTGTCCAATTTGGGTTTTTAACCAATCTTGTGCATCCAATAAGTTCATTTGTGTCATTGGATGAACATTTAGGTCATTTTCGTCCTCCCTAAGCTTGTTCTTGTCCAATTAGGGTTTTTATGCAATCTTGTGCATCCTATAGGTGTGTTTGTGTCATTGGACGAACATTTAGGTCATTTTCGTCCTCCCTAGGCTTATTCTTGTCCAATTAGGGTTTTTATGCAATCCTGTGCATTCAATAGGTATGTTTGTGTCATTGGACGAACATTTAGGTCATTTTCGTCCTCCCTAGGCTTATTCTTGTCCAATTATGGTTTTTAACCAACCTTGTGCATCCAATAAGTTCATTTGTGTCATTGGTGGAACATTTAGGTCATTTACGTCCTCCCTAGTCTTATTCTT
>JBBPBR010000257.1:37510-64421 GCA_037974775.1 Cicer pinnatifidum
CATTTTCGTCATCCCTAGTCTTATTCTTGTCCAATTAGGGTTTTAAGCAATCTTGTGCATCCAATATGTGTGTTTGTGTCATTGGATGAACATTTAGGTCATTTTTGTCCTCCCTGTGCTTATTCTTGTCCAATTAGGGTTTTTAACCAATCTTGTGCATCCAATAAGTTCATTTGTGTCATTGGATGAACATTTAGGTCATTTAAGTCCTCCCTAGGCTTATTCTTGTCCAATTAGGGTTTTTAACCAATCTTGTGCATCCAATAAGTTCATTTGTGTCATTGGATGAACATTTAGGTCATTTTCGTCCTCCCTAAGCTTGTTCTTGTCCAATTAGGGTTTTTATGCAATCTTGTGCATCCTATAGGTGTGTTTGTGTCATTGGACGAACATTTAGGTCATTTTCATCCTCCCTAGGCTTATTCTTGTCCAATTAGGGTTTTTATGCAATCCTGTGCATTCAATAGGTATGTTTGTGTCATTGGACGAACATTTAGGTCATTTTCGTCCTCCCTAGGCTTATTCTTGTCCAATTATGGTTTTTAACCAACCTTGTGCATCCAATAAGTTCATTTGTGTCATTGGTGGAACATTTAGGTCATTTACGTCCTCCCTAGTCTTATTCTTGTCCAATTAGGGTTTTTATGCAATCTTGTGCATCCAATAGGTGTGTTTGTGTCATTGGAGGAACATTTAGGTCATATTCGTCCTCCCTAGTCTTATTCTTGTCGAATTAGGGTTTTTATACAATCTTGTGCATCCAATAGGTGTGTTTGTGTCATTGAAGGAACATTTAGGTCATTTTCGTCCTCCCTAGTCTTATTCTTGTCCAATTAGGGTTTTTATGCAATCTTGTGCATCCAATAGGTGTGTTTGTGTCGTTGGACGAACATTTAGGTCATTTTCGTCCTCCCTAGGCTTATTCTTGTCCAATTAGGGTTTTTAACCAATCTTGTGCATCCAGTAAGTTCATTTGTTTCATTGGATGAACATTTAGGTCATTTTCGTCCTCCCTAGTCTTATTCTTGTCCAATTAGGGTTTTTATGCAATCTTGTGCATCCAATAGGTGTGTTTGTGTCAATGGAGGAACATTTAGGTCATTTTCGTCCTCCCTAGTCTTATTCTTGTCCAATTAGGGTTTTTATTCAATCTTGTGCATCCAATAGGTGTGTTTGTGTCATTGGACGAACATTTAGGTCATTTTCGTCCTCCCTAAACTTATTCTTGTCCAATTAAGGTTTTTAACCAATCTTGTGCATCCAATAAGTTCATTTGTGTCATTGGATGAACATTTAGGTCATTTTCGTCCTCCCTAGTCTTATTCTTGTCCAATTAGGGTTTTTATGCAATCTTGTGCATCCAATAGGTGTGTTTGTGTCATTGGACGAACATTTAGGTCATTTTCGTCCTCCCTAGGCTTATTCTTGTCCAATTAGGGTTTTTAACCAATCTTGTGCATCCAATAGGTGTGTTTCTATCATTGGAGGAACATTTAGGTCATTTTCGTCCTCCCTATGCTTATTCTTGTCCAATTAGGGTTTTTAACCAACCTTGTGCATCCAATAAGTTCATTTGTGTCATTGGATGAACATTTAGGTCATTTTCGTCCTCCCTATGCTTATTCTTGTCCAATTAGGGTTTTTAACCAATCTTGTGCATCCAATAAGTTCATTTGTGTCATTGGATAAACATTTAGGTCATTTTCGTCCTCCCTATTCTTATTCTTGTCCAATTAGGGTTTTTATGCAATCTTGTGCATCCAATAGGTGTGTTTGTGTCATTGGACGAACATTTAGGTCATTTTCGTCCTCCCTAGGCTTATTCTTGTCCAATTAGGGTTTTTAACCAATCTTGTGCATCCAATAAGTTCATTTGTGTCATTGGATGAACATTTAGGTCATTTTTGTCATCCCTAGTCTTATTCTTGTCCAATTAGGGTTTTAAGCAATCTGGTGCATCCAATATGTGTGTTTGTGTCATTGGATGAACATTTAGGTCATTTTCGTCCTCCCTATGCTTATTCTTGTCCAATTAGGGTTTCTATCCAATCTTGTGCATCCAATAAGTTCATTTGTGTCATTGGATGAACATTTAGGTCATTTACGTCCTCACTAGGCTTATTCTTGTCCAATTAGGGTTTTAAGCAGTCTTGTGCATCCAATATGTGTGTTTGTGTCATTGGATGAACATTTAGGTAATTTGCGACCTCCCTATGCTTATTCTTGTCCAATTAGGGTTTCTATCCAATCTTGTGCATCCAATAAGTTCATTTGTGTCATTGGATGAACATTTAGGTCATTTACGTCCTCACTAGGCTTATTCTTGTCCAATTAGGGTTTTAAGCAGTCTTGTGCATCCAATATGTGTGTTTGTGTCATTGGATGAACATTTAGGTAATTTTCGACCTCCCTATGCTTATTCTTGTCCAATTATGGTTTTTAACCAATCTTGTGCATACAATAAGTTCATTTGTGTCATTGGATGAACATTTAGGTCATTTTCGTCCTCCCTAGTCTTATTCTTGTCCAATTAGGGTTTTTATGCAATCTTGTGCATCCAATAGGTGTGTTTGTGTCATTCGAGGAACATTTAGGTCATTTTCGTCCTCCCTAGTCTTATTCTTGTCCAATTAGGGTTTTTATGCAATCTTGTGCATCCAATATGTGTGTTTGTGTCATTGGATGAACATTTAGGTCATTTTCGTCCTCCCTATGCTTATTCTTGTCCAATTAGGGTTTTTATGCAATCTTGTGCATCCAATAAGTTCATTTGTGTCATTGGATGAACATTTAGGTCATTTACGTCCTCCCTAGGCTTATTCTTGTCCAATTAGGGTTTTTAACCAATCTTGTGCATCCAATAAGTTCATTTGTGTCATTTGATGAACATTTAGGTCATTTTCGTCCTCCCTAGGCTTGTTCTTGTCCAATTAGGGTTTTTATGCAATCTTGTGCATCCAATAGGTGTGTTTGTGTCATTGGACGAACATTTAGGTCATTTTCGGCCTCCGTAGGCTTATTCTTGTCCAATTAGGGTTTTTATGCAATCCTTTGCATCCAATAGGTGTGTTTGTGTCATTGGACGAACATTTAGGTCATTTTCGTCCTCCCTAGGCTTATTCTTGTCCAATTAGGGTTTTTAACCAACCTTGTGCATCCAATAAGTTCATTTGTGTCATTGGTTGAACATTTAGGTTATTTTCGTCCTCCCTAGGCTTATTCTTGTCCAATTAGGGTTTCTAACCAACCTTGTGTATCCAATAAGTTCATTTGTGTCATTGGTGGAACATTTAGGTCATTTACGTCCTCCCTAGTCTTATTCTTGTCCAATTAGGGTTTTTATGCAATATTGTGCATCCAATAGGTGTGTTTCTGTCATTGGAGGAACATTTAGGTCATTTTCGTCCTCCCTAGTCTTATTCTTGTCCAATTAGGGTTTTTATGCAATCTTGTGCATCCAATAGGTGTGTTTGTGTCATTGGACGAACATTTAGGTCATTTTCGTCCTCCCTAGGCTTATTCTTGTCCAATTAGGGTTTTTAACCAACCTTGTGCATCCAATAAGTTCATTTGTGTCATTGGTTGAACATTTAGGTCATTTTCGTCCTCCCAAGTCTTATTCTTGTCCAATTAGGGTTTTTAACCAACCTTGTGCATCCAATAAGTTCATTTGTGTCATTGGTTGAACATTTAGGTCATTTTCGTCCTCCCTAGTCTTATTCTTGTCCAATTAGGGTTTTTATGCAATCTTGTGCATCCAATAGGTGTGTTTGTGTCATTGGAGGAACATTTAGGTCATTTTCGTCCTCCCTAGTCTTATTCTTGTCGAATTAGGGTTTTTATGCAATCTTGTGCATCCGATAGGTGTGCTTGTGTCATTGGAGGAACATTTAGGTCATTTTCGTCCTCCCTAGTCTTATTCTTGTCCAATTAGGGTTTTTATGCAATCTTGTGCATCCAATAGGTGTGTTTGTGTCATTGGACGAACATTTAGGTCATTTTCGTCCTCCCTAGGCTTATTCTTGTCCAATTATGGTTTTTAACCAATCTTGTGCATCCAATATGTGTGTTTGTGTTATTGGATGAACATTTAGGTCATTTTCGTCCTCCCTATGCTTATTCTTGTCAAATTAGGGTTTTTAACCAATCTTGTGCATCCAATAAGTTCATTTGTGTCATTGGTGGAACATTTAGGTCATTTACGTCCTCCCTAGTCTTATTCTTGTCCAATTAGGGTTTTTATGCAATCTTGTGCATCCAATAGGTGTGTTTGTGTCATTGGAGGAACATTCAGGTCATTTTCGTCCTTCCTAGTCTTATTCTTGTCGAATTAGGGTTTTTATGCAATCTTGTGCATCCAATAGGTGTGTTTGTGTCATTGGAGGAACATTTAGGTCATTTTCGTCCTCCCTAGTCTTATTCTTGTCCAATTAGGGTTTTTATGTAATCTTGTGCATCCAATAGGTGTGTTTGTGTCATTGGAAGAACATTTAGGTCATTTTCGTCCTCCCTAGGCTTATTCTTGTCCGATTAGGGTTTTTAACCAATCTTGTGCATTCAATAAGTTCATTTGTGTCATTGGATGAATATTTAGGTAATTTTCGTCCTCCCTAGTCTTATTCTTGTCCAATTAGGGTTTTAAGCAATCTTGTGCATCCAATATGTGGGTTTGTGTCATTGGATGAACGTTTAGGTCATTTTCGTCCTCCCTATGCTTATTCTTGTCCAATTAGGGTTTTTAACCAATCTTGTGCATCCAATAAGTTCATTTGTGTCATTGGATGAACATTTAGGTCATTTTCGTCCTCCCTAGTCTTATTCTTGTCCAATTAGGGTTTTTATGCAATCTTGTGCATCCAATAGGTGTGTTTGTGTCATTGGACGAACATTTAGGTCATTTTCGTCCTCCCTAGGCTCATTCTTGTCCGATTAGGGTTTTTAACCAATGTTGTGCATTCAATAAGTTCATTTGTGTCATTGGATGAACATTTAGGTCATTTTCGTCCTCCCTAGTCTTATTCTTGTCCAATTAGGGTTTTAAGAAATCTTGTGCATCCAATATGTGGGTTTGTGTCATTGGATAAACATTTAGGTCATTTTCGTCCTCCCTATGCTTATTCTTGTCCAATTAGGGTTTTTAACAAATCTTGTGCATCCAATAAGTTCATTTGTGTCATTGGATGAACATTTAGGTCATTTTCGTCCTCCCTAGTCTTATTCTTGTCCAATTAGGGTTTTTATGCAATCTTGTGCATCCAATAGGTGTGTTTGTGTCATTGGACGAACATTTAGGTCATTTTCGTCCTCCCTAGGCTTATTCTTGTCCAATTAGGGTTTTTAACCAATCTTGTGCATCCAATATGTTCATTTGTGTCATTGGATGAACATTTAGGTCATTTTCGTCCTCCGTAGTCTTATTCTTGTCCAATTAGGGTTTTAAGCAATCTTGTGCATCCAATATGTGTGTTTGTCTCATTGGACGAACATTTAGGTCATTTTCGTCCTCCCTAGGCTTATTCTTGTCCAATTAGGGTTTTCAACCAATCTTGTGCATCCAATAAGTTCATTTGTGTCATTGGATGAACATTTAGGTCATTTTCGTCCTCTCTAGGCTTATTCTTGTCCAATTAGGGTTTTTAACCAATCTTGTGCATCCAATAAGTTCATTTGTGTCATTGGATGAACATTTAGGTCATTTTCGTCCTCCCTAGGCTTGTTCTTGTCCAATTAGGGTTTTTATGCAATCTTGTGCATCCTATAGGTGTGTTTGTGTCATTGGATGAACATTTAGGTCATTTGCGTCCTCCCTAGGCTTGTTCTTGTCCAATTAGGGTTTTTATGCAATCTTGTGCATCCTATAGGTGTGTTTGTGTCATTGGACGAACATTTAGGTCATTTTCGTCCTCCCTATGCTTATTCTTGTCCAATTAGGGTTTTTATGCAATCTTGTGCATCCAATAAGTTCATTTGTGTCATTGGATGAACATTTAGGTCATTTAAGTCCTCTCTAGGCTTATTCTTGTCCAATTAGGGTTTTTAACCAATCTTGTGCATCCAATAAGTTCATTTGTGTCATTGGATGAACATTTAGGTCATTTTCGTCCTCCCTAGGCTTGTCCTTGTCCAATTAGGGTTTTTATGCAATCTTGTGCATCCTATAGGTGTGTTTGTGTCATTGGATGAACATTTAGGTCATTTTCGTCCTCCCTAGGCTTGTTCTTGTCCAATTAGGGTTTTTATGCAATCTTGTGCATCCTATAGGTGTGTTTGTGTCATTGGACGAACATTTAGGTCATTTTCGTCCTCCCTATGCTTATTCTTGTCCAATTAGGGTTTTTATGCAATCTTGTGCATCCACTAAGTTCATTTGTGTCATTGGATGAACATTTAGGTCATTTAAGTCCTCTCTAGGCTTATTCTTGTCCAATTAGGGTTTTTAACCAATCTTGTGCATCCAATAAGTTCATTTGTGTCATTGGATGAACATTTAGGTCATTTTCGTCCTCCCAAGGCTTGTTCTTGTCCAATTAGGGTTTTTATGCAATCTTGTGCATCCTATAGGTGTGTTTGTGTCATTGGATGAACATTTAGGTCATTTTCGTCCTCCCTAGGCTTGTTCTTGTCCAATTAGGGTTTTTATGCAATCTTGTGCATCCTATAGGTGTGTTTGTGTCATTGGACGAACATTTAGGTCATTTTCGTCCTCCCTATGCTTATACTTGTCCAATTAGGGTTTTTATGCAATCTTGTGCATCCAATAAGTTCATTTGTGTCATTGGATGAACATTTAGGTCATTTTCGTCATCCCTAGTCTTATTCTTGTCCAATTAGGGTTTTAAGCAATCTTGTGCATCCAATATGTGTGTTTGTGTCATTGGATGAACATTTAGGTCATTTTCGTCCTCCCTATGCTTATTCTTGTCCAATTAGGGTTTCTATCCAATCTTGTGCATCCAATAAGTTCATTTGTGTCATTGGATGAACATTTAGGTCATTTACGTCCTCCCTAGGCTTATTCTTGTTCAATTAGGGTTTTAAGCAATCTTGTGCATCCAATATGTGTGTTTGTGTCATTGGATGAACATTTAGGTAATTTTCGACCTCCCTATGCTTATTCTTGTCCAATTAGGGTTTTTAACCAATCTTGTGCATACAATAAGTTCATTTGTGTCATTGGATGAACATTTAGGTCATTTTCGTCCTCCCTAGTCTTATTCTTGTCCAATTAGGGTTTTTATGCAATCTTGTGCATCCAATAGGTGTGTTTGTGTCATTGGAGGAACATTTAGGTCATTTTCGTCCTCCCTAGTCTTATTCTTGTCGAATGAAGGTTTTTATGCAATCTTGTGCGTCCAATAGGTGTGTTTGTGTCAATGGAGGAACATTTAGGTCATTTTCGTCCTCCCTAGTCTTATTCTTGTCCAATTAGGGTTTTTATGCAATCTTGTGCATCCAATAGGTGTGTTTGTGTCATTGGACGAACATTTAGGTCATTTTCGTCCTCCCAAGGCTTATTCTTGTCCAATTAGGGTTTTTAACCAATCTTGTCCATCCAATAAGTTCATTTGTGTCATTGGATGAACATTTAGGTCATTTTCGTCCTCCCTAGTCTTATTCTTGTCCAATTAGGGTTTTTATGCAATCTTGTGCATCCAATAGGTGTGTTTGTGTCATTGGACGAACATTTAGTTCATTTTCGTCCTCCCTAAACTTATTCTTGTCCAATTAGGGTTTTTAACCAATCTTGTGCATCCAATAAGTTCATTTGTGTCATTGGATGAACATTTAGGTCATTTTCGTCCTCCCTAGTCTTATTCTTGTCCAATTAGGGTTTTTATGCAATCTTGTGCATCCAATAGGTGTGTTTGTGTCATTGGACGAACATTTAGGTCATTTTCGTCCTCCCTAGACTTATTTTTGTCCAATTAGGGTTTTTAACCAATCTTGTGCATCCAATAATTTCATTTGTGTCATTGGATGAACATTTAGGTCATTTTCGTCCTCCCTAGTCTTATTCTTGTCCAATTAGGGTTTTTATGCAATCTTGTGCATCCAATAGGTGTGTTTGTGTCATTGGAGGAACATTTAGGTCATTTTCGTCCTCCCTAGTCTTATTCTTGTCCAATTAGGGTTTTTATGCAATCTTGTGCATCCAATAGGTGTGTTTGTGTCATTGGACGAACATTTAGGTCATTTTCGTCCTCCCTAGGCTTATTCTTGTCCAATTAAGGTTTTTAACCAACCTTGTGCATCCAATAAGTTCATTTGTGTCATTGGTTGAACATTTAGGTCATTTTCATCCTCCCTAGGCTTATTCTTGTCCAATTAGAGTTTTTAACCAATCTTGTGCATCGAATAAGTTCATTTGTGTCATTGGATGAACATTTAGGTCATTTTCGTCCTCCCTAGGCTTATTCTTTTCCAATGATGGTTTTTAACCAATCTTGTGCATCCAATAGGTGTGTTTGTGTCATTGGAGGAACATTTAGGTCATTTTCGTCCTCCCTAGGCTTATTCTTGTCCAATTATGGTTTTTAACCAATCTTGTGCATCCAATAGGTGTGTTTGTGTCATTGGAGGAACATTTAGGTCATTTTCGTCCTCCCTAGTCTTATTCTTGTCCAATTAGGGTTTTTATGCAATCTTGTGCATCCAATAGGTGTGTTTGTGTCATTGGACGAACATTTAGGTCATTTTCGTCCTCCCTAGGCTTATTCTGGTCCAATTAGGGTTTTTTTACCAATCTTGTGCATCCAATAAGTTCATTTGTGTCATTGGATGAACATTTAGGTCATTTTCGTCCTCCCTAGTCTTATTCTTGTCCAATTAGGGTTTTTATGCAATCTTGTGCATCCAATAGGTGTGTTTGTGTCATTGGAGGAACATTTAGGTCATTTTCGTCCTCCCTAGTCTTATTCTTGTCCAATTAGGGTTTTTATGCAATCTTGTGCATCCAATAGGTGTGTTTGTGTCATTGGACGAACATTTAGGTCATTTTCGTCCTCCCTAGGCTTATTCTTGTCCGATTAGGGTTTTTAACCAATCTTGTGCATTCAATAAGTTCATTTGTGTCATTGGAGCAACATTTAGGTCATTTTCGTCCTCCCTAGTATTATTCTTGTCCAATTAGGGTTTTTATGCAATCTTGTGCATCGAATAGGTGTGTTTGTGTCATTGGAGCAACATTTAGGTCATTTTCGTCCTCCCTAGTATTATTCTTGTCCAATTAGGGTTTTTATGCAATCTTGTGCATCCAATAGGTGTGTTTGTGTCATTGGAAGAACATTTAGGTCATTTTCGTCCTCCCTAGTCTTATTCTTGTCGAATTAGGGTTTTTATGCAATCTTGTGCATCCAATAGGTGTGTTTGTGTCATTGGAGGAACATTTAGGTCATTTTCGTCCTCCCTAGTCTTATTCATGTCGAATTAGGGTTTTTATACAATCTTGTGCATCCAATAGGTGTGTTTGTGTCATTGGAGGAACATTTAGGTTATTATCGTCCTCCCTAGTCTTATTCTTGTCCAATTAGGGTTTTTATGCAATCTTGTGCATCCAATAGGTGTGATTGTGTCGTTGGACGAACATTTAGGTCATTTTCGTCCTCCCTAGGCTTATTCTTGTCCAATTAGGGTTTTTAACCAATATGGTGCATCCAATAAGTTCATTTGTGTCATTGGATGAACATTTAGGTCATTTTCGTCATCCCTAGTCTTATTCTTGTCCAATTAGGGTTTTAAGCAATCTTGTGCATCCAATATGTGTGTTTGTGTCATTGGATGAACATTTAGGTCATTTTCGTCCTCCCTATTCTTATTCTTGTCCAATTAGGGTTTTTAACCAATCTTGTGCATCCTATAAGTTCATTTGTGTCATTGGATGAACATTTAGGTCATTTACGTCCTCCCTAGGCTTATTCTTGTCCAATTAGGGTTTTTAACCAATCTTGTGCATCCAATAAGTTCATTTGTGTCATTGGATGAACATTTAGGTCATTTTCGTCCTCCCTAGGCTTGTTCTTGTCCAATTAGGGTTTTTATGCAATCTTGTGCATCCTATAGGTGTGTTTGTGTCATTGGACGAACATTTAGGTCATTTTCGTCCTCCTTATGCTTATTCTTGTTCAATTAGGGTTTTTAACCAATCTTGTGCATGCAATAAGTTCATTTGTGTCATTGGATGAACATTTAGGTCATTTACGTCCTCCCTAGGCTTATTCTTGTCCAATTAGGGTTTTTAACCAATCTTGTGCATCCAATAAGTTCATTTGTGTCATTGGAGGAACATTTAGGTCATTTTCGTCCTCCCTAGTCTTGTTCTTGTCCAATTAGGGTTTTTATACAATCTTGTGCATCCAATAGGTGTGTTTGTGTCATTGGACGAACATTTAGGTCATTTTCGTCCTCCCTAGGCTTATTCTTGTCCAATTAGGGTTTTTAACCAATCTTGCGCATCCAATAAGTTCATTTGTGTCATTGGATGAACATTTAGGTCATTTTCGTCCTCCCTAGTCTTATTCTTGTCGAATTAGGGTTTTTATGCAATCTTGTGCATCCAATAGGTGAGTTTGTGTCATTGGACGAACATTTAGGTCATTTTCGTCCTCCCTAGGTTTATTCTTGTCCAATTAGGGTTTTGATGCAATCCTGTGAATACAATAGGTGTGTTTGTGTCATTGGATGAACATTTAGGTCATTTTCGTCCTCCCTAAGCTTATTCTTGTCTAATTAGGGTTTTTAACCAACCTTGTGCATCCAATAAGTTCATTTGTGTCATTGGTTGAACATTTAGGTCATTTTCGTCCTCCCTAGGCTTATTCTTGTCCAATTAGGGTTTTTAACCAACCTTGTGTATCCAATAAGTTCATTTGTGTCATTGGTGGAACATTTAGGTCATTTAAGTCCTCCCTAGTCTTATTCTTGTCGAATTAGGGTTTTTATGCAATCTTGTGCATCCAATAGGTGTGTTTGTGTCATTGGAGGAACATTTAGGTCATTTTCGTCCTCCCTAGTCTTATTCTTGTCCAATTAGGGTTTTTATGCAATCTTGTGCATCCAATAGGTGTGTTTGTGTCATTGGACGAACATTTAGGTCATATTCGTCCTCCCTAGGCTTATTCTTGTCCAATTAGGGTTTTTATCCAATCTTGTGCATCCAATAAGTTCATTTGTGTCATTGGATGAACATTTAGGTCATTTTCGTCCTCCCTAGTCTTATTCTTGTCCAATTATGGTTTTTATGCAATCTTGTGCATCCAATAGGTGTGTTTGTGTCATTGGAAGAACATTTAGGTCATTTTCGTCCTCCCTAGGCTTATTCTTGTCCGATTAGGGTTTTTAACCAATCTTGTGCATTCAATAAGTTCATTTGTGTCATTGGATGAACATTTAGGTCATTTTCGTCCTCCCTAGTCTTATTCTTGTCCAATTAGGGTTTTTATGCAATCTTGTGCATCCAATAGGTGTGTTTGTGTCATTGGAGGAACATTTAAGTCATTTTCGTCCTCCCTAGTCTTATTCTTGTCCAATTAGTGTTTTTATGCAATCTTGTGCATCCAATAGGTGTGTTTGTGTCATTGGACGAACATTTAGGTTATTTTCGTCATCCCTAGGCTTATTCTTGTCCGATTAGGGTTTTTAACCAATCTTGTGCATTCAATAAGTTCATTTGTGTCATTGGATGAACATTTAGGTCATTTTCGTCCTCCCTAGTCTTATTCTTGTCCAATTAGGGTTTTTATGCAATCTTGTGCATCCAATAGGTGTGTTTGTGTCATTGGAGAAACATTTAGGTCGTTTTCGTCCTCCCTAGTCTTATTCTTGTCCAATTAGGGTTTTTATGCAATCTTGTGCATCCAATAGATGTGTTTGTGCCATTGGAGGAACATTTAGGTCATTTTCGTCCTCCCTAGTCTTATTCTTGTCCAATTAGGGTTTTTATGCAATCTTGTGCATCCAATAGGTGTGTTTGTGTCATTGGACGAACATTTAGGTCATTTTCGTCCTCCCAAGGCTTATTCTTGTCCAATTAGGGTTTTTAACCAATCTTGTCCATCCAATAAGTTCATTTGTGTCATTGGATGAACATTTAGGTCATTTTCGTCCTCCCTAGTCTTATTCTTGTCCAATTAGGGTTTTTATGCAATCTTGTGCATCCAATAGGTGTGTTTGTGTCATTGGAGGAACATTTAGATCATTTTCATCCTCCCTAGTCTTATTCTTGTCGAATTAGGGTTTTTATGCAATCTTGTGCATCCATTAGGCGTGTTTGTGTCATTGGAGGAACATTTAGGTCATTTTCATCCTCCCTAGTCTTATTCTTGTCCAATTAGGGTTTTTAACCAACCTTGTGCATCCAATAAGTTCATTTGTGTCATTGGTCGAACATTTAGGTCATTTATGTCCTCCCTAGTCTTATTCTTGTCCAATTAGGGTTTTTATGCAATCTTGTGCATCCAATAGGTGTGTTTGTGTCATTGGAGGAACATTTAGGTCATTTTCGTCCTCCCTAGTCTTATTCTTGTCCAATTAGGGTTTTTATGCAATCTTGTGCATCCAATAGGTGTGTTTGTGTCATTGGACGAACATTTAGGTCATTTTCGTCCTCCCTAGGCTTATTCTTGTCCAATTAGGGTTTTTAACCAATCTTGTGCATCCAATAAGTTCATTTGTGTCATTGGATGAACATTTAGGTCATTTTCGTCATCCCTAGTCTTATTCTTGTCCAATTCGGGTTTTAAGCAATCTAGTGCATCCAATATGTGTGTTTGTGTCATTGGATGAACATTTAGGTCATTTTCGTCCTCCCTATGCTTATTCTTGTCCAATTAGGGTTTTTAACCAATCTTGTGCATCCAATAAGTTCATTTGTGTCATTGGATGAACATTTAGGTCATTTTCGTCCTCCCTAGGCTTGTTCTTGTCCAATTAGGGTTTTTAACCAACCTTGTGCATCCAATAAGTTCATTTGTGTCATTGGTGGAACATTTAAGTCATTTATGTCCTCCCTAGTCTTATTCTTGTCCAATTAGGGTTTTTATGCAATCTTGTGCATCCAATAGGTGTGTTTGTGTCATTGGAGGAACATTTAGGTCATTTTCGTCCTCCCTACTCTTATTCTTGTCCAATTAGGGTTTTTATACAATCTTGTGCATCCAATAGGTGTGTTTGTGTCATTGGACGAACATTTAGGTCATTTTCGTCCTCCCTAGGCTTATTCTTGTCCAATTAGGGTTTTTAACCAATCTTGTGCATCCAATAAGTTCATTTGTGTCATTGGATGAACATTTAGGTCATTTTCGTCCTCCCTAGGCTTATTCTTGTCCAATTAGGGTTTTTAACCAATCTTGTGCATCCAATTAGTACATTTGTGTCATTAGATGAACAATTAGGTCATTTTCGTCCTCCCTAGGCTTATTCTTGTCCAATTAGGGTTTTTAACCAAGCTTGTGCATCCAATAAGTTCATTTGTGTCATTGGATGAACATTTACGTCATTTTTGTCCTCCCTAGTCTTATTCTTGTCCAATTAGGGTTTTTATGCAATCTTGTGCATCCAATAGGTGTGTTTGTGTCATTGGAGGAACATTTAGGTCATTTTCGTCCTCCCTAGTCTTATTCTTGTCCAATTAGGGTTTTTATGCAATCTTGTGTATCCAATAGGTGTGTTTGTGTCATTGGAGGAACATTTAGGTCATTTTCGTCCTCCCTAGTCTTATTCTTGTCCAATTAGGGTTTTTATGCAATCTTGTGCATCCAATAGGTGTGTTTGTGTCATTGGAGGAACATTTAGGTCATTTTCGTCCTCCCTAGTCTTATTCTTGTCCAATTAGGGTATTTATGCAATCTTGTGCATCCAATAGGTGTGTTTGTGTCATTGGACGAACATTTAGGTCATTTTCGTCCTCCATAGGCTTATTCTTGTCCAATTAGGGTTTTTAACCAACCTTGTGCATCCAATAAGTTCATTTGTGTCATTGGTTGAACATTTAGGTCATTTTCGTCCTCCGTAGGCTTATTCTTGTCCAATTAGGGTTTTTAACAAATCTTGTGCGTCCAATAAGTTCATTTGTGTCATTGCTTGAACATTTAGGTCATTTTCGTCCTCCCTAGGCTTATTCTTGTCCAATTAGGGTTTTTAACCAATCTTGTGCATCCAATAAGTTCATTTGTGTCATTGGATGAACATTTAGGTCATTTTCGTCCTCCCTAGGCTTATTCATGTCCAATTAGGGTTTTTAACCAACCTTGTGCATCCAATAAGTTCATTTGTGTCATTGGTTGAACATTTAGGTCAATTTCGTCCTCCCTAGGCTTATTCTTGTCCAATTAGGGTTTTTAACCAACCTTGTGCATCCAATAAGTTCATTTGTGTCATTGGTGGAACATTTAGGTCATTTACGTCCTCCCTAGTCTTATTCTTGTCCAATTAGGGTTTTTATGCAATCTTGTGCATCCAATAGGTGTGTTTGTGTCATTGGACGAACATTTAGGTCATTTTCATCCTCCCTAAGCTTATTCTTGTCCAATTAGGGTTTTTAACCAATCTTGTGCATCCAATAAGTTCATTTGTGTCATTGGATGAACATTTAGGTCATTTTCGTCCTCCCTAGTCTTATTCTTGTCCAATTAGGGTTTTTATGCAATCTTTTGCATCCAATAGGTGTGTTTGTGTCATTGGATGAACATTTAGGTCATTTTCGTCCTCCCTAGTCTTATTCTTGTCCAATTAGGGTTTTTATGCAATCTTGTGCATCCAATAGGTGTGTTTGTGTCATTGGAGGAACATTTAGGTCATTTTCGTCCTCCCTAGTCTTATTCTTGTCCAATTAGGGTTTTTAACCAACCTTGTGCATCCAATAAGTTCATTTGTGTCATTGGTGGAACATTTAGGTCATTTACGTCATCCCTAGTCTTATTCTTGTCCAATTAGGGTTTTTATGCAATCTTGTGCATCCAATAGGTGTGTTTGTGTCATTGGACGAACATTTAGGTCATTTTCGTCCTCCCTAGGCTTATTCTTGTCCAATTAGGGTTTTTAACCAATCTTGTGCATCCAATAAATTCATTTGTGTCATTGGATGAACATTTAGGTCATTTTCGTCCTCCCTAGTCTTATTCTTGTCCAATTAGGGTTTTTATGCAATCTTGTGCATCCAATAGGTGTGTTTGTGTCATTGGAGGAACATTTAGGTCATTTTCGTCCTCCCTAGTCTTATTCTTGTCCAATTAGGGTTTTTATGCAATCTTGTGCATCCAATAGGTGTGTTTGTGTCATTCGAAGAACATTTAGGTCATTTTTGTCCTCCCTAGGCTTATTCTTGTCCGATTAGGGTTTTTAACCAATCTTGTGCATTCAATAAGTTCATTTGTGTCATTGGATGAACATTTAGGTCATTTTCGTCCTCCCTAGTCTTATTCTTGTCCAATTAGGGTTTTAAGCAATCTTTTGCATCCAATATGTGGGTTTGTGTCATTGGATGAACGTTTAGGTCATTTTTGTCCTCCCTATGCTTATTCTTGTCCAATTAGGGTTTTTAACCAATCTTGTGCATCCAATAAGTTCATTTGTGTCCTTGGTTGAACATTTAGGTCATTTTCGTCCCCCTAGTCTTATTCTTGTCCAATTAGGGTTTTTATGCAATCTTGTGCATCCAATAGGTGTGTTTGTGTCATTGGACGAACATTTAGGTCATTTTCGTCCTCCCTAGGCTTATTCTTGTCCAATTAGGGTTTTTAACCAATCTTGTGCATCCAATAAGTTCATTTGTGTCATTGGATGAACATTTAGGTCATTTTCGTCCTCCCTAGTCTTATTCTTGTCCAATTAGGGTTTTTATGCAATCTTGTGCATCCAATAGGTGTGTTTGTGTCATTGGACGAACATTTAGGTCATTTTCGTCCTCCCTAGACTTATTTTTGTCCAATTAGGGTTTTTAACCAATCTTGTGCATCCAATAATTTCATTTGTGTCATTGGATGAACATTTAGGTCATTTTCGTCCTCCCTAGTCTTATTCTTGTCCAATTAGGGTTTTTATGCAATCTTGTGCATCCAATAGGTGTGTTTGTGTCATTGGAGGAACATTTAGGTCATTTTCGTCCTCCCTAGTCTTATTCTTGTCCAATTAGGGTTTTTATGCAATCTTGTGCATCCAATAGGTGTGTTTGTGTCATTGGACGAACATTTAGGTCATTTTCGTCCTCCCTAGGCTTATTCTTGTCCGATTCGGGTTTTTAACCAATCTTGTGCATTCAATAAGTTCATTTGTGTCATTGGATGAACATTTAGGTCATTTTCGTCCTCCCTAGTCTTATTCTTGTCCAATTAGGGTTTTTATGCAATCTTGTGCATCCAATAGGTGTGTTTGTGTCATTGGAGGAACATTTAGGTCATTTTCGTCCTCCCTAGTCTTATTCTTGTTCAATTAGGGTGTTTATGCAATCTTGTGCATCCAATAGGTGTGTTTGTGTCATTGGAAGAACATTTAGGTCATTTTTATCCTCCCTAGGCTTATTCTTGTCCGATTAGGGTTTTTGACCAATCTTGTGCATTCAATAAGTTCATTTGTGTCATTGGATGAACATTTAGGTCATTTTCGTCCTCCCTAGTCTTATTCTTGTCCAATTAGGGTTTTTATGCAATCTTGTGCATCCAATAGGTGTGTTTGTGTCATTGGAGGAACATTTAGGTCATTTTCGTCCTCCCTAGTCTTATTCTTGTCGAATTAGGGTTTTTATGCAATCCTGTGCATCCAATAGGTGTGTTTGTGTCAATGGACGAACATTTAGGTCATTTTCGTCCTCCCTAGGCTTATTCTTGTCCAATTAGGGTTTTAAGCAATCCTGTGCATCCAATAGGTGTGTTTGTGTCATTGGACGAACATTTAGGTCATTTTCGACCACCCTATGCTTATTCCTTTCCAATTAGGGTTTTTAGCCAATCTTGTGCATACAATAAGTTCATTTGTGTCATTGGATGAACATTTAGGTCATTTTCGTCCTCCCTAGTCTTATTCTTGTCCAATTAGGGTTTTTATGCAATCTTGTGCATCCAATAGGTGTGTTTGTGTCATTGGAGGAACATTTAGGTCATTTTCGTCCTCCCTAGTCTTATTCTTGTCGAATTAGGGTTTTTATGAAATCTTGTGCATCCAATAGGAGTGTTTGTGTCATTGGAGGAACATTTAGGTCATTTTCGTCCTCCCTAGTCTTATTCTGGTCCAATTAGGGTTATTATGCAATCTTGTGCATCCAATAGGTGTGTTTGTGTCATTGGACGAACATTTAGGTCATTTTCGTCCTCCCTAGGCTTATTCTTGGCCAATTAGGGTTTTTAACCAATCTTGTGCATCCAATAAGTTCATTTGTGTCATTGGATGAACATTTAGGTCATTTTGGTCCTCCCAAGTCTTATTCTTGTCCAATTAGGGTTTTTATGCAATCTTGTGCATCCAATAGGTGTGTTTGTGTCATTGGAGGAACATTTAGGTCATTTTCGTCCTCCCTAGTCTTATTCTTGTCCAATTAGGGTTTTTATGCAATCTTGTGCATCCAATAGGTGTGTTTGTGTCATTGGACGAACATTTAGGTCATTTTTTTCCTCCCTAGGCTTATTCTTGTCCGATTAGGGTTTTTAACCAATCTTGTGTATCCAATAAGTTCATTTGTGTCATTGGATGAACATTTAGGTCATTTTCGTCCTCCCTAGTCTTATTCTTGTCCAATTAGGGTTTTAAGCAATCTTGTGCATCCAATATGTGGGTTTGTGTCATTGGATGAACATTTAGGTCATTTTCGTCCTCCCTATGCTTATTCTTGTCCAATTAGGGTTTTTAACCAATCTTGTGCATCCAATAAGTTCATTTGTGTCATTGGATGAATATTTAGGTCATTTTCGTCCTCCCTAATCTTATTCTTGTCCAATTAGGGTTTTTATGCAATCATGTGCATCCAATAGGTGTGTTTGTGTCATTGGACGAACATTTAGGTCATTTTCGTCCTCTCTAGGCTTATTCTTGTCCAATTAGGGTTTTTAACCAATCTTGTTTATCCAATAAGTTCATTTGTGTCATTGGATGAACATTTAGGTCATTTTCGTCCTCCCTAGTCTTATTCTTGTCCAATTAGGGTTTTAAGCAATCTTGTGCATCCAATATGTGGGTTTGTGTCATTGGATGAACATTTAGGTCATTTTCGTCCTCCCTATGCTTATTCTTGTCCAATTAGGGTTTTTAACCAATCTTGTGCATCCAATAAGTTCATTTGTGTCATTGGATGAACATTTAGGTCACTTTTGTCCTCCCTATTCTTATTCTTGTCCAATTAGGGTTTTTATGCAATCTTGTGCATCCAATAGGTGTGTTTGTGTCATTGGACGAACATTTAGGTCATTTTCGTCCTCTCTAGGCTTATTCTTGTCCAATTAGGGTTTTTAACCAATCTTGTGCATCCAATAAATTCATTTATGTCATTGGATGAACATTTAGGTCATTTTCGTCCTCCCTAGTCTTATTCTTGTCCAATTAGGGTTTTAAGCAATCTTGTGCATCCAATATGTGGGTTTGTGTCATTGGATGAACATTTAGGTCATTTTCGTCCTCCCTATGCTTATTCTTGTCCAATTAGGGTTTTTAAACAATCTTGTGCATCCAATAAGTTCATTTGTGTCATTAAATGAACATTTAGGTCATTTTCGTCCTCCCTAGGCTTATTCTTGTCCAATTAGGGTTTTTAACCAATCTTGTGCATCCAATAAGTTCATTTGTGTCATTGGATGAACATTTAGGTCATTTTCGTCCTCCCTAGGCTTATTTTTGTCCAATTAGGGTTTTTAACCAATCTTGTGCATCCAATAAGTTCATTTGTGTCATTGGATGAACATTTAGGTCATTTTCGTCCTCCCTAGTCTTATTCTTGTCCAATTAGGGTTTTTATGCAATCTTGTGCATCCAATAGGTGTGTTTGTGTCATTGGACGAACATTTAGGTCATTTTCGTCTTCCCTAGGCTTATTCTTGTCCAATTAGGGTTTTTAACCAATCTTGTGCATCCAATAAATTCATGTGTGTCATTGGATGAACATTTAGGTCATTTTCGTCTTCCCTAGTCTTATTCTTGTCCAATTAGGGTTTTTATGCAATCTTGTGCATCCAATAGGTGTGTTTGTGTCATTGGAGGAACATTTAGGTCATTTTCGTCCCCCTAGTCTTATTCTTGTCCAATTAGGGTTTTTATGCAATGTTGTGCATCCAATAGGTGTGTTTGTGTTATTGGACGAACATTTAGGTCATTTTCGTCCTCCCTAGGCTTATTCTTGTCCAATTAGGGTTTTTAACCAATCTTGTGCATCCAATAAATTCATTTGTGTCATTGGAGGAACATTTAGGTCATTTTCGTCCTCCCTAGTCTTATTCTTGTCCAATTAGGGTTTTAAGCAATCTTGTGCATCCAATATGTGGGTTTGTGTCATTGGACGAACATTTAGGTCATTTTCGTCCTCCCTATGCTTATTCTTGTCCAATTAGGGTTTTTAACCAATCTTGTGCATCCAATAAGTTCATTTGTGTCATGGGATGAACATTTAGGTCATTTTCGTCCTCCCTAGTCTTATTCTTGTCCAATTAGGGTTTTTATGCAATCTTGTGCATCCAATAGGTGTGTTTGTGTCATTGGACGAACATTTAGGTCATTTTCGTCCTCCTTAAGCTTTTTCTTGTCCAATTAGGGTTTTTAACCAATCTTGTGCATCCAATAAGTTCATTTGTGTCATTGGATGAACATTTAGGTCATTTTCGTCCTCCCTAGTCTTATTCTTGTCCAATTAGGGTTTTTATGCAATCTTGTGCATCCAATAGGTGTGTTTGTGTCATTGGAGGAACATTTAGGTCATTTTCGTCCTCCCTAGTCTTATTCTTGTCCAATTAGGGTTTTAAGCAATCTTGTGCATCCAATATGTGGGTTTGTGTCATTGGATGAACATTTAGGTCATTTTAGTCCTCCCTATGCTTATTCTTGTCCAATTAGGGTTTTTAACCAATCTTGTGCATCCAAAAAGTTCATTTGTGTCATTGGATGAACATTTAGGTCATTTTCGTCCTCCCTAGGCTTATTCTTGTCCAATTAGGGTTTTTATGCAATCTTGTGCATCCAATAGGTGTGTTTGTGTCATTGGACGAACATTTAGGTCATTTTTGTCCTCCCTAGGCTTATTCTTGTCCAGTTAGGGTTTTTAACCAATCTTGTGCGTCCAATAAGTTCATTTGTGTCATTGGATGAACATTTAGGTCATTTTCGTCCTCCCTAGGCTTATTCTTGTCCAATTAGGGTTTTTAACCAATCTTGTGCATCCAATAAGTTCATTTGTGTCATTGGATGAACATTTAGGTCATTTTCGTCCTCCCTAGGCTTATTCTTGTCCAATTAGGGTTTTTAACCAATCTTGTGCATCCAATAAGTTCATTTGTGTCATTGGATGAACATTTAGGTCATTTTCGTCCTCCCTAGTCTTATTCTTGTCGAATTAGGGTTTTATGCAATCTTGTGCATCCAATAGGTGTGTTTGTGTCATTGGAGGAACATTTAGGTCATTTTGGTCCTCCCTAGTTTTATTCTTATCCAATTAGGGTTTTTATGCAATCTTGTGCATCCAATAGGTGTGTTTGTGTCATTGGACGAACATTTAGGTCATTTTCGTCCTCCCTAGGCTTATTCTTGTCCAATTAGGGTTTTTAACCAATCTTGTGCATCCAATAAGTTCATTTGTGTCATTGGATGAACATTTAGGTCATTTTCGTCCTCCCTAGTCTTATTCTTGTCGAATTAGGGTTTTTATGCAATCTTGTGCATCCAATAGGTGTGGTTGTGTCATTGGAGGAACATTTAGGTCATTTTCGTCCTCCCTAGTCTTATTCTTGTCCAATTAGGGTTTTTATGCAATCTTGTGCATCCAATAGGTGTGTTTGTGTCATTGGACGAACATTTAGGTCATTTTCGTCCTCCCTAGGCTTATTCTTGTCCAATTAGGGTTTTTAACTAATCTTGTGCATCCAATAAGTTCATTTGTGTCATTGGATGAACATTTAGGTCATTTGCGTCCTCCCTAGTCTTATTCTTGTCCAATTAGGGTTTTTATGCAATCTTGTGCATCCAATAGGTGTGTTTGTGTCATTGGACGAACATTTAGGTCATTTTCGTCCTCCCTAGGCTTATTCTTGTCCAATTAGGGTTTTTAACCAATCTTGTGCATCCAATAGGTGTATTTGTGTCATTGGACGAACATTTAGGTCATTTTCGTCCTCCCTAGGCTTATTCTTGTCCAAGTAGGGTTTTTAACCAATCTTGTGCATCCAATAAGTTCATTTGTGTCATTGGATGAACATTTAGGTCATTTTCATCCTCCCTAGTCTTATTCTTGCCGCATTAGGGTTTTTATGCAATCTTGTGCATCCAATAGGTGTGTTTGTGTCATTAAAGGAACATTTAGGTCATTTTCGTCCTCCCTAGTCTTATACTTGTCCAATTAAGGTTTTTATGCAATCTTGTGCATCCAATAGGTGTGTTTGTATCATTGGACGAACATTTAGGTCATTTTCGTCCTCCCTAGGCTTATTCTTGTCCGATTAGGGTTTTTAACCAATCTTGTGCATTCAATAAGTTCATTTGTGTCATTGGATGAGCATTTAGGTCATTTTCGTCCTCCCTAGTCTTATTCTTGTCCAATTAGGGTTTTTATGCAATCTTGTGCATCCAATAGGTGTGTTTGTGTCATTGGACGAACATTTAGGTCATTTTCGTCCTCCCTAGGCTTATTCTTGTCCAATTAGGGTTTTTAACCAATCTTGTGCATCCAATAAGTTCATTTGTGTCATTGGATGAACATTTAGGTCATTTTCGTCCTCCCTAGTCTTATTCTTGTCCAATTAGGGTTTTTATGCAATCTTTTGCATCCAATAGGTGTATTTGTGTCATTGGAGGAACATTTAGGTCATTTTCGTCCTCTCTAGTCTTATTCTTGTCCAATTAGGGTTTTTATGCAATCTTGTGCATCCAATAGGTGTGTTTGTGTCATTGGACGAACATTTAGGTCATTTTCGTCCTCCCTAGGCTTATTCTTGTCCGATTAGGGTTTTTAACCAATCTTGTGCATCCAATAAGTTCATTTGTGTCATTGGATGAACATTTAGGTCATTTTCGTCCTCCCTAGTCTTAATCTTGTCCAATTAGGGTTTTAAGCAATCTTGTGCATCCAATATGTGGGTTTGTGTCATTGGATGAACATTTAGGTCATTTTCGTCCTCCCTATGCTTATTCTTGTCCAATTAGGGTTTTTAACCAATCTTGTGCATCCAATAAGTTCATTTGTGTCATTGGATGAAAATTTTGGTCATTTTCGTCCTCCCTAGGCTTATTCTTGTCCAATTTGGGTTTTTAACCAATCTTGTGCATCCAATAAGTTCATTTGTGTCATTGGATGAACATTTAGGTCATTTTCGTCCTCCCTAGGCTTATTCTTGTCTAATTAGGGTTTTTAACCAATCCTGTGCATCCAATAGGTGTGTTTGTGTCATTGGACGAACATTTAGGTCATTTTCGTCCTCCCTAGGCTTATTCTTGTCCAATTAGGGTTTTTAACCAACCTTGTGCATCCAATAGGTGTGTTTGTGTCATTGGACGAACATTTAGGTCATTTTCGTCCTCCCTAGGCTTATTCTTATCCAATTAGGGTTTTTAACCAACCTTGTGCATCCAATAAGTTCATTTGTGTCATTGGTTGAACATTTAGGTCATTTTCGTCCTCCCTAGGCTTATTCTTGTCCAATTAGGGTTTTTAACCAACCTTGTGCATCCAATAAGTTCATTTGTGTCATTGGTGGAACATTTAGGTCATTTACGTCCTCCCTAGTCTTATTCTTGTCCAATTAGGGTTTTAAGCAATCTTGTGCATGCAATATGTGGGTTTGTGTCATTGGATGAACATTTAGGTCATTTTCGTCCTCCCTATGCTTATTCTTGTCCAATTAGGGTTTTTAACCAATCTTGTGCATCCAATAAGTTCATTTGTGTCATTGGATGAACATTTAGGTCATTTTCGTCCTCCCTATTCTTATTCTTGTCCAATTAGGGTTTTTATGCAATCTTGTGCATCCAATAGGTGTGTTTGTTTCATTTGACGAACATTTAGGTCATTTTCGTCCTCCCTAGGCTTATTCTTGTCCAATTAGGGTTTTTAACCAACCTTGTGCATCCAATAAGTTCATTTGTGTCATTGGTGGAACATTTAGGTCATTTACGTCCTCCCTAGTCTTATTCTTGTCCAATTAGGGTTTTAAGCAATCTTGTGCATCCAATATGTGGGTTTGTGTCATTGGATGAACATTTAGGTCATTTTCGTCCTCCCTATGCTTATTCTTGTCCAATTAGGGTTTTTAACCAATCTTGTGCATCCAATAAGTTTATTTGTGTCATTGGATGAACATTTAGGTCATTTTCGTTCTCCCTAGTCTTATTCTTGTCCAATTAGGGTTTTTATGCAATCTTGTGCATCCAATAGGTGTGTTTGTGTCATTGGATGAACATTTAGGTCATTTTCATCCTCCCTAGGCTTATTCTTGTCCAATTAGGGATTTTAACTAATCTTGTGCATCCAATAAGTTCATTTGTGTCATTGGATGAACATTTTGGTCATTTTCGTCCTCCCTAGGCTTATTCTTGTCCAATTAGGATTTTTAACCAATCTTGTGCATCCAATAAGTTCATTTGTGTCATTGGATGAACATTTAGGTCATTTTCGTCCTCCCTAGGCTTATTCTTGTCCAATTAAGGTTTTTAAGCATTCTTGTGCATCCAATAAGTTCATTTGTGTCATTGGATGAACATTTAGGTCATTTTCGTCCTCCCTAGGCTTATTCTTGTCCAATTAGGGTTTTTATGCAATCTTGTGCATCCAATAGGTGTGTTTGTGTCGTTGGACGAACATTTAGGTCATTTTCGTCCTCCCTAGGCTTATTCTTGTCCGATTAGGGTTTTTAACCAATCTTGTGCATCCAATAAGTTCATTTGTGTCATTGGATGAACATTTAGGTCATTTTCGTCCTCCCTAGGCTTATTCTTGTCCAATTAGGGTTTTTAACCAATCTTGTGCATCCAATAAGTTCATTTGTGTCATTGGATGAACATTTAGGTCATTTTCTTCCTCCCTAGGCTTATTCTTGTCCAATTAGGGTTTTTATCCAATCTTGTGCATCCAATAGGTGTGTTTGTGTCATTGGACGAACATTTAGGTCATTTTCGTCCTCCCTAGGCTTATTCTTGTCCAATTAGGGTTTTTAACCAATCTTGTGCATCCAATAAATTCATTTGTGTCATTGGATGAACATTTAGGTCATTTTCGTCCTCCCTAGTCTTATTCTTGTCCAATTAGGGTTTTTATGCAATCTTGTGCATCCAATAGGTGTGTTTGTGTCATTGGACGAACATTTAGGTCATTTTCGTCCTCCCTAGGCTTATTCTAGTCCAATTAGGGTTTTTAACCAATGTTGTGCATTCAATAAGTTCATTTGTGTCATTGGATGAACATTTAGGTCATTTTCGTCCTCCCTAGTCATATTCTTGTCCAATTAGGGTTTTAAGCAATCTTGTGCATCCAATATGTGGGTTTGTGTCATTGGATGAACATTTAGGTCATTTTCGTCCTCCCTATGCTTATTCTTGTCCAATTAGGGTTTTTAACCAATCTTGTGCATCCAATAAGTTCATTTGTGTCATTGGATGAACATTTAGGTCATTTTCGTCCTCCCTAGTCTTATTCTTGTCCAATTAGGGTTTTAAGCAATCTTGTGCATCCAATAGGTGTGTTTGTGTCATTGGACGAACATTTAGGTCATTTTTGTCCTCCCTAGGCTTATTCTTGTCCAATTAGGGTTTTTAACCAATCTTGTGCATCCAATAAGTTCATTTGTGTCTTTGGATGAACATTTAGGTCATTTTCGTCGTCCCTAGTCTTATTCTTGTCCAATTAGGGTTTTAAGCAATCTTGTGCATCCAATATGTGGGTTTGTGTCATTGGATGAACATTTAGGTCATTTTCGTCCTCCCTATGCTTATTCTTGTCCAATTAGGGTTTTTAACCAATCTTGTGCATCCAATAAGTTCATTTGTGTCATTGGATGAACATTTAGGTCATTTTCGTCCTCCCTAGTCTTATTCTTGTCGAATTAGGGTTTTTATGCAATCTTGTGCATCTAATAGGTGTGTTTGTGTCAATGGAGGAACATTTAGGTCATTTTCGTCCTCCCTAGTCTTATTCTTGTCCAATTAGGGTTTTTATGCAATCTTGTGCATCCAATAGGTGTGTTTGTGTCATTGGACGAACATTTAGGTCATTTTCTTCCTCCCTTAACTTATTCTTGTCCAATTAGGGTTTTTAACCAATCTTGTGCATCCAATAAGTTCATTTGTGTCATTGGATGAACATTTAGGTCATTTTCGTCCTCCCTAGTCTTATTCTTGTCCAATTAGGGTTTTTATGCAATCTTGTGCATCCAATAGGTGTGTTTGTGTCATTGGACGAACATTTAGGTCATTTTCGTCCTCCCTAGGCTTATTCTTGTCCAATTAGGGTTTTTAACCAATCTTGTGCATCCAATAAATTCATTTGTGTCATTGGAGGAACATTTAGGTCATTTTCGTCCTCCCTAGTCTTATTCTTGTCCAATTAGGATTTTAAGCAATCTTGTTCATCCAATATGTGGGTTTGTGTCATTGGATGAACTTTTAGGTCATTTTCGTCCTCCCTATGCTTATTCTTGTCCAATTAGGGTTTTTAACCAATCTTGTGCATGCAATAAGTTCATTTGTGTCATTGGATGAACATTTAGGTCATTTTCGTCCTCCCTAGTCTTATTCTTGTCCAATTAGGGTTTTTATGCAATCTTGTGCATCCAATAGGTGTGTTTGTGTCATTGGACGAACATTTAGGTCATTTTCGTCCTCCCTAGGCTTATTCTTGTCCAATTAGGGTTTTTAACCAATCTTGTGCATCCAATAAGTTCATTTGTGTCATTGGATGAACATTTAGGTCATTTTCGTCCTCCCTAGTCTTATTCTTGTCCAATTAGGGTTTTTATGCAATCTTGTGCATCCAATAGGTGTGTTTGTGTCATTGGACGAACATTTAGGTCATTTTCGCCCTCCCTAGGCTTATTCTTGTCCAATTAGGGTTTTTAACCAATCTTGTGCTTCCAATAAGTTCATTTGTGTCATTGGATGAACATTTAGGTCATTTTCGTCCTCCCTAGGCTTATTCTTGTCCAATTAGGGTTTTTAACCAATCTTGTGCATCCAATAAGTTCACTTGTGTCATTGGATGAACATTTAGGTCATTTTCGTCCTCCCTAGTCTTATTCTTGTCCAATTAGGGTTTTAAGCAATCATGTGCATCCAATATGTGTGTTTGTGTCATTGGACGAACATTTAGGTCATTTTCGTCCTCCCTATGCTTATTCTTGTCCAATTAGGGTTTTTAACCAATCTTGTGCATCCAATAAGTTCATTTGTGTCATTGGATGAACATTTAGGTCATTTTCGTCTTCCCTAGGATTATTCTTGTCCAATTAGGGTTTTTAACCAATCTTGTGCATCCAATAGGTGTGTTTGTGTCATTGGATAAACATTTAGGTCATTTTCATCCTCCCTAGTCTTATTCTTGTCCAATTAGGGTTTTAATGTAATCTTGTGCATCCAATAGGTGTGTTTGTGTCATTGGACGAACATTTAGGTCATTTCGCCCTCCCTAGGCATATTATTGTCCAATTAGGGTTTTTAACCAATCTTGTGCATCCAATAAGTTCATTTGTGTCATTGGATGAACATTTAGGTCATTTTCGTCCTCCCTAGGCTTATTCTTGTCCAATTAGGG
>JBBPBR010000257.1:70271-92008 GCA_037974775.1 Cicer pinnatifidum
ATTGGATGAACATTTAGGTTATTTTCGTCCTCCCTAGGCTTGTTCTTGTCCAATTAGGGTTTTTAACCAATCTTGTGCATCCTATAGGTGTGTTTGTGTAATTGGACGAACATTTAGGTCATTTTCTGCCACCCTAGGCTTATTCTTGTCCAATTAGGGTTTTTATGCAATCCTGTGCATCCAATAGGTGTGTTTGTGTCATTGGAGGAACATTTAGGTCATTTTCGTCCTCCCTAGTCTTATTCTTGTCGAATTAGGGTTTTTATACAATCTTGTGCATCCAATAGGTGTGTTTGTGTCATTGGATGAACATTTAGGTCATTTTCGTCCACCCTAGGCTTATTCTTGTCCAATTAGGGTTTTTAACCAATCTTGTGCATCCAATAAGTTCATTTGTGTCATTGGATGAACATTTAGGTCATTTTCGTCCTCCCTAGGCTTATTCTTGTCCAATTAGGGTTTTCAACCAATCTTGTGCATCCAATAAGTTCATTTGTGTCATTGGATGAACATTTAGGTCATTTTCGTTCTCCCTAGGCTTATTATTGTCCAATTAGGGTTTTTAACCAATCTTGTGCATCCAATAAGTTCATTTGTGTCATTGGATGAACATTTAGGTCATTTTCATCCTCCCTAGTCTTATTCTTGTTGAATTAGGGTTTTTATGCAATCTTGTGCATCCAATAGGTGTGTTTGTGTCATTGGAGGAACATTTAGGTCATTTTCGTCCTTCCTAGTCTTTTTCTTGTCCAATTAGGGATTTTATGCAATCTTGTGCATCCAATAGATGTGTTTGTATCACTGGACGAACATTTAGGTCATTTTCGTCCTCCCTAGGCTTATTCTTGTCCAATTAGGGTTTTTAACCAATCTTGTGCATCCAATAAGTTCATTTGTGTCATTGGAGGAACATTTAGGTCATTTTCGTCCTCCCTAGTCTTATTCTTGACCAATTAGGGTTTTTATGCGATCTTGTGCATCCAATAGGTGTGTTTGTGTCATTGGACGAACATTTAGGTCATTTTCGTCCTCCCTAGGCTTATTCTTGTCCAATTAGGGTTTTTAACCAATCTTGTGCATCCAATAGGTGTGTTTGTGTCATTGGACGAACATTTAGGTCATTTTCGTCCTCCCTAGGCTTATTCTTGTCCGATTAGGGTTTTTAACCAATCTTGTGCATTCAAAAAGTTCATTTGTGTCATTGGATGAGCATTTAGGTCATTTTCGTCCTCCCTAGTCTTATTCTTGTCCAATTAGGGTTTTTATGCAATCTTGTGCATCCAATAGGTGTGTTTGTGTCATTGGACGAACATTTAGGTCATTTTCGTCCTCCCTAGGCTTATTCTTGTCCAATTAGGGTTTTTAACCAATCTTGTGCATCCAATAAGTTCATTTGTGTCATTGGATGATCATTTAGGTCATTTTTGTCCTCCCTAGTCTTATTCTTGTCGAATTAGGGTTTTTATGCAATCTTGTGTATCCAATAGGTGTGTTTGTGTCATTGGAGGAACATTTAGGTCATTTTTGTCCTCCCTAGTCTTATTCTTGTCCAATTAGGGTTTTTATGTAATCTTGTGCATCCAATAGGTGTGTTTGTGTCATTGGAAGAACATTTAGGTCATTTTCGTCCTCCATAGGCTTATTCTTGTCCGATTAGGGTTTTTAACCAATCTTGTGCCTTCAATAAGTTCATTTGTGTCATTGGATGAACATTTAGGTCATTTTCGTCCTCCTTAGTCTTATTCTTGTCCAATTAGGGTTTTAAGCAATCTTGTGCATCCAATATGTGGGTTTGTGTCATTGGATGAACGTTTAGGTCATTTTCGTCCTCCCTATGCTTATTCTTGTCCAATTAGGGTTTTTAACCAATCTTGTGCATCCAATAAGTTCATTTGTGTCATTGGATGAACATTTAGGTCATTTTCGTCCTCCCTAGTCTTATTCTTGTCCAATTAGGGTTTTTATGCAATCTTGTGCATCCAATAGGTGTGTTTGTGTCATTGGACGAACATTTAGGTCATTTTCGTCCTTCCTAGGCTTATTCTTGTCCAATTAGGGTTTTTAACCAATCTTGTGGATCCAATAAGTTCATTTGTGTCATTGGATGAACATTTAGGTAATTTTCGTCCTCCCTAGTCTTATTCTTGTCCAATTAGGGTTTTTATGCAATCTTGTGCATCCAATAGGTGTGTTTGTGTCATTGGAGGAACATTTAGGTCAGTTTCGTCCTCCCTAGTCTTATTCTTGTCCAATTAGGGTTTTTATGCAATCTTGTGCATCCAATAGGTGTGTTTGTGTCATTGGACGAACATTTAGGTCATTTTCGTCCTCCCTAGGCTTATTCTTGTCCAATTAGGTTTTTAACCAATCTTGTGCATCCAATAAGTTCATTTGTGTCATTGGATGAACATTTAGGTCATTTTCGTCATCCCTAGTTTTATTCTTGTCCAATTAGGGTTTTAAGCAATCTTGTGCATCCAATATGTGTGTTTGTGTAATTGGATGAACATTTAGGTCATTTTCGTCCTCCCTATGTTTATTCTTGTCCAATTAGGGTTTTCAACCAATCTTATGCATCCAATAAGTTCATTTGTGTCATTGGATGAACATTTAGGTCATTTTCGTCCTCCCTAGGCTTATTCTTGTCCAATTAGGGTTTTTAACCAATCTTGTGCATCCAATAAGTTCATTTGTGTCATTGGATGCACATTTAGGTCATTTTCGTCCTCCCTAGTCTTATTCTTGTCCAATTAGCATTTCAAGCAATCTTGTGCATCCAATATGTGTGTTTGTGTCATTGGATGAACATTTAGGTCATTTTCGTCCTCCCTAGTCTTATTCTTGTCCTATTAGGATTTTTATGCAATCTTGTGCATCCAATAGGTGTGTTTCTGTCATTGGACGAACATTTAGGTCATTTTCGCCCTCCCTAGGCTTATTCTTGTCCAATTTGGGTTTTTAACCAATCTTGTGCATCCAATAAGTTCATTTGTGTCATTGGATGAACATTTAGGTCATTTTCGTCCTCCCTAGGCTTATTCTTGTCCAATTAGGGTTTTTAACCAATCTTGTGCATCCAATAAGTTCATTTGTGTCATTGGATGAACATTTAGGTCATTTTCGTCCTCCCTAGGCTTATTCTTGTCCAATTAAGGTTTTCAACCAATCTTGTGCATCCAATAAGTTCATTTGTGTCATTGGAAGAACATTTAGGTCATTTTCGTCCTCCATAGGCTTATTCTTGTCCAATTAGGGTTTTTAAACAATCTTGTGCATCCAATAAGTTCATTTGTGTCATTGGATGAACATTTAGGTCATTTTCGTCCTCCATAGGCTTATTCTTGTCTAATTAGGGTTTTTAAACAATCTTGTGCATCCAATAAGTTCATTTGTGTCATTGGATGAACATTTAGGTCATTTTCGTCCTCCCTAGGCTTATTCTTGTCCAATTAGGGTTTTTAACCAATCTTGTGCATCCAATAAGTTCATTTGTGTCATTGGATGAACATTTAGGTCATTTTCGTCCTCCCTAAGCTTATTCTTGTCTAATTAGGGTTTTTAACCAATCTTGTGCATCCAATAAGTTCATTTGTGTCATTGGATGAACATTTAGGTCATTTTCGTCCTCCCTAGTCTTATTCTTGTCCAATTAGGGTTTTTATGCAATCTTGTGCATCCAATAGGTGTGTTTGTGTCATTGGATGAACGTTTAGGTCATTTTCGTCCTCCCTATGCTTATTCTTGTCCAATTAGGGTTTTTAACCAATCTTGTGCATCCAATAAGTTCATTTGTGTCATTGGATGAACATTTAGGTCATTTTCGTCCTCCCTAGTCTTATTCTTGTCCAATTAGGGTTTTTATGCAATCTTGTGAATCCAATAGGTGTGTTTGTGTCATTGGAAGAACATTTAGGTCATTTTCGTCCTCCCTAGGCTTATTCTTGTCCGATTAGGGTTTTTAACCAATCTTGTGCATTCAATAAGTTCATTTGTGTCATTGGATGAACATTTAGGTCATTTTCGTCCTCCCTAGTCTTATTCTTGTCCAATTAGGGTTTTAAGCAATCTTGTGCATCCAATATGTGGGTGTGTGTCATTGGATGAACGTTTAGGTCATTTTCGTCCTCCCTATGCTTATTCTTGTCCAATTAGGGTTTTTAACCAATCTTGTGCATCCAATAAGTTCATTTGTGTCATTGGATGAACATTTAGGTCATTTTCGTCCTCCCTAGTCTTATTCTTGTCCAATTAGGGTTTTTATGCAATCTTGTGCATCCAATAGGTGTGTTTGTGTCATTGGACGAACATTTAGGTCATTTTCGTCCTCCCTAGGCTTATTCTTGTCCAATTAGGGTTTTTAACCAATCTTGTGCATCCAATAAGTTCATTTGTGTCATTGGATGAACATTTAGGTCATTTAAGTCCTCTCTAGGCTTATTCTTGTCCAATTAGGGTTTTTAACCAATCTTGTGCATCCAATAAGTTCATTTGTGTCATTGGATGAACATTTAGGTCATTTTCGTCCTCCCTAGTCTTATTCTTGTCCAATTAGGGTTTTTATGCAATCTTGTGCATCCAATAGGTGTGTTTGTGTCATTGGAGGAACATTTAGGTCAGTTTCGTCCTCCCTAGTCTTATTCTTGTCCAATTAGGGTTTTTATGCAATCTTGTGCATCCAATAGGTGTGTTTGTGTCATGGGACGAACATTTAGGTCATTTTCGTCCTCCATAGGCTTATTCTTGTCCGATTAGGGTTTTTAACCAATCTTGTGCATCCAATAGGTGTGTTTGTGTCATTGGAAGAACATTTAGGTCATTTTCGTCCTCCCTAGGCTTATTCTTGTCCGATTAGGGTTTTAAGCAATCTTGTGCATCCAATATGAGGGTTTGTGTCATTGGATGAACGTTTAGGTCATTTTCGTCCTCCCTAGCCTTATTCTTGTCCAATTAGGGTTTTAAGCAATCTTGTGCATCCAATATGAGGGTTTGTGTCATTGGATGAACGTTTAGGTCATTTTCGTCCTCCCTATGCTTATTCTTGTCCAATTAGGGTTTTTAACCAATCTTGTGCATCCAATAAGTTCATTTGTGTCATTGGATGAACATTTAGGTCATTTTCGTCCTCCCTAGTCTTATTCTTGTCCAATTAGGGTTTTTATGCAATCTTGTGCATCCAATAGGTGTGTTTGTGTCATTGGACGAACATTTAGGTCATTTTCGTCCTCCCTAGGCTTATTCTTGTCCAATTAGGGTTTTTAACCAATCTTGTACATCCAATAAGTTCATTTGTTTCATTGGATGAACATTTAGGTCATTTTCGTCCTCCCTAGGCTTATTCTTGTCCAACTAGGGTTTTTAACCAATCTTGTGCATCCAATAAGTTCATTTGTGTCATTGGATGAACATTTAGGTCATTTTCGTCCTCCCTAGGCTTATTCTTGTCCAATTAGGGTTTTCAACCAATCTTGTGCATCCAATAAGTTCATTTGTGTCATTGGATGAACATTTTGGTCATTTTCGTCCTCCCTAGGCTTATTCCTGTCCAATTAGGGTTTTTAACCAATCTTGTGCATCCAATAAGTTCATTTGTGTCATTGGATGAACATTTAGGTCATTTTCGTCCTCCCTAGTCTTATTCTTGTCCAATTAGGGTTTTAAGCAATCTTGTGCATCCAATATGTGGGTTTGTGTCATTGGATGAACATTTAGGTCATTTTCGTCCTCCCTAGGCTTATTCTTGTCCAATTAGGGTTTTTAACCAATCTTGTGCATCCAATAAGTTCATTTGTGTCATTGGATGAACATTTAGGTCATTTTCGTCCTCACTAGTCTTATTCTTGTCCAATTAGGGTTTTTATGCAATCTTATGCATCCAATAGGTGTGTTTGTGTCATTGTAGGAACATTTAGGTCATTTTCGTCCTCCCTAGTTTTATTCTTGTCCATATAGGGTTTTTATGCAATCTTGTGCATCCAATAGGTGTGTTTGTGTCATTGGACGAACATTTAGGTCATTTTGGTCCTCCCTAGGCTTATTCTTGTCCAATTAGGGTTTTTAACCAATCTTGTGCATCCAATAAGTTCATTTGTGTCATTGGATGAACATTTAGGTCATTTTCGTCATCCCTAGTCTTATTCTTGTCCAATTAGGGTTTTAAGCAATCTTGTGCATCCAATATGTGTGTTTGTGCATTGGATGAACATTTAGGTCATTTTCGTCCTCCCTATGCTTATTCTTGTCCAATTAGGGTTTTTAACCAATCTTGTGCATCCAATAAGTTCATTTGTGTCATTGGATGAACATTTAGGTCATATACGTCCTCCCTAGGCTTATTCTTGTCCAATTAGGGTTTTTAACCAATCTTGTGCATCCAATAAGTTCATTTTGGTCATTGGATGAACATTTAGGTCATATACGTCCTCCTTAGGCTTATTCTTGTCCAATTAGGGTTTTTAACCAATCTTGTGCATCCAATAAGTTCATTTGTGTCATTGGATGAACATTTAGGTCATTTTCGTCCTCCCTAGTCTTATTCTTGTCCAATTAGGGTTTTTATGCAATCTTATTCCTCCAATAGGTGTGTTTGTGTCATTGTAGGAACATTTAGGTCATTTTCGTCCTCCCTAGTTTTATTCTTGTCCAATTAGGGTTTTTATGCAATCTTGTGCATCCAATAGGTGTGTTTGTGTCATTGGACGAACATTTAGGTCATTTTGGTCCTCCCTAGGCTTATTCTTGTCCAATTAGGGTTTTTAACCAATCTTGTGCATCCAATAAGTTCATTTGTGTCATTGGATGAACATTTAGGTCATTTTCATCCTCCCAATGCTTATTCTTGTCCTATTAGGGTTTTCAACCAATCTTGTGCATCCAATAAGTTCATTTGTGTCATTGGATGAACATTTAGGTCATTTTCGTCCTCCCTAGGCTTATTCTTGTCCAATTAGGGTTTTTAACCAATCTTGTGCATCCAATAAGTTCATTTGTGTCATTGGATGAACATTTAGGTCATTTTCGTCCTCCCTAGTCTTATTCTTGTCCAATTAGGGTTTTTATGCAATCTTGTGCATCCAATAGGTGTGTTTGTGTCATTGGAGTAACATTTAGGTCATTTTCGTCCTCCCTAGTCTTATTCTTGTCCAATTAGGGTTTTAAGCAATCTTGTGCATCCAATATGTGGGTTTGTGTCATTGGATGAACATTTAGGTCATTTTCGTCCTCCCTATGCTTATTCTTGTCCAATTAGGGTTTTTAACCAATCTTGTGCATCCAATAAGTTCATTTGTGTCATTGGATATACATTTAGGTCATTTTCGTCCTCCCTAGGCTTATTCTTGTCCAATTAGGGTTTTTAACCAATCTTGTGCATCCAATAAGTTCATTTGTGTCATTGGATGAACATTTAGGTCATTTTCGTCCTCCCTAGGGTTATTCTTGTCCAATTAGGGTTTTTAACCAATCTTGTGCATCCAATAAGTTCATTTGTGTCATTGGATGAACATTTAGGTCATTTTCGTCCTCCCTAGGCTTATTCTTGTCCAATTAGGGTTTTCAACCAATCTTGTGCATCCAATAAGTTCATTTGTGTCATTGGATGAACATTTAGGTCATTTTCGTCCTCCCTAGGCTTATTCTTGTCCAATTAGGGTTTTTAACCAATCTTGTGCATCCAATAAGTTCATTTGTGTCATTGGATGAACATTTAGGTCATTTTCGTCCTCCCTAGGCTTATTCTTGTACAATTAGGGTTTTTAACCAATCTTGTGCATCCAATAAGTTCATTTGTGTCATCGGATGAACATTTAGGTCATTTTCGTCCTCCCTAGGCTTATTCTTGTCCAATTAGGGGTTTTAGCCAATCTTGTGCAACCAATTAGTTCATATGTCTCATTGGATGAACATTTAGGTCATTTTCGTCCTCCCTAGGCTTATTCTTGTCCAATTAGGGGTTTTAGACAATCTTGTGCAACCAATAAGTTCATTTGTGTCATTGGAGGAACATTTATGACACTTTCGTCCTCCCTAGGCTTATTCTTGTCCAATTAGGATTTTTAACCAATCTTGTGCATCCAATAGGTGTTTGTGTCATTGGAGGAACATTTAAGTCATTTTCGTCCTCCCTAGTCTTATTCTTGTCCAATTAGCGTTTTTATGCAATCTTTTGCATCCAATAGGTGTGTTTGTGTCATTGGACGAACATTTAGGACATTTTCGTCGTCCCTAGGCTTATTCTTGTCCAATTAGGGTTTTTAACCAATCTTGTGCATCCAATAAGTTCATTTGTGTCATTGGATGAACATTTAGGTCATTTTCGTCCTCCCTAGGCTTATTCTTGTCCAATTAGGGTTTTTAACCAATCTTGTGCATCCAATAAGTTCATTTGTGTCATTGGATGAACATTTAGGTCATTTTCGTCCTCCCTAGGCTTATTCTTGTCCAATTAGGGTTTTTAACCAATCTTGTGCATCCAATAAGTTCATTTGTGTCATTGGATGAACATTTAGGTCATTTTCGTCCTCCATAGGCTTATTCTTGTCCAATTAGGGTTTTTATGCAATCTTGTGCATCCAATAGGTGTGTTTGTGTCATTGGACGAACATTTAGGTCATTTTCGTCCTCCCTAGGCTTATTCTTGTCCAATTTAAGGTTTTTATGCAATCTTGTGCATCCAATTGGTGTGTTTGTGTCATTGGACGAACATTTAGGTCATTTTCGTCCTCCCTAGGCTTATTCTTGTCCAATTAGGGTTTTTAACCAATCTTGTGCATCCAATAAGTTCATTTGTGTCATTGGATGAATATTTAGGTCATTTTCGTCCTCCCTAGGCTTATTCTTGTCCAATTAGGGTTTTCAACCAATCTTGTGCATCCAATAAGTTCATTTGTGTCATTGGATGAACATTTAGGTCATTTTCGTCCTCCCTAGGCTTATTCTTGTCCAATTAGGGTTTTTAACCAATCTTGTGCATCCAATAAGTTCATTTGTGTCATTGGATGAACATTTAGGTCATTTTCGTCCTCCCTAGTCTTATTCTTGTCCAATTAGGGTTTTTATGCAATCTTGTGCATCCAATAGGTGTGTTTGTGTCATTCGACAAACATTTAGGTCATTTTCGTCCTCCCTAGGCTTATTCTTGTCCAATTAGGGATTTTAACCAATCTTGTGCATCCAATAAGTTCATTTGTGTCATTGGATGAACATTTAGGTCATTTTCGTCCTCCCTAGGCTTATTCTTGTCCAATTAGGGTTTTTAACCAATCTTGTGCATCCAATAAGTTCGTTTGTGACATTGGATGAACATTTAGGTCATTTTCGTCCTCCATAGTCTTATTCTTGTCCAATTAGGGTTTTTATGCAATCTTATGCCTCCAATAGGTGTGTTTGTGTCATTGTAGGAACATTTAGGTCATTTTCGTCCTCCCTAGTTTTATTCTTGTCCAATTAGGGTTTTTATGCAATCTTGTGCATCCAATAGGTCTGTTTGTGTCATTGGACGAACATTTAGGTCATTTTGGTCCTCCCTAGGCTTATTCTTGTCCAATTAGGGTTTTTAACCAATCTTGTGCATCCAATAAGTTCATTTGTGTCATTGGATGAACATTTAGGTCATTTTCGTCATGCCTAGTCTTATTCTTGTCCAATTAGGGTTTTAAGCAATCTTGTGCGTCCAATATGTGTGTTTGTGTCATTGGATGAACATTTAGGTCATTTTCGTCCTCCCTATGCTTATTATTGTCCAATTAGGGTTTTTAACCAATCTTGTGCATCCAATAAGTTCGTTTGTGTCATTGGATGAACATTTAGGTCATTTTAGTCCTCCCTAGGCTTATTCTTGTCCAATTAGGGTTTTTAACCAATCTTGTGCATCCAATAAGTTCATTTGTGTCATTGGATGAACATTTAGGTTATTTTCGTCCTCCCTAGGCTTGTTCTTGTCCAATTAGGGTTTTTATGCAATCTTGTGCATCCTATAGATGTGTTTGTGTCATTGGACGAACATTTAGGTCATTTTCGTCCTCCCTAGGCTTATTCTTGTCCAATTAGGGTTTTTATGCAATCCTGTGCATCCAATAGGTGTGTTTGTGTCATTGGAGGAACATTTAGGTCATTTTCGTCCTCCCTAGTCTAATTCTTGTCGAATTAGGGTTTTTATACAATCTTGTGCATCCAATAGGTGTGTTTGTGTCGTTGGATGAACATTTAGGTCATTTTCGTCCTCCCTAGGCTTATTCTTGTCCAATTAGGGTTTTTAACCAATCTTGTGCATCCAATAAGTTCCATTGTGTCATTGGATGAACATTTAGGTCATTTTCGTCCTCCCTAGGCTTATTCTTGTCCAATTAGGGTTTTCAACCAATCTTGTGCATCCAATAAGTTCATTTGTGTCATTGGATGAACATTTAGGTCATTTTCGTCCTCCCTTGGCCTATTCTTGTCCAATTAGGGTTTTTAACCAATCTTGTGCATCCAATAAGTTCATTTGTGTCATTGGATGAACATTTAGGTCATTTTCGTCCTCCCTAGGCTTATTCTTGTCCAATTAGGGTTTTCAACCAATCTTGTGCATCCAATAAGTTCATTTGTGTCATTGGATGAACATTTAGGTCATTTTCGTTCTCCTTAGGCTTATTCTTGTCCAATTAGGGTTTTTAACCAATCTTGTGCATCCAATAAGTTCATTTGTGTCATTGGATGAACATTTAGGTCATTTTCGTTCTCCCTAGGCTTATTATTGTCCAATTAGGGTTTTTAACCAATCTTGTGCATCCAATAAGTTCATTTGTGTCATTGGATGAACATTTAGGTCATTTTCGTCCTCCCTAGGCTTATTCTAGTCCAATTAGGGTTTTTATGCAATCTTGTGCATACAATAAGTTCCTTTGTGTCATTGGAGGAACATTTAGGTCATTTTCGTCCTCCCTAGTCTTATTCTTGTCGAATTAGGGTTTTTATGCAATCTTGTGCATCCAATAGGTGTGTTTGTGTCATTGGACGAACATTTAGGTCATTTTCGTCCTCCCTAGGCTTATTCTTGTCCAATTAGGGTTTTTAACCAATCTTGTGCATCCAATAAGTTCATTTGTGTCATTGGATGAACATTTAGGTCATTTTCTTCCTCCCTAGGCTTATTCTTGTTCAATTAGGGTTTTTAACCAACCTTGTGCATCCAATAAGTTCATTTGTGTCATTGGTTGAACATTTAGGTCATTTTCGTCCTCCCTAGGCTTATTCTTGTCCAATTAGGGTTTTTAACCAACCTTGTGCATCAAATAAGTTCATTTGTGTCATTGGTGGAACATTTAGGTCATTTACGTCCTCCCTAGGCTTATTCTTGTCCAATTAGGGTTTTCAACCAATCTTGTGCATCCAATAAGTTCATTTGTGTCATTGGATGAACATTTAGGTCATTTTCGTCCTCCCTAGGCTTATTCTTGTCCAATTAGGGTTTTTAACCAATCTTGTGTATCCAATAAGTTTTGTTGTGTCATTGGATGAACATTTAGGTCATTTTCGTCCTCCTTAAGCTTATTCTTGTCCAATTAGGGTTTTTATGCAATCTTGTGCATCCAATAGGTGTGTTTGTGTCATTGGACGAACATTTAGGTCATTTTCGTCCTCCCTAGGCTTATTCTTGTCCAATTAGGGTTTTTATGCAATCTTGTGCATCCAATAGGTGTGTTTGTGTCATTGGAAGAACATTTAGGTCATTTTCGTCATCCCTAGTCTTATTCTTGTCCAACTAGGGTTTTTATGCAATCTTGTGCATCCAATAGGTGTGTTTGTGTCATTGGAAGAACAATTAGGTCATTTTCATCCTCCCTAGGCTTATTCTTGTCCGATTAGGGTTTTTAACCAATCTTGTGCATTCAATAAGTTCATTTGTGTCATTGGATGAACATTTAGGTCATTTTCGTCCTCCCTAGTCTTATTCTTGTCCAATTAGGGTTTTAAGCAATGTTGTGCATCCAATATGTGGGTTTGTGTCATTGGATGAACGTTTAGGTCATTTTCGTCCTCCCTATGCTTATTCTTGTCCAATTAGGGTTTTTAACAAACCTTGTGTATCCAATAAGTTCATTTGTGTCATTGGATGAACATTTAGGTCATTTTCGTCCTCCCTAGGCTTATTCTTGTCCAATTAGGGTTTGTATGCAATCCTTTGCATCCAATAGGTGTGTTTGTGTCATTGGACGAACATTTAGGTCATTTTCGTCCTCCCTAGGCTTATTCTTGTCCAATTAGGGTTTTTAACCAATCTTGTGCATCCAATAAGTTCATTTGTGTCATTGGATGAACATTTAGGTCATTTTCGTCCTCCCTAGTCTTATTCTTGTCCAATTAGGGTTTTAAGCAATCTTGTTCATCCAATATGTGGGTTTGTGTCATTGGATGAACGTTTAGGTCATTTTCGTCCTCCCTATGCTTATTCTTGTCCAATTAGGGTTTTTAACCAATCTTGTGCATTCAATAAGTTCATTTGTGTCATTGGATGAACATTTAGGTCATTTTCGTCCTCCCTAGTCTTATTCTTGTCCAATTAGGGTTTTTATGCAATCTTGTGCATCCAATAGGTGTGTTTGTGTCATTGGATGAAGATTTAGGTCATTTTCGTCCTCCCTAGGCTTATTCTTGTCCAATTAGGGTTTTTAACCAATCTTGTGCATCCAATAAGTTCATTTGTGTCATTGGATGAACATTTAGGTCATTTTCGTCCTCCCTAGGCTTATTCTTGTCCAATTAGGGTTTTTAACCAATCTTGTGCATCCAATAGGTGTGTTTGTGTCATTGGATGAACATTTAGGTCATTTTCGTCCTCCCTAGGCTTATTCTTGTCCAATTAGGGTTTCTAACCAATCTTGTGCATCCAATAGGTGTGTTTGTGTCATTAGATTAACATTTAGGTCATTTTCGTCCTCCCTAGGCTTATTCTTGTCCAATTAGGGTTTTTAACCAATCTTGTGCATCCAATAAGTTCATTTGTGTCATTGGATGAACATTTAGGTCATTTTCGTCCTCCCTAGTCTTATTCTTGTCCAATTAGGGTTTTTATGCAATCTTGTGCATCCAATAGATGTGTTGTGTCATTGGATGAACATTTAGGTCATTTTCGTCCTCCCTAGGCTTATTCTTGTCCAATTAGGGTTTTTAACCAATCTTGTGCATCCAATAAGTTCATTTGTGTCATTGGATGAACATTTAGGTCATTTTCGTCCTCCCAAGTCTTATTCTTGTCCAATTAGGGTTTTTAACCAACCTTGTGCATCCAATAAGTTCATTTGTGTCAATGGTGGAACATTTAGGTCATTTACGTCCTCCCTAGTCTTATTCTTGTCCAATTAGGGTTTTTATGCAATCTTGTGCATCCAATAGGTGTGTTTGTGTCATTGGAGGAACATTTAGGTCATTTTCGTCCTCCCTAGTCTTATTCTTGTCGAATTAGGGTTTTTATGCAATCTTGTGCATCCGATAGGTGTGCTTGTGTCATTGGAGGAACATTTAGGTCATTTTCGTCCTCCCTAGTCTTATTCTTGTCCAATTAGGGTTTTTATGCAATCTTGTGCATCCAATAGGTGTGTTTGTGTCATTGGACGAACATTTAGGTCATTTTCGTCCTCCCTAGGCTTATTCTTGTCCAATTTGGGTTTTAAGCAATCTTGTGCGTCCAATAAGTGTGTTTGTGTAATTGGATGAACATTTAGGTAATTTTCGTCCTCCCTATGCTTATTCTTGTCCAATTAGGGTTTTTTAACCAATCTTGTGCATACAATAAGTTCATTTGTGTCATTGGATGAACATTTAGGTCATTTTCGTCCTCCCTAGGCTTATTCTTGTCCAATTAGGGTTTTTAACCAATCTTGTGCATCCAATAAGTTCATTTGTGTCATTGGATGAACATTTAGGTCATTTTCGTCCTCCCTAGTCTTATTCTTGTCCAATTAGGGTTTTTATGCAATCTTGTGCATCCAATAGGTGTGTTTGTGTCATTGGAGGAACATTTAGGTCATTTTCGTCCTCCCTAGTCTTATTCTTGTCCAATTAGGGATTTTATGCAATCTTGTGCATCCAATAGGTGTGTTTGTGTCATTGGACAAACATTTAGGTCATTTTCGTCCTCCCTAACCTTATTCTTGTCCAATTAGGGTTTTTAACCAATCTTGTGCATCCAATAAGTTCATTTGTGTCATTGGATGAACATTTTGGTCATTTTCGTCCTCCCTAGGCTTATTCTTGTCCAATTAGGGTTTTTAACCAATCTTGTGCATCCAATAAGTTCATTTGTGTCATTGGATGAACATTTAGGTCATTTTCGTCCTCCCTAGGCTTATTCTTGTCCAATTAGGGTTTTTAACCAATCTTGTGCATCCAATAAGTTCATTTGTGTCATTGGATGAACATTTAGGGCATTTTCGTCCTCCCTAGTCTTATTCTTGTCCAATTAGGGTTTTTATGCAATCTTATGCCTCCAATAGGTGTGTTTGTGTCATTGTAGGAACATTTAGGTCATTTTCGTCCTCCCTAGTTTTATTCTTGTCCAATTAGGGTTTTTATGCAATCTTGTGCATCCAATAGGTGTGTTTGTGTCATTGGACGAACATTTAGGTCATTTTGGTCCTCCCTAGGCTTATTCTTGTCCAATTAGGGTTTTTAACCAATCTTGTGCATCCAATAAGTTCATTTGTGTCATTGGATGAACATTTAGGTCATTTTCGTCATCCCTAGTCTTATTCTTGTCCAATTAGGGTTTTAAGCAATCTTGTGCATCCAATATGTGTGTTTGTGTCATTGGATGAACATTTAGGTCATTTTCGTCCTCCCTATGCTTATTCTTGTCCAATTAGGGTTTTTATGCAATCTTATGCCTCCAATAGGTGTGTTTGTGTCATTGTAGGAACATTTAGGTCATTTTCGTCCTCCCTAGTTTTATTCTTGTCCAATTAGGGTTTTTATGCAATCTTGTGCATCCAATAGGTGTGTTTGTGTCATTGGACGAACATTTAGGTCATTTTGGTCCTCCCTAGGCTTATTCTTGTCCAATTAGGGTTTTTAACCAATCTTGTGCATCCAATAAGTTCGTTTGTGTCATTGGATGAACATTTAGGTCATTTTCGTCCTCCCTAGTCTTATTCTTGTCCAATTAGGGTTTTTATGCAATCTTATGCCTCCAATAGGTGTGTTTGTGTCATTGTAGGAACATTTAGGTCATTTTCGTCCTCCCTAGTTTTATTCTTGTCCAATTAGGGTTTTTATGCAATCTTGTGCATCCAATAGGTGTGATTGTGTCATTGGACGAACATTTAGGTCATTTTGGTCCTCCCTAGGCTTATTCTTGTCCAATTAGGGTTTTTAACCAATCTTGTGCATCCAATAAGTTCATTTGTGTCATTGGATGAACATTTAGGTCATTTTCGTCATCCCTAGTCTTATTCTTGTCCAATTAGGGTTTTAAGCAATCTTGTGCATCCAATATGTGTGTTTGTGTCATTGGATGAACATTTAGGTCATTTTCGTCCTCCCTATGCTTATTCTTGTCCAATTAGGGTTTTTAACCAATCTTGTGCATCCAATAAGTTCGTTTGTGTCATTGGATGAACATTTAGGTCATTTTAGTCCTCCCTAGGCTTGTTCTTGTCCAATTAGGGTTTTTATGCATTCTTGTGCATCCTATAGGTGTGTTTGTGTCATTGGACGAACATTTAGGTCATTTTCGTCCTCCATAGGCTTATTCTTGTCCAATTAGGGTTTTTAACCAATCTTGTGCATCCAATAAGTTCATTTGTGTCATTGGATGAACATTTAGGTTATTTTCGTCCTCCCTAGGCTTGTTCTTGTCCAATTAGGGTTTTTATGCATTCTTGTGCATCCTATAGGTGTGTTTGTGTCATTGGACGAACATTTAGGTCATTTTCGTCCTCCATAGGCTTATTCTTGTCCAATTAGGGTTTTTAACCAATCTTGTGCATCCAATAAGTTCATTTGTGTCATTGGATGAACATTTAGGTTATTTTCGTCCTCCCTAGGCTTGTTCTTGTCCAATTAGGGTTTTTATGCAATCTTGTGCATCCTATAGGTGTGTTTGTTTCATTGGACGAACATTTAGGTCATTTTCGTCCTCCCTAGGCTTATTCTTATCCAATTAGGGTTTTTATGCAATCCTGTGCATCCAATAGGTGTGTTTGTGTCATTGGAGGAACATTTAGGTCATTTTCGTCCTCCCTAGTCTTATTCTTGTCGAATTAGGGTTTTTATACAATCTAGTGCATCCAATAGGTGTGTTTGTGTCATTGGATGAACATTTAGGTCATTTTCGTCCTCCCTAGGCTTATTCTTGTCCAATTAGGGTTTTTAACCAATCTTGTGCATCCAATAAGTTCATTTGTGTCATTGGATGAACATTTAGGTCATTTTCGTCCTCCCTAGGCTTATTCTTGTCCAATTAGGGTTTTTAACCAATCTTGTGCATCCAATAAGTTCATTTGTGTCATTGGATTAAGATTTAAGTCATTTTCATCCTCCCTAGGCTTATTCTTGTCCAGTTAGGGTTTTTAACCAATCTTGTGCATCCAATAGGTGTGTGTGTGTCATTGGATGAACATTTAGGTCATTTTCGTGCTCCCTAGGCTTATTCTTGTCCAATTAGGGTTTTTAACCAATCTTGTGCATCCAATAAGTTCATTTGTGTCATTGGATGAACATTTAGGTCATTTTCGTCCTCCCTAGGCTTATTCCTGTCCAATTGGGGTTTTCAACCAATCTTGTGCATCCAATAAGTTCATTTGTGTCATTGGATGAACATTTAGGTCATTTTCGTCCTCCCTAGGCTTATTCTTGTCCAATTAGGGTTTTTAACCAATCTTGTGCATCCAATAAGTTCATTTGTGTCATTGGATGAACATTTAGGTCATTTTCGTCCTCCCTAGGCTTATTCTTGTCCAATTAGGGTTTTCAACCAATCTTGTGCATCCAATAAGTTCATTTGTGTCATTGGATGAACATTTAGGTCATTTTCGTTCTCCCTAGGCTTATTCTTGTCCAATTAGGGTTTTTATGCAATCTTGTGCATCCAATAGGTGTGTTTGTGTCATTGGACGAACATTTAGGTTATTTTAGTCCTCCCTAGGCTTATTCTTCTTCAATTAGGGTTTTTAACCAACCTTGTGCATCCAATAAGTTCATTTGTGTCATTGGTTGAACATTTAGGTCATTTTCGTCCTCCCTAGGCTTATTCTTGTCCAATTAGGGTTTTTAACCAACCTTGTGCATCCAATAGGTGTGTTTGTGTCATTGGACGAACATTTAGATCATTTTCGTCATCCCTAGGCTTATTCTTGTCCAATTAGGGTTTGTAACCAATCTTGTGCATCCAATAAGTTCATTTGTGTCATTGGATGAACATTTTGGTCATGTTTTTCCTCCCTAGGCTTATTCTTGTCTAATAAGGGTTTTTAACCAATCTTGTGCATCTAATAAGTTCATTTGTGTCATTGGATGAATATTTAGGTCATTTTCGTCCTCCCTAGTCTTATTCTAGTCCAATTAGGGTTTTAAGCAATCTTGTGCATCCAATATGTGTGTTTGTGTCATTGGATGAACATTTAGGTCATTTTCGTCCTCCCTATGCTTATTCTTGTCCAATTAGGGTTTTTAACCAATCTTGTGCATACAATAAGTTCATTTGTGTCATTGGATGAACATTTAGGTCATTTTCGTCCTCCCTAGGCTTATTCTTGTCAAATTAGGGTTTTCAACCAATGTTGTGCATCCAATAAGTTCATTTGTGTCATTGGATGAACATTTAGGTCATTTTCGTCCTCCCTAGGCTTATTCTTGTCCAATTAGGGTTTTTAACCAATCTTGTGCATCCAATAAGTTCATTTGTGTCATTGGATGCACATTTAGGTCATTTTCGTCCTCCCTAGTCTTATTCTTGTCCAATTAGCATTTCAAGCAATCTTGTGCATCCAATATGTGTGTTTGTGTCATTGGATGAACATTTAGGTCATTTTCGTCCTCCCTAGTCTTATTCTTGTCCTATTAGGATTTTTATGCAATCTTGTGCATCCAATAGGTGTGTTTCTGTCATTGGACGAACATTTAGGTCATTTTCGCCCTCCCTAGGCTTATTCTTGTCCAATTTGGGTTTTTAACCAATCTTGTGCATCCAATAAGTTCATTTGTGTCATTGGATGAACATTTAGGTCATTTTCGTCCTCCCTAGGCTTATTCTTGTCCAATTAGGGTTTTTAACCAATCTTGTGCATCCAATAAGTTCATTTGTGTCATTTGATGAACATTTTGGTCATTTTCGTCCTCCCTAGGCTTATTCTTGTCCAATTAGGGTTTTCAACCAATCTTGTGCATCCAATAAGTTCATTTGTGTCATTGGATGAACATTTAGGTCATTTTCGTCCTCCCCAGGCTTATTCTTGTCCAATTAGGGTTTTCAACCAATCTTGTGCATCCAATAAGTTCATTTGTGTCATTGGATGAACATTTAGGTCATTTTCGTCCTCCCTAGGCTTATTCTTGTCCAATTAGGGTTTTTAACCAATCTTGTGCATCCAATAAGTTCATTTGTGTCATTGGATGAACATTTAGGTCATTTTCGTCCTCCCTAGGCTTATTCTTGTCCAATTAGGGTTTTCAACCAATCTTGTGCATCCAATAAGTTCATTTGTGTCATTGGATGAACATTTAGGTCATTTTCGTCCTCCCTAGGCTTATTCTTGTCCAATTAGGGTTTTCAACCAATCTTGTGCATCCAATAAGTTGATTTGTGTCATTGGATGAACATTTAGGTCATTTTCGTCCTCCCTAGTCTTATTCTTGTCGAATTAGGGTTTTTATGCAATCTTGTGCACCCAATAGGTGTGTTTGTGTCATTGGAGGAACATTTAGGTTATTTTCGTCCTCCCTAGTCTTATTCTTGTCCAATTAGGGTTTTTATGCAATCTTGTGCATCCAATAGGTGTGTTTGTGTCATTGGACGAACATTTAGGTCATTTTCGTCCTCCTTAGGCTTATTCTTGTCCAATTAGGGTTTTTAACCAATCTTGTGCATCCAATAAGTTCATTTGTGTCATTGGCTGAACATTTAGGTCATTTTCGTCCTCCCTAGTCTTATTCTTGTCCAATTAGGGTTTTTATGCAATCTTGTGCATCCAATAGGTGTGTTTGTGTCATTGGACGAACATTTAGGTCATTTTCGTCCTCCCTAAGCTTTTTCATGTCCAATTAGGGTTTTTAACCAATCTTGTGCATCCAATAAGTTCATTTGTGTCATTGGATGAACATTTAGGTCATTTTCGTCCTCCCTAGTCTTATTCTTGTCCAATTAGGGTTTTTATGCAATCTTGTGCATCCAATAAGTTTATTTGTGTCATTGGATGAACATTTAGGTCATTTTCGTCCTCCCTATGCTTATTCTTGTCCAATTAGGGTTTTTAACCAATCTTGTGCATCCAATAAGTTCATTTGTGTCATTGGATGAACATTTAGGTCATTTTCGTCCTCCATAGTCTTATTTTTGTCCAATTAGGGTTTTTATGCAATCTTGTGCATCCAATAGGTGTGTGTGTGTCATTGGACGAACATTTAGGTCATTTTCGTCCTCCCTAGGCTTATTCTTGTCCATTTAGGGTTTTTAACCAATCTTGTGCATCCAATAATTTCATTTGTGTCATTGGATGAACATTTAGGTCATTTTCGTCCTCCCTAGGCTTATTCTTGTCCAATTAGGGTTTTTAACCAATCTTGTGCATCCAATAAGTTCATTTGTGTCATTGGATGAACATTTAGGTCATTTTCGTCCTCCCTAGGCTTATTCTTGTCCAATTAGGGTTTTTAGGCAATCTTGTGCATCCAATAAGTTCATTTGTGTCATTGGATGAACATTTAGGTCATTTTCGTCCTCCCTAGGCTTATTCTTGTCCAATTAGGGTTTTTAACCAATCTTGTGCATCCAATAAGTTCATTTGTGTCATTGGATGAACATTTAGGTCATTTTCGTCCTCCCTAGGCTTATTCGTGTCCAATAAGGGTTTTTAAGCAATCTTGTGCATCTAATAAGTTCATTTGTGTCATTTGATGAACATTTAGGTCATTTTCGTCCTCCCTAGGCTTATTCTTGTTCAATTAGGGTTTCTAACCTATCTTGTGCATCCAATAGGTGTGTTTGTGTCATTGGATGAACATTTAGGTCATTTTCGTCCTCCCTAGGCTTATTCTTGTCCAATTAGGGGTTTTAACCAATCTTGTGCATCCAATAAGTTCATTTGTGTCATTGGATAAACGTTTATGTCATTTTCGTCCACCCTAGGCTTATTCTTGTCCAATTAGGGTTTTTAACCAATCTTGTGCATCCAATAAGTTCATTTGTGTCATTGGATGAACATTTAGGTCATTTTCGTCCTCCCTAGGCTTATTCTTGTCAAATTAGGGTTTCTAACCAATCTTTTGCATCCAATAGGTGTATTTGTGTCATCGGATGAACATTTAGGTCATTTTCGTCCTCCCTAGGCTTATTCTTGTCCAATTAGGGTTTTTAACCAATCTTGTGCATCCAATAAGTTCATTTGTGTCATTGGATGAACATTTAGGTCATTTTCGTCCTCCCTAGGCTTATTCTTGTCCAATTAGGGTTTTTAACCAATCTTGTGCATCCAACAAGTTCATTTGTGTCATTGGATGAACATTTAGGTCATTTTCGTCCTCCCTAGGCTTATTCTTGTCCAATTAGGGTTTTCAACCAATCTTGTGCATCCAATAAGTTCATTTGTGTCATTGGATGAACATTTAGGTCATTTTCGTCCTCCCTAGGCTTATTCTTGTCCAATTAGGGTTTTTAACCAATCTTGTGCATCCAATAAGTTCATTTGTGTCATTGGATGAACATTTAGGTCATTTTCGTCCTCCCTAGTCTTATTCTTGTCCAATTAGGGTTTTTATGCAATCTTGTGCATCCAATAGGTGTGTTTGTGTCATTGGACGAACATTTAGGTCATTTTCGCCCTCCCTAGGCTTATTCTTGTCCAATTAGGGTTTTTAACCAATCTTGTGCTTCCAATAAGTTCATTTGTGTCATTGGATGAACATTTAGGTCATTTTCGTCCTCCCTAGGCTTATTCTTGTCCAATTAGGGTTTTTAACCAATCTTGTGCATCCAATAAGTTCACTTGTGTCATTGGATGAACATTTAGGTCATTTTCGTCCTCCCTAGTCTTATTCTTGTCCAATTAGGGTTTTAAGCAATCATGTGCATCCAATATGTGTGTTTGTGTCATTGGACGAACATTTAGGTCATTTTCGTCCTCCCTATGCTTATTCTTGTCCAATTAGGGTTTTTAACCAATCTTGTGCATCCAATAAGTTCATTTGTGTCATTGGATGAACATTTAGGTCATTTTCGTCTTCCCTAGGATTATTCTTGTCCAATTAGGGTTTTTAACCAATCTTGTGCATCCAATAGGTGTGTTTGTGTCATTGGATAAACATTTAGGTCATTTTCATCCTCCCTAGTCTTATTCTTGTCCAATTAGGGTTTTAATGTAATCTTGTGCATCCAATAGGTGTGTTTGTGTCATTGGACGAACATTTAGGTCATTTCGCCCTCCCTAGGCATATTATTGTCCAATTAGGGTTTTTAACCAATCTTGTGCATCCAATAAGTTCATTTGTGTCATTGGATGAACATTTAGGTCATTTTCGTCCTCCCTAGGCTTATTCTTGTCCAATTAGGG
>JBBPBR010000258.1:0-25793 GCA_037974775.1 Cicer pinnatifidum
CTAGGGAGGACGAAAATGACCTAAATGTTCATCCAATGACACAAATGAACTTATTGGATGCACAAGATTGGTTAAAAACCCTAATTGGACAAGAATAAGGCTAGGGAGGACAAAAATGACCTAAATGTTCGTCCAACGACACAAATGAACTTATTGGATGCACAAGATTGGTTTAAAACCCTAATTGGACAAGAATAAGCCTAGGGAGGACGAAAATTACCTAAATGTTCATCCAATGACACAAATGAACTTATTGGATGCACAAGATTGGTTAAAAACCCTAATTGGACAAGAATAAGCCTAGGGAGGACGAAAATGACCTAAATGTTCATCCAATGACACAAATGAACTTATTGGATGCACAAGATTGGTTAAAAACCCTAATTGGACAAGAATAAGCCTAGGGAGGACAAAAATGACCTAAATGTTCATCCAATGACACAAATGAACTTATTGGACGCACAAGATTGGTTGAAAACCCTAATTGGACAAGAATAAGCCTAGGGAGGACGAAAATGACCTAAATGTTCATCCAATGACACAAATGAACTTATTGGATGCACAAGATTGATTAAAAACCCTAATTGGACAAGAATAAGCCTAGGGAGGACGAAAATGACCTAAATGTTCCTCCAATTACACAAACACACCTATTGGATGCACAAGATTGCATAAAAACCCTAATTGGACAAGAATAAGATTGAGGAGGACGAAAATGACCTTAATGTTCCTCCAATGACACAAACACACCTATTGGATGCACAAGATTGCATAAAAACCCTAATTGGACAAGAATAAGACTAGGGAGGATGAAAATGACCTAAATGTTCATCCAATGACACAAATGAACTTATTGGATGCACAAGATTGGTTAAAAACCCTAATTGGACAAGAATAAGCCTAGGGAGGACGAAAATGGCCTAAATGTTCATCCAATGACACAAATGAACTTATTGGATGCACAAGATTGGTTAAAAACCCTAATTGGACAAGAATAAGCCTAGGGAGGACGAAAATGACCTAAATGTTCGTCCAATGACAACAACACACGTATTGGATGCACAAGATTGCATAAAAACCCTAATTGGGCAAGAATAAGACTAGGGTGGACAAAAATGACCTAAATGTTCCTCCAATGACACAAAAGAACTTATTGGATGTACAAGATTGATTAAAAACCCTAATTGGACAAGAATAAGCCTAGGGAGGACGAAAATGACCTAAATGTTCAACCAATGACACAAATGAACTTATTGGATGCACAAGGTTGGTTAAAAACCCTAATTGGACAAGAATAAGCCTAGGGAGAACGAAAATGACCTAAAAGTTCGTCCAGTGACCCAAATGAACTTATTGGATGCACAAGATTGGTTAAAAACCCTAATTGGACAAGAATAAGCCTAGGGATGGCGAAAATGACCTAAATGTTCGTCCAATGACACAAACACACCTATTGGATGCACAAGATTGCATAAAAACCCTAATTGGACAAGAATAAGACTAGGGAGGACGAAAATGACCTAAATGTTCATCCAATGACACAAACACACATATTGGATGCACAAGATTGCTTAAAACCCTAATTGGACGAGAATAAGACTAGGGAGGACGAAAATGACCTAAATGTTCATCCAATGACACAAATGAACTTATTGGATGCACAAGATTGGTTAAAAACCCTAATTGGACAAGAATAAGCCTAGGGAGGACGAAAATGACCTAAATGTTCATCCAATGACACAAATGAACTTATTGGATGCACAAGATTGGTTGAAATCCCTAATTGGACAAGAATAAGCCTAGGGAGCACGAAAATGACCTAAATGTTCCTCCAATGACACAAACACACCAATTGGATGCACAAGATTGCATAAAAACCATAATTGGACAAGGATAAGACAAGGGAGGACGAAAATGACCTAAATGTTCCTCCAATGACACAAATGAACTTATTGGATGCACAAGATTGGTTAAAAACCCTAATTGGACAAGAATAAGCCTAGGGAGGACGAAAATGACCTAAATGTTCATCCAATGACACAAATGAACTTATTGGATGCACAAGATTGGTTAAAAACCCTAATTGGACAAGAATAAGCCTAGGGAGGACGAAAATGACCTAAATGTTCATCCAATGACACAAATGAACTTATTGGATGCACAAGATTGGTTGAAAACCATAATTGGACAAGAATAAGCCTAGGGAGGACGAAAATGACCTAAATGTTCATCCAATGACACAAATGAACTTATTGGATGCACAAGATTGGTTGAAAACCCTAATTGGACAAGAATAAGCCTAGGGAGGACGAAAATGACCTAAATGTTCATCCAATGACACAAATGAACGTATTGGATGCACAAGATTGGTTAAAAACCCTAATTGGACAAGAATAAGCCTAGGGAGGACGAAAATGACCTAAATGTTCATCCAATGACACAAATGAACTTATTGGATGCACAAGATTGGTTAAAAACCCTAATTGGACAAGAATAAGCCTAGGGAGGACGAAAATGACCTAAATGTTCATCCAATGACACAAATACACCTATTGGATGCACAAGATTGGTTGGAAACCCTTATTGGACAAGAATAAGCCTAGAGAGGACGAAAATGACCTAAATGTTCATCCAATGACACAAACACACCTATTGGATGCACAAGATTGGTTAAAAACCCTAATTGGACAAGAATAAGCCTAGGGAGGACGAAAATGACCTAAATGTTCATCCAATGACACAAATTCACTTATTGGATGCACAAGATTGGTTAAAAACCCTAATTGGACAAGAATAAGCCTAGGGAGGACGAAAATGACCTAAATGTTCGTCCAATGACACAAACACACCTATTGGATGCACAAGATTGCATAAAAACCCTAATTGGACAAGAATAAGCCTAGGGAGGACGAAAATGACCTAAATGTTCATCCAGTGACACAAATGAACTTATTGGATGCACAAGATTGGTTAAAAACCCTAATTGGACAAGAATAAGCCTAGGGAGGACGAAAATGACCTAAATGTTCGTCCAATGACACAAACACACCTATTGGATGCACAAGATTGCATAAAAACCCTAATTGGACAAGAATAAGCCTAGGGAGGACGAAAATGACCTAATTGTTCATCCAATGACACAAATGAATTTATTGGAAGCACAAGATTGGATAAAAACCCTAATTGGACAAAAATATGCCTAGGGAGGACGAAAATGACCTAAATAATCATCCAATGACACAAATGAACTTATTGGATGCACAAGATTGGTTAAAAACCCTAATTGGACAAGAATAAGCCTAGGGAGGACGAAAATGACCTAAATGTTCGTCCAATGACACAAACACACCTATTGGATGCACAAGATTGCATAATAACCCTAATTGGACAAGAATAAGACTAGGGAGGACGAAAATGACCTAAATGTTCCTCCAATGACACAAACACACCTATTGGATGCACAAGATTGCATAAAAACCCTAATTGGACAAGAATAAGACTAGGGAGGACGAAAATGACCTAAATGTTCATCCAATGACACAAACCCACATATTGGATGCACAAGATTGCTTAAAACCCTAATTGGACAAGAATAAGACTAGCGAGGACGAAAATGACCTAAATGTTCATCCAATGACACAAATGAACTTATTGGATGCACAAGATTGGTTAAAAACCCTAATCGGACAAGAATAAGCCTAGGGAGGACGAAAATGACCTAAATGTTCGTCCAATGACACAAACACACCTATTGGATGCACAAGATTGCATAAAAATCCTAATTGGACAAGAATAAGACTAGGGAGGACGAAAATGACCTAACTGTTCCTCCAATGACACAAACACACCAATTGGATGCACAAGATTGCATAAAGACCCTAATTGGACAACAATAAGACTAAGGAGGACGAACATGACCTAAATGTTCATCCAATGACACAAATGAACTTATTGGATGCACAAGATTGGTTAAAAACCCTAATTGGACAAGAATAAGCCTAGGGAGGACGAAAATGACCTAAATGTTCGTCCAATGACACAAACACACCTATTGGATGCACAAGATTGCATAAAAACCCTAATTGGACAAGAATAAGACTAGGGAGGACGAAAATGACCTAAATGTTCATCCAATGACACAAATGAACTTATTGGATGCACAAGATTGGTTAAAAACCCTAATTGGACAAGAATAAGCATAGGGAGGACGAAAATGACCTAAACGTTCATCCAATGACACAAACCCACATATTGGATGCACAAGATTGCTTAAAACCCTAAATTGGACAAGAATAAGACTAGGGAGGAAGAAAATGACCTAAAAGTTCATCCAATGACACAAATGAACTTATTGGATGCACAAGATTGGTTAAAAACCCTAATTGGACAAGAATAAGCCTAGGGAGGACGAAAATGACCTAAATGTTCGTCCAATGACACAAACACACCTATTGGATGCACAAGATTGCATAAAAACCCTAATTGGACAAGAATAAGACTAGGGAGGACGAAAATGACCTAAATGTTCCTCCAATGACACAAACACACCTATTGGATGCACAAGATTGCATAAAAACCTAATTCGACAAGAATAAGACTAAGGACGACGAAAATTACCTAAATGTTCATCCAATGACACAAATGAACTTATTGGATGCACAAGATTGGTTAAAAACCCTAATTGGACAAGAATAAGCCTAGGGAGGACGAAAATGACCTAAATGTTCGTCCAATGACACAAACACACCTATTGGATGCACAAGATTGCATAAAAACCCTAATTGGACAAGAATAAGACTAGGGAGGACGAAAATGACCTAAATGTTCCTCCAATGACACAAGCACACCTATCGGATGCACAAGATTGCATAAAAACCCTAATTCGACAAGAATAAGACTAGGGAGGACGAAAATGACCTAAATGTTCCTCCAATGACACAAACACACCTATTGGATGCACAAGATTGCATAAAAACCCTAATTGGACAAGAATAACACAAGGGAGGACGAAAATGACCTAAATGTTCCTCCAATGACACAAACACACCTATTGGATGCACAAGATTGCATATAAACCCTAATTCGACAAGAATAAGACTAGGGAGGACGAAAATGACCTAAATGTTCCTCCAATGACACAAACACACCTATTGGATGCACAAGATTGCATAAAAACCCTAATTCGACAAGAATAAGACTAGGGAGGACGAAAATGACCTAAATGTTCCTCCAATGACACAAACACACCTATTGGATGCACAAGATTGCATAAAAACCCTAATTGGACAAGAATAAAACTAGGGAGGACGAAAATGACCTAAATGTTCATCCAATGACACAAACACACATATTGGATGCACAATATTGCTTAAAACCCTAATTGGACAAGAATAAGACTAGGGAGGACGGAAATGACCTAAATGTTCATCAATGACACAAATGAACTTATTGGATGCACAAGGTTGGTTAAAAACCCTAATTGGACAAGAATAAGCCTAGGGAGGACGAAAATGACCTAAATGTTCGTCCAATGACACAAACACACCTATTGGATGCACAAGATTGCATAAAAACCCTAATTGGACAAGAATAAGCCTAGGGAGGACGAAAATGACCAAAATGTTCGTCCAATGACACAAATGAACTTATTGGATGCACAAGATTGGTTAAAAACCCTAATTGGACAAGAATAAGCCTAGGGAGGACGAAAATGACCTAAATGTTCGTCCAATGACACAAACACACCAATTGGATGCACAAGATTGCATAAAAACCTTAAATTGGACAAGAATAAGCCTAGGGAGGACGAAAATGACCTAAATGTTCGTCCAATGACACAAACACACCTATTGGATGCACAAGATTGCATAAAAACCCTAATTGGACAAGAATAAGCCTATGGAGGACGAAAATGACCTAAATGTTCATCCAATGACACAAATGAACTTATTGGATGCACAAGATTGGTTAAAAACCCTAATTGGACAAGAATAAGCCTAGGGAGGACGAAAATGACCTAAATGTTCATCCAATGACACAAATGAACTTATTGGATGCACAAGATGGGTTGAAAACCCTAATTGGACAAGAATAAGCCTAGGGAGGACGAAAATGACCTAAATGTTCATCCAATGACACAAATGAACTTATTGGATGCACAAGATTGGTTAAAAACCCTAATTGGACAAGAATAAGCCTAGGGAGGACGAAAATGACCTAAATGTTCATCCAATGACACAACACATCTATTGGATGCACAAGATTGCATAAAAACCCTAATTGGACAAGAATAAGACTAGGGAGGACGAAAATGACCTAAATGTTCATCCAATGACACAAATGAACTTATTGGATGCACAAGATTGGTTAAAAACCCTAATTGGACAAGAATAAGCCTAAGGAGGACGAAAATGACCAAAATGTTCATCCAATGACACAAATGAACTTATTGGATGCACAAGATTGGTTGAAAACCCTAATTGGACAAGAATAAGCCTAGGGAGGACGAAAATGACCTAAATGTTCATCCAATGACACAAATGAACTTATTGGATGCACAAGATTGATTAAAAACCCTAATTGGACAAGAATAAGCCTAGGGAGGACGAAAATGACCTAAATGTTCCTCCAATTACACAAACACACCTATTGGATGCACAAGATTGCATAAAAACCCTAATTGGACAAGAATAAGATTGAGGAGGACGAAAATGACCTTAATGTTCCTCCAATGACACAAACACACCTATTGGATGCACAAGATTGCATAAAAACCCTAATTGGACAAGAATAAGACTAGGGAGGATGAAAATGACCTAAATGTTCATCCAATGACACAAATGAACTTATTGGATGCACAAGATTGATTAAAAACCCTAATTGGACAAGAATAAGCATAGGGTGGACGAAAATTACCTAAATGTTCATCCAATGACACAAACACACATATTGGATGCACAAGATTGCTTAAAACCCTAATTGGACAAGAATAAGACTAGGGAGGACGAAAATGACCTAAATGTTTATCCAATGACACAAATGAACTTATTGGATGCACAAGATTGGTTAAAAACCCTAATTGGACAAGAATAAGGCTAAGGAGGACGAAAATGACCTAAATGTTCGTCCAATGACACAAAGGAACTTATTGGATGCACAAGATTGGTTAAAAACCCTAATTGGACAAGAATAAGCCTAGGGAGGACGAAAATTACCTAAATGTTCATCCAATGACACAAATGAACTTATTGGATGCACAAGATTGGTTAAAAACCCTAATTGGACAAGAATAAGCCTAGGGAGGACGAAAATGACCTAAATGTTCGTCCAATGACACAAACACACCTATTGGATGCACAAGATTGCATAAAAACCCTAATTGGACAAGAATAAGCCTAGGGATGACGAAAATGACCAAAATGTTCATCCAATGACACAAATGAACTTATTGGATGCACAAGATTGGTTAAAAACCCTAACTGGACAAGAATAAGCCTAGGGAGGACGAAAATGACCTAAATGTTCATCCAATGACACAAATGAACTTGTTGGATGCACAAGATTGGTTAAAAACCCTAATTGGACAAGAATAAGCCTAGGGAGGACGAAAATGACCTAAATGTTCATCCAATGACACAAATGAACATATTGGATGCACAAGATTGGTTAAAAACCCTAATTGGACAAGAATAAGCCTAGGGAGGACGAAAATGACCTAAATGTTCATCCAATGACACAAATGAACTTATTGGATGCACAAGATTGGTTAAAAACCCTAATTGGACAAGAATAAGCCTAGGGAGGACGAAAATGACCTAAATGTTCATCCAATGACACAAACACACCTATTGGATGAACAAGATTGGTTAAAATCCCTAATTGGACAAGAATAAGCCTAGGGAGGACGAAAATGACCTAAATGTTAATCCAATGACACAAATAAACTTATTGGATGCACAAGATTGCTTAAAACCCTAATTGGACAAGAATAAGCCTAGGGAGGACGAAAATGACCAAAATGTTCATCCAATGACACAAATGAACATATTGGATGCACAAGATTGGTTAAAAACCCTAATTGGACAAGAATAAGCCTAGGGAAGACGAAAATGACCTAAATGTTCATCCAATGACACAATTGAACTTATTGGATGCACAAGATTTGTTAAAAACCCTAATGGGACAAGAATAAGCCTAGGGAGGACGAAAAAGACCTAAATGTTCATCCAATGTCACAAACACACCTATTGGATGCACAAGATTGGTTAGAAACCCTAATTGGAAAAGAATAAGCCTAGGGAGGACGAAAATGACCTAAATGTTCATCCAATGACACAAATGAACTTATTGGATGCACAAGATTGGTTAAAAACCCTAATTGGACAAGAATAAGACTAGGGAGGACGAAAATGACCTAAATGTTCATCCAATGACACAAACACACCTATTGGATGCACAAGATTGGTTAGAAATCATAATTGGACAAGAATAAGCCTAGGGAGGACGAAAATGACCTAAATGTTCATCCAATGACACAAACACACCTAATTTATGCACAAGATTGGTTAGAAACCCTAATTGGACAAGAATAAGCCTTGGGAGGACGAAAATGACCTAAATGTTCATCCAATGACACAAATGAACTTATTGGATGCATAAGATTGGTTAAAAACCCTAATTGGACAAGAATAAGCCTAGGGAGGACGAAAATGACCTAAATGTTCATCCAATGAAACAAACACACCTATTTGATGCCCAAGATTGGTTAGAAACCCTAATTGGACAAGAATAAGCATAGGGAGGACGAAAATGACCTAAATGTTCATCCAATGACACAAATGAACTTATTGGATGCACAAGATTGGTTAAAAACCCTAATTGGACAAGAATAAGACTAGGGAGGACGAAAATGACCTAAATGTTCATCCAATGACACAAACACACCTATTGAATGCACAAGATTGGTTAAAAACCCTAATTGGACAAGAATAAGCATAGGGAGGACGAAAATGACCTAAATGTTCATCCAATGACACAAATGAACTTATTGGATGCACAAGATTGGTTAAAAACCCTAATTGGACAAGAATAAGCCTAGGGAGGAAAAAAATGACCTAAATGTTCATCCAATGACACAAATGAACTTATTGGATGCACAAGATTAGTTAAAAACCCTAATTGGACAAGAATAAGCCTAGGAATGACCAAAATGACCTAAATGTTCGTCCAATAACACAAACACACCTATTGGATGCACAAGATTGCATAAAAACCCTAATTGGACAAGAATAAGACTAGGGAGGACGAAAATGACCTAAATGTTCATCCAATGACACAAATGAACTTATTGGATGCACAAGATTGCATAAAAACCCTAATTGGACAAGAATAAGACTAGCGAGGACGAAAATGACCTAAATGTTCCTCCAATGACACAAACCCACATATTGGATGCACAAGATTGCTTAAAACCCTAATTGGACAAGAATTAGACTAGGGAGGACGAAAATGACCTAAATGTTCATCCAATGACACAAATGAACTTATTGAATGCACAAGATTGGTCAAAAACCCTAATTGGACAAGAATAAGCCTAGGGAGGACGAAAATGACCTAAATGTTCGTCCAATGACACAAACACACCTATTGGATGCACAATATTGCATAAAAACCCTAATTGGACAAGAATAAGACTAGGGAGGACGAAAATGACCTAAATGTTCATCCAATGACACAAACGAACTTATTGGATGCACAAGATTGGTTAAAAACCCTAATTGGACAAGAATAAGCATAGGGAGGACGAAAATGACCTAAACGTTCATCCAATGACACAAACCCACATATTGGATGCACAAGATTGCTTAAAACCCTAATTGGACAAGAATAAGACTAGGGAGAACGAAAATGACCTAAATGTTCATCCAATGACACAAATGAACTTATTGAATGCACAAGATTGGTCAAAAACCCTAATTGGACAAGAATAAGCCTAGGGAGGACGAAAATGACCTAAATGTTCGTCCAATGACACAAACACACCTATTGGATGCACAAGATTGCATAAAAACCCTAATTGGACAAGAATAAGCCTAGGGAGGACGAAAATAACCAAAATGTTCATCCAATGACACAAATGAACTTATTGGATGCACAAGATTGGTTAAAAACCCTAACTGGACAAGAATAAGCCTAGGGAGGACGAAAATGACCTAAATGTTAATCCAATGACACAAATGAACTTGTTGGATGCACAAGATTGGTTAAAAACCCTAATTGGACAAGAATAAGGCTAAGGAGGACGAAAATGACCTAAATGTTCGTCCAATGACACAAAGGAACTTATTGGATGCACAAGATTGGTTAAAAACCCTAATTGGACTAGAATAAGCCTAGGGAGGACGAAAATTACCTAAATGTTCATCCAATGACACAAATGAACTTATTGGATGCACAAGATTGGTTAAAAACCCTAATCGGACAAGAATAAGCCTAGGGAGGACGAAAATGACCTAAATGTTCGTCCAATGACACAAACACACCTATTGGATGCACAAGATTGCATAAAAACCCTAATTGGACAAGAATAAGCCTAGGGAGGACGAAAATGACCAAAATGTTCATCCAATGACACAAATGAACTTATTGGATGCACAAGATTGGTTGAAAACCCTAATTGGACAAGAATAAGCCTAGGGAGGACAAAAATGACCTAAATGTTCATCCAATGACACAAATGAACTTATTGGATGCACAAGATTGATTAAAAACCCTAATTGGACAAGAATAAGCCTAGGGAGGACGAAAATGACCTAAATGTTCCTCCAATTACACAAACACACCTATTGGATGCACAAGATTGCATAAAAACCCTAATTGGACAAGAATAAGATTGAGGAGGACGAAAATGACCTTAATGTTCCTCCAATGACACAAACACACCTATTGGATGCACAGGATTGCATAAAAACCCTAATTGGACAAGAAGAAGACTAGGGAGGACGAAAATGACCTAAATGTTCATCCAATGACACAAATGAACTTATTGGATGCACAAGATTGATTAAAAACCCTAATTGGACAAGAATAAGCATAGGGAGGACGAAAATTACCTAAATGTTCATCCAATGACACAAATGAACTTATTGGATGCACAAGATTGGTTAAAAACCCTAATTGGACAAGAATAAGCCTAGGGAGGACGAAAATGACCTAAATGTTCGTCCAATGACACAAACACACCTATTTGATGAACAAGATTGCATAAAAACCCTAATTGGACAAGAATAAGACTAGGGAGGACGAAAATGACCTAAATGTTCCTCCAATGACACAAACACACCTATTGGATGCACAAGATTGCATAAAAACCCTAATTGGACAAGAATAAGACTAGGGAGGACGAAAATGACCTAAATGTTCATCCAATGACACAAATGAACTTATTGAACGCACAAGATTGGTTAAAAACCCTAATCGGACAAGAATAAGCCTAGGGAGGATGAAAATGACCTAAATGTTCTTCCAATGACACAAACACACCTATTGGATGCACAAGATTGCATAAAAACCCTAATTGGACAAGAATAAGACTAGGGAGGACGAAAATGACCTAAATGTTCCTCCAATGACACGAACACACCTATTGGATGCACAAGATTGCATAAAAACCCTAATTGGACAAGAATAAGACTAGGGAGGACGAAAATGACCTAAATGTTCCTCCAATGACACAAACACACCTATTGGATGCACAAGATTGCATAAAAACCCTAATTGGACAAGAATAAGACTAGGGAGGACGAAAATGACCTAAATGTTCATCCAATGACACAAATGAACTTATTGGATGCACAAGATTGGTTAAAAACCCTAATTGGACAAGAATAAGCCTAGGGAGGACGAAAATGACCTAAATGTTCATCCAATGACACAAATGAACTTATTGGATGCACAAGATTGGTTAAAAACCCTAATTGCACAAGAATAAGCCTAGGGAGGACAAAAATGACCAAAATGTTCATCCAATGACACAAATGAACTTATTGGATGCACAAGATTGGTTAAAAACCCTAATTGGACAAGAATAAGGTTAGGGAGGACGAAAATGACCTAAATGTTCGTCCAATGACACAAACACACCTATTGGATGCACAAGATTGCATAAAATCCCTAATTGGACAAGAATAAGACTAGGGAGGACGAAAATGACCTAAATGTTCCTCCAATGACACAAACACACCTATTGGATACACAAGATTGCATAAAAACCCTAATTGGACAAGAATAAGACTAGGGAGGACGAAAATGACCTAAATGTTCATCCAATGACACAAATGAACTTATTGTATACACAAGATTGGTTAAAAAACCCTAATTGGACAAGAATAAGCATAGGGAGGACGAAAATTACCTAAATGTTCATCCAATTACACAAACACACATATTGGACGCACAAGATTGCTTAAAACCCTAATTGGACAAGAATAAGCCTAGGGAGGACGAAAATGACCTAAATGTTCGTCCAATGACACAAACACACCTATTGGATGCACAAGATTGCATAAAAACTCTAATTGGACAAGAATAAGACTATGGAGGACGAAAATGACCTAAATGTTCATCCAATGACACAAATGAACTTATTGGATGCACAAGATTGGTTAAAAACCCTAATTGGACAAGAATAAGCCTAGGGAGGACGAAAATGACCTAAATGTTCATCCAATGACACAAATGAACTTATTGGATGCACAAGATTGGTTAAAAACCCTAATTGGACAAGAATAAGCCTAGGGAGGACGAAAATGACCTAAATGTTCATCCAATGACACAAATGAACTTATTGGATGCACAAGATTGGTTAAAAACCCTAATTGGACAAGAATAAGCCTAGGGACGACGAAAATGTCCTAAATGTTCGTCCAATGACACAAACACACCTATTGGATGCAAAAGATTGCATAAAAACGCTAATTGGACAAGAATAAGACTAGGGAGGACGAAAATGACTTAAATGTTCCTCCAATGACACAAACACCTATTGGATGCACAAGATTGGTTAAAAATCCTAATTGGACAAGAATAAGCCTAGGGAGGACGAAAGTGTCATAAATGTTCCTCCAATGACACAAATGAACTTATTGGTTGCACAAGATTGTCTAAAACCCCTAATTGGACAAGAATAAGCCTAGGGAGGACGAAAATGACCTAAATGTTCATCCAATGAGACATATGAACTAATTGGTTGCACAAGATTGGCTAAAACCCCTAATTGGACAAGAATAAGCCTAGGGAGGACGAAAATGACCTAAATGTTCATCCGATGACACAAATGAACTTATTGGATGCACAAGATTGGTTAAAAACCCTAATTGTACAAGAATAAGCCTAGGGAGGACGAAAATGACCTAAATGTTCATCCAATGACACAAATGAACTTATTGGATGCACAAGATTGGTTAAAAACCCTAATTGGACAAGAATAAGCCTAGGGAGGACGAAAATGACCTAAATGTTCATCCAATGACACAAAGCAACTTATTGGATGCACATGATTGGTTAAAAACCCTAATTGGACAATAATAAGCCTAGGGAGGACGAAAATGACCTAAATTTTCGTCTAATGATACAAATGAACTTATTGGATGCACAAGATTGGTTAAAAACCCTAATTGGGCAAGAATAAGCCTAGGGAGGACAAAAATGACCTAAATGTTTGTCCAATGACACAAACACACCTATTGGATGCACAAGATTGCATAAAAACCCTAATTGGACAAGAATAAGACTAGGGAGGACGAAAATGACCTAAATGTTCCTCCAATGACACAAACACACCTATTGGATCACAAGATTGGATAAAAACCCTAATTGGACAAGAATAAGACTAGGGAGGACGAAAATGACCTAAATGTTCCTCCAATGAAACAAATGAACTTATTGGATGCACAAGATTTGTTAAAAATCCTAATTGGACAAGAATAAGACTAGGGAGGACGAAAATGACCTAAATGTTCATCCAATGACACAAATGAACTTATTGGATGCACAAGATTGGTTAAAAACCCTAATTGGACAAGAATAAGCCTAGGGAGGACGAAAATGACCTAAATGTTCGTCCAATGACACAAACACACCTATTGGATGCACAAGATTGAATAAAAACCCTAATTGGATAAGAATAAAACTAGGGAGGATGAAAATGACCTAAATGTTCCTCCAATGACACAAACACACCTATTGGATGCACAAGATTGCATAAAAACCCTAATTCGACAAGAATAAGACTAGGGAGGACGAAAATGACCTAAATGTTCATCCAATGACACAAATGAACTTATTGGATGCACAAGGTTGGTTAAAAACCCTAATTGGACAAGAATAAGCCTAGGGAGGACGAAAATGACCTAATTGTTCGTCCAATGACACAAACACACCTATTGGATGCACAAGATTGCATAAAAACCCTAATTGGACAAGAATAAGACAAGGGAGGACGAAAATGACCTAAAAGTTCCGCCAATGACACAAACACACATATTGGATGCACAAGATTGCATAAAAACCCTAATTCGACAAGAATAAGACTAGGGAGGACGAAAATGACCTAAATGTTCCTCCAATGACACAAACACACCTATTGGATGCACAAGATTGCATAAAAACCCTAATTGGACAAGAATAAGACTAGGGAGGACGTAAATGACCTAAATGTTCCACCATTGACACAAATGAACTTATTGGATGCACAAGGTTGGTTAAAAACCCTAATTGGACAAGAATAAGACTTGGGAGGACGAAAATGACCTAAATGTTCATCCAATGACACAAATGAACTTATTGGATGCACAAGATTGGTTAAAAACCCTAATTGGACAAGAATAAGCCTAGGGAGGACGAAAATGACCTAAATGTTCATCCAATGACACAAATGAACTTATTGGATGCACAAGATTGGTTAAAAACCCTCATTGGACAAGAATAAGCCTAGGGAGGACGAAAATGACCTAAATGTTCATCCAATGACACAAATGAACTTATTGGATGCACAAGATTGGTTAAAAACCCTAATTGGACAAGAATAAGCCTAGGGAGGACGAAAATGACCTAAATGTTCATCCAATGACACAAATGAACTTATTGGATGCACAAGATTGCTAAAAAACCCTAATTGGACAAGAATAAGCCTAGGGAGGACGAAAATGACCTAAATGTTCATCCAATGACACAAATGAACTTATTGGATGCACAAGATTGGTTAAAAACCCTAATTGGACAAGAATAAGCCTAGGGAGGACGAAAATGACCTAAATGTTCGTCCAATGACACAAACACACCTAATGGATGTACAAGATTGCATAAAAACCCGAATTGGACAAGAATAAGACTAGGGAGGACGAAAAATGACCTAAATGTTCCTCCAATGACACAAATGAACTTATTGGATGCACAAGGTTGGTTAAAAACCCTAACTGGACAAGAATAAGCCTAGGGAGGACGAAAATGACCTAAATGTTCATCCAATGACACAAATGAACTTATTGGATGCACAAGATTGGTTAAAAACCCTAATTGGACAAGAATAAGCCTAGGGAGGACGAAAATGACCTAAATGTTCATCCAATGACACAAATGAACTTATTCAATGCACAAGATTGGTTAAAAACCCTAATTGGAGAAGAATAAGCCTAGGGAGGACGAAAATGACCTAAATGTTCATCCAATGACACAAATGAACTTATTGGATGCACAAGATTGGTTAAAAACCCTAATTGGACAAGAATAAGCCTAGGGAGGAAGAAAATGACCTAAATGTTCCTCCAATGACACAAATAAACTTATTGGATGCACATGATTGGTTAAAAACCCTAATTGGACAAGAATAAGCCTAGGGAGGACGAAAATGACCTAAATGTTCGTCTAATGACACAAATGAACTTATTGGATGCACAATATTGGTTAAAAACCCTAATTGGACAAGTATAAGCCTAGGGAAGGTGAAAATGACCTAAATGTTCGTCCAATGACACAAACACACCTATTGGATGCACAAGATTGCATAAAAACCGTAATTGGACAAGAATAAGACTAGGGAGGACGAAAATGACCTAATTGTTCCTCCAATGACACAAATGAACTTTTTGGATGCAGAAGGTTAGTTAAAAACCCTAATTGGACAAGAATAAGCCTAGGGAGGACGAAAATGACCTAAATGTTCAACCAATGACACAAATGAACTTATTGAATGCACAAGATTGGCTAAAAACCCTAATTGGACAAGAATAAGCCTAGGGAGGACGAAAATGACCTAAATGTTCATCCAATGACACAAATGAACTTATTGGATGCACAAGATTGGTTAAAACCCCAAATTGGACAAGAATAAGCCTAGGGAGGACGGAAATGACCTAAATGTTCAACCAATGACACAGATGAACTTATTGGATGCACAAGGCTGGTTAAAAACCCTAATTGGACAAGAATAAGCCTAGGGAGGACGAAAATGACCTAAATGTTCATCCAATGACACAACACACCTATTGGATGCACAAGATTGCCTAAAAACCCTAATTGGACAAGAATAAGACTAGGGCAGATGAAAATGACCTAAATGTTCCTCCAATGAAACAAATGAACTTATTGGATGCACAAGGTTGGTTAAAAACCCTAATTGGACAAGAATAAGCCTAGGGAGGACGAAAATGACCTAAATGTTCAACCAATGACACAAATGAACTTATTGAATGCACAAGATTGGCTAAAAACCCTAATTGGACAAGAATAAGCCTAGGGAGGACGAAAATGACCTAAATGTTCATCCAATGACACAAATGAACTTATTGGATGCACAAGATTGGTTAAAAACCCTAATTGGACAAGAATAAGCCTAGGGAGGACGAAAATGACCTAAATGTTCATCCAATGACACAAAGCAACTTATTGGATGCACATGATTGGTTAAAAACCCTAATTGGACAAGAATAAGCCTAGGGAGGACGAAAATTACCTAAATGTTCGTCTAATGACACAAATGAACTTATTGGATGCACAATATTGGTTAAAAACCCTAATTGGACAAGTATAAGCCTAGGGAAGGCGAAAATGACCTAAATGTTCGTCCAATGACACAAACACACCTATTGGAAGCACAAGATTGCATAAAAACCCTAATTGGACAAGAATAAGACTAGGGAGGACGAAAATGACCTAATTGTTCTTCCAATGACACAAATGAACTTTTTGGATGCAGAAGGTTGGTTAAAAACCCTAATTGGACAAGAATAAGCCTAGGGAGGACGAAAATGACCTAAATGTTCAACCAATGACACAAATGAACTTATTGAATGCACAAGATTGGCTAAAAACCCTAATTGGACAAGAATAAGCCTAGGGAGGACGAAAATGACCTAAATGTTCATCCAATGACACAAATGAACTTATTGGATGCACAAGATTGGTTAAAACCCCAAATTGGACAAGAATAAGCCTAGGGAGGACGAAAATGACCTAAATGTTCAACCAATGACACAGATGAACTTATTGGATGCACAAGGCTAGTTAAAAACCCTAATTGGACAAGAATAAGCCTAGGGAGGACGAAAATGACCTAAATGTTCATCCAATGACACAACACACCTATTGGATGCACAAGATTGCCTAAAAACCCTAATTGGACAAGAATAAGACTAGGGCGGATGAAAATGACCTAAATGTTCCTCCAATGACACAAATGAACTTATTGGATGCATAAGGTTGGTTAAAAACCCTAATTGGACAAGAATAAGCCTAGGGAGGACGAAAATGACCTAAATGTTCAACCAATGACACAAATGAACTTATTGGATGCACAAGGTTGGTTAAAAACCCTAATTGGACAAGAAAAAGCCTAGGGAGGACGAAAATGACCTAAATGTTCATCCAATGACACAAATGAACTTATTGGATGCACAAGATTGGTTAAAAACCCTAATTGGACAAGAATAAGCCTAGGGAGGACGAAAATGACCTAAATGTTCATCCAATGACACAAATGAACTTATTGGATGCACAAGATTGGTTAAAAACCCTAATTGGACAAGAATAAGCCTAGGGAGGACGAAAATGACCTAAATGTTCATCCAATGACACAAATGAACTTATTGGATGCACAAGATTGGTTAAAAACCATAATTGGACAAAAATAAGCCTAGGGAGGACGAAAAGGACCTAAATGTTCGTCCAATGACACAAACACACCTATTGGATGCACAAGATTGCATAAAATCCCTAATTGAACAAGAATAAGACTAGGGGGGGACGTAAATGACCTAAATGTTCCACCAATGACACAAATGAACTTATTGGATGCCCAAGGTTGGTTAAAAACCCTAATTGGACAAGAATAAGCCTAGGGAGGACGAAAATGACCTAAATGTTCAACCAATGACACAAATGAACTTATTGGATGCACAAGGTTGGTTAAAAACCCTAATTGGACAAGAACAAGCCTAGGGAGGACGAAAATGACCTAAATGTTCCTCCAATGACACAAACACGCCTATTGGATGCACAAGATTGCATAAAAACCCTAATTGGACAAGAATAAGACTAAGGAGGACGAAAATGACCTAAATGTTCATCCAATGACACAAATGAAGTTATTGGATGCACAAGATTGGTTAAAAATCCAAAATGGACAAGAGTAAGCCTAGGGAGGACGAAAATGACCTAAATGTTCATCCAATGACACAAATGATCTTATTGGATGCACAAGATTGGTTGAAAACCCTAATTGGACAAGAATAAGCCTAGGGAGGACGAAAATGACCTAAATGTTCATCCAATGACACAAATGAACTTATTGGATGCACAAGATTGGTTAAAAACCCTAATTGGACAAGAATAAGCCTAGGGAGGACGAAAATGACCAAAATATTCATCCAATGACACAAATGAACTTATTGGATGCACAAGATTGGTTAAAAACCCTAATTGGACAAGAATAAGCCTAGGGAGGACGAAAATGACCTAAATGTTCATCCAATGACACAAATGAACTTATTGGATGCACAAGATTGGTTAAAAACCCTAATCGGACAATAATAAGCCTAGGGGGGACGAAAATGACCTAAATGTTCGTCCAATGACACAAACACACCTATTGGATGCACAAGATTGCATAAAAACCCTAATTGGACAAGAATAAGCCTAGGGAGGACGAAAATGACCTAAATGTTCATCCAATGACACAAATGTACTTATTGGATGCACAAGATTGGTTAAAAACCCTAATTGGACAAGAATAAGCCTATGGAGGACGAAAATGACCTAAATGTTCATCCAATGACACAAATGAACTTATTGGATGCACAAGATTGGTTAAAAACCCTAATTGGACAAGAATAAGCCTAGGGAGGAAGAAAATGACCTAAATGTTCCTCCAATGACACAAATAAACTTATTGGATGCACATGATTGGTTAAAAACCCTAATTGGACAAGAATAAGCCTAGGGAGGACGAAAATGACCTAAATGTTCGTCTAATGACACAAATGAACTTATTGGATGCACAAGATTGGTAAAAAAACCCTAATTGGACAAGAATAAGCCTAGGGAAGGCGAAAATGACCTATATGTTCGTCCGATGACACAAACACACCTATTGGATCCACAAGATGGCATAAAAACCCTAATTGCACAAGAATAATACTAGGGTGGACGAAAATGACCTAAATGTTCATCCAACGAAACAAATGAACTTATTGGATGCACAAGATTGGTTAAAAACCCTAATTGGACAAGAATAAGCATAGGGAGGACGAAAATGACCTAAATGTTCATCCAATGACACAAATGAACTTATTGGATGCACAAGATTGGTTAAAAACCCAAATTGGACAAGAATAAACCTAGGGAGGACGAAAATGACCTAAATGTTCCTCCAATGACACAAATGAACTTATTGGATGCACAAGATTGGCTAAAAACCCTAATTGGACAAGAATAAGCCTAGGGAGGACGAAAATGACCTAAATGTTCATCCAATGACACAAACACACATATTGGATGCACAAGATTGCTTAAAACCCTAATTGGACAAGAATAAGACTAGGGGGGACGAAAATGACCTAAATGTTCATCCAATGACACAAATGAACTTATTGGATGCACAAGATTGGTTAAAAACCCTAATTGGAAAAGAATAAGCATAGGGAGGACGAAAATGACCTAAATGTTCATCCAATGACACAAATGAACTTATTGGATGCACAAGATTGGTTAAAAACCCTAATTGGACAAGAATAAGACTAGGGAGGACGAAAATGACCTAAATGTTCCTCCAATGACACAAACACACCTATTGGATGCACAAGATTGCATAAAAACCCTAATTCGACAAGAATAAGACTAGGGAGGACGAAAATGACCTAAATGTTCCTCCAATGACACAAACACACCTATTGGATGCACAAGATTGCATAAAAACCCTAATTGGACAAGAATAAGACTAGGGAGGACGAAAATGACTTAATTGTTCATCCAATGACACAAATGAACTTATTGTATGCACAAGATTTGTTAAAAACCCTAATTGGACAAGAATAAGTATAGGGAGGACGAAAATTACCTAAATGTTCATCCAATGACACAAATGAACTTATTGGATGCACAAGATTGGTTAAAAACCCTAATTGGACAAGAATAAGCCTAGTGAGGACGAAAATGACCTAAATGTTCATCCAATGACACAAATGAACTTATTGGATGCACAAGATTGGTTAAAAACCCTAATTGGACAAGAATAAGCCTAGGGAGGACGAAAATGACCTAAATGTTCATCCAATGACACAAATGAACTTATTGGATGCACAAGATTGGTTAAAAACCCTAATTCGTGAAGAATAATCCTAGGGAGGACGAAAATGACCTAAATGTTCATCCAATGACACAAACACACCTATTGGATGCACAAGATTGCATAAAAACCCTAATTGGACAAGAATAAGACTAGGGAGGACGAAAATGACCTAAATGTTCATCCAATGACACAAATGAACTTATTGGATGCACAAGATTGGTTAAAAACCCTAATTGGACAAGAATAAACCTAGGGAGGAAGAAAATGACCTAAATGTTCATCCAATGACACAAATGAACTTATTGGATGCACAAGATTGGTTAAAAACCCTAATTGGACAAGAATAAGCCTAGGGGGGACGGAAATGACCTAAATGTTCATCCAATGACACAAATGAACTTATTGGATGCACAAGATTGGTTAAAAACCCTAATTGGACAAGAATAAGCCTAGGGAGGACGAAAATGACCTAAATGTTCATCCAATGACACAAATGAACTTATTGGATGCACAAGATTGGTTGAAAACCCTAATTGGACAAGAATAAGCCTAGGGAGGACGAAAATTACCTAAATGTTCATCCAATGACACAAATGAACTTATCGGATGCACAAGATTGGTTAAAAACCCTAATTGGACAAGAATAAGCCTAGGGAGGACCAAAATGACCTAAATGTTCGTCCAATGACACAAACACACCTATTGGATGCACAAGATTGCATAAAAACCCTAATTGGACAAGAATAAAACTAGGGAGGACGAAAATGACCTAAATGGTCATCCAATGACACAAATGAACTTATTGGATGCACAAGATTGGTTAAAAACCATAATTGGACAAGAATAAGCCTAGGGAGGACCAAAATGACCTAAATGTTCGTCCAATGACACAAACACACCTATTGGATGCACAAGATTGCATAAAAACCCTAATTGGACAAGAATAAAACTAAGGAGGACGAAAATGACCTAAATGTTCCTACAATGACACAAACACACCTATTGGAGGCATAAGATTGCATAAAAACCCTAATTGGACAAGAATAAGACTAGGGAGGAAGAAAATGACCTAAATGTTCATCCAATGACACAAATGAACTTATTGGATGCACAAGATTGGTTAAAAACCCTAATTGGACAAGAATAAGCCTAGGGAGGACGAAAATGACCTAAATGTTCATCCAATGACTCAAATGAGCTTATTGGATGCACAAGATTGGTTGAAAACTCTAATTGGACAAGAATAAGCCTAGGGAGGACGAAAATGACCTAAATGTTCATCCAATGACACAAATGAACTTATTGGATGCACAAGATTGGTTTAAAACCCTAATTGCACAAGAATAAGCCTAGGGAGGACTAAAATGACCTAAATGTTCATCCAATGACACAAATGAACTTATTGGATGCACAAGATTGGTTAAAAACCCTAATTGGACAAGAATAAGCATAGGGAGGACGAAAATGACCTAAATGTTCATCCAATGACACAAACCCACATATTGGATGCACAAGATTGCTTAAAACCCTAATTGGACAAGAATAAGACTAGGGAGGACGAAAATGACCTAAATGTTCCTCCAATGACACAAACACACCTACTGGATGCACAAGATTGCATAAAAACCATAATTGGACAAGAATAAGACTAGGGATGACGAAAATGACCTAAATGTTCATCCAATGACACAAATGAACTTATTGGATGCACAAGATTGGTTAAAAACCCTAATTGGACAAGAATAAGCCTAGGGAGGACAAAAATGACCTAAATGTTCGTCCAATGACACAAATGAACTTAATGGATGCAAAAGATTGGTTAAAAACCCTAATTGGACAAGAATAAGCCAATGGAGGACGAAAATGACCTAAATGTTCATCCAATGACACAAATGAACTTATTGGATGCACAAGATTGGTTAAAAACCCTAATTGGACAAGAATAAGCCTAGGGAGGACGAAAATGACCTAAATGTTCATCCAATGACACAAACACACATATTGGATGCACAAGATTACTTAAAACCCTAATTGGACAAGAATAAGCCTAGGGAGGACGAAAATGACCTAAATGTTCATCCAATGACACAAATGAACTTATTGGATGCACAAGATTGGTTAAAAACCCTAATTGGACAAGAATAAGCCTAGGGAGGACGAAAATGACCTAAACGTTTATCCAATGACACAAACACACCTATTGGATGCACAAGATTGCATAAAAACCCTAATTGGACAAGAATAAGACTAGGGAGGACGAAAATGACCTAAATGTTCATCCAATGACACAAATGAACTTATTGGATGCACAAGATTGGTTAAAAACCCTAATTGGACAAGAATAAGCCTAGGGAGGACGAAAATGACCTAAATGTTCATCCAATGACACAAATGAACTTATTGGATGCACAAGATTGGTTGAAAACCCTAATAGGACAAGAATAAGCATTGGGAGGATGAAAATGACCTAAATGTTCATCCAATGACACAAATGAACTTATTGGATGCACAAGATTGGTTAAAAACCCTAATTGGACAAGAATAAGCCTAGGGAGGACCAAAATGACCTAAATGTTCGTCCAATGACACAAACACACCTATTGGATGCACAAGATTGCATAAAAACCCTAATTGGACAAGAATAAAACTAGGGAGGACGAAAATGACCTAAATGTTCCTACAATGACACAAACACACCTATTGGAGTCATAAGATTGCATAAAAACCCTAATTGGACAAGAATAAGACTAGGGAGGACGAAAATGACCTAAATACTCATCCAATGACACAAATGAACTTATTGGATGCACAAGATTGGTTAAAAACCCTAATTGGACAAGAATAAGCCTAGGGAGGACGAAAATGACCTAAATGTTCATCCAATGACACAAATGAACTTATTGGATGCACAAGATTGGTTAAAAACCCTAATTGGACAAGAATAAGCCTAGGGAGGACGAAAATGACCTAAATGTTCATCCAATGACACAAATGAACTTATTGGATGCACAAGATTGGTTAAAAACCCTAATTGGACAAGAATAAGCCTAGGGAAGACGAAAATGACCTAAAGGTTCGTCCAATGACACAAACACACCTCTTGGATGCACAAGATTGCATAAAAACCCTAATTGGACAAGAATAAGACTAGGGAGGACGAAAATGACCTAAATGTTCATCCAATGACACAAACACACATATTGGACGCACAAGATTGCTTAAAACCCTAATTGGACAAGAATAAGACTAGGGAGGACGAAAATGACCTAAATGTTCATCCAATGACACAAATGAACTTATTGGAAGCACAAGATTGGTTAAAAACCCTAATTGGACAAGAATAAGCCTAGGGAGGACGAAAATGACCTAAATGTTCATCCAATGACACAAATGAACTTATTGTATGCACTAGATTGGTTAAAAACCCTAATTGGACAAGAATAAGCCTAGGGAGGACGAAAATGACCTAAATGTTCATCCAATGACACAAATGAACTTATTGGATGCACAAGATTGGTTAAAAACCCTAATTGGACAAGAATAAGCCTAGGGAGGACGAAAATGACCTAAATGTTCATCCAATGACACAAATGAACTTATTGGATGCACAAGATTGGTTAAAAACCCTAATTGGACAAGAATAAGCCTAGGGAGGACGAAAATGACCAAAATGTTCATCCAATGACACAAATGAACTTATTGGATGCACAAGATTGGTTAAAAACCCTAATTGGACAAGAATAAGGTTAGGGAGGACGAAAATGACCTAAATGTTTGTCCAATGACACAAACACACCTATTGGATGCACAAGATTGCATAAAATCCCTAATTGGACAAGAATAAGACTAGGGAGGACGAAAATGACCTAAATGTTCCTCCAATGACACAAACACACCTATTGGATGCACAAGATTGCATAAAAACCCTAATTGGACAAGAATAAGACTAGGGAGGACGAAAATGACCTAAATGTTCATCCAATGACACAAATGAACTTATTGGATGCACAAGATTGGTTAAAAACCCTAATTGGACAAGAATAAGCCTAGGGAGGACGAAAATGACCTAAATGTTCATCCAATGACACAAATGAACTTATTGTATGCACAAGATTGGTTAAAAAACCCTAATTGGACAAGAATAAGCATAGGGAGGACGAAAATTACCTAAATGTTCATCCAATTACACAAACACACTTATTGGACGCACAAGATTGCTTAAAACCCAAATTGGACAAGAATAAGCCTAGGGAGGACGAAAATGACCTAAATGTTCGTCCAATGACACAAACACACCTATTGGATGCACAAGATTGCATAAAAACCCTAATTGGACAAGAATAAGACTAGGGAGGACGAAAATGACCTAAATGTTCCTCCAATGACACAAATGAACTTATTGAATGGACAAGATTGGCTAAAAACCCTAATTGGACAAGAATAAGCCTAGGGAGGACGAAAATGACCTAAATGTTCAACCAATGACACAAATGAACTTATTGGATGCACAAGATTGGCTAAAAACCCTAATTGGACAAGAATAAGCCTAGGGAGGACGAAAATGACCTAAATGTTCAACCAATGACAGAAATGAACTTATTGTATGCACAAGGTTGGTTAAAAACCCTAATTGGTCAAGAATAAGCCTAGGGAGGACGAAAATGACCTAAATGTTCATCCAATGACACAAACACACATATTGGATGCACAAGATTGCTTAAAACCCTAATTGGACAAGAATAAGACTAGGGAGGACGAAAATGACCTAAATGTTCATCCAATGACACAAATGAACTTATTGGATGCACAAGATTGGTTAAAAACCCTAATTGGACAAGAATAAGCCTAGGGAGGACGAAAATGACCTAAATGTTCATCCAATGACACAAATGAACTTATTGGATGCACAAGATTGGTTAAAAACCCTAATTGGACAATAATATGCCTAGGGAGG
>JBBPBR010000259.1:5166-17870 GCA_037974775.1 Cicer pinnatifidum
CCTCCCTAGGCATATTATTGTCCAATTAGGGTTTTTAACCAATCTTGTGCATCCAATAAGTTCATTTGTGTCATTGGATGAACATTTAGGTCATTTTCGTCCTCCCTAGGCTTATTCTTGTCCAATTAGGGTTTTTAACCAATCTTGTGCATCCAATAAGTTCATTTGTGTCATTGGATGAACATTTAGGTCATTTTCGTCCTCCCTAGTCTTATTCTTGTCCAATTAGGGTTTTAAGCAATCTTGTGCATCCAATATGTGTGTTTGTGTCATTGGATGAACATTTAGGTCATTTTCGTCCTCCCTAGGCTTATTCTTGACCAATTAGGGTTTTTAACCAACCTTGTGCATACAATAAGTTCATTTCTGTCATTGGTTGAACATTTAGGTCATTTTCGTCCTCCCTAGGCTTATTCTTGTCCAATTAGGGTTTTTAGCCAATCTTGTGCATCCAATAAGTTCATTTGTGTCATTGGTTGAACATTTAGGTCATTTTCGTCCTCCCTAGGCTTATTCTTGTCCAATTAGGGTTTTTAGCCAATCTTGTCCATTCAATAAGTTCATTTGTGTCATTGGAGGAACATTTAGGTCATTTTCGTCCTCCCTAGTCTTATTCTTGTCCAATTAGGGTTTTTATGCAATCTTGTGCATCCAATAGGTGTGTTTGTGTCATTGGACGAACATTTAGGTCATTTTCGTCCTCCCTAGGCTTATTCTTGTCCAATTAGGGTTATTAACCAATCATGTGCATCCAATAAGTTCATTTGTGTCATTGGATGAACATTTAGGTCATTTTCGTCCTCCCTAGGCTTATTCTTGTCCAATTAGGGTTTTTAACCAATCTTGTGCATCCAATAAGTTCATTTGTGTCATTGGATGAACATTTAGGTCATTTTCGTCCTCCCTAGTCTTATTCTTGTCCAATTAGGGTTTTTATGCAATTTTGTGCATCCAACAGGTGTGTTTGTGTCATTGGACGAACATTTAGGTCATTTTCGTCCTCCCTTGGCTTATTCTTGTCCAATTAGGGTTTTTAACCAATCTTGTGCATCCAATAAGTTCATTTGTGTCATTGGACGAACATTTAGGTCATTTTCGTTCTCCCTATGCTTATTCTTGTCCAATTAGGGTTTTTAACCAATCTTGTGCTTCCAATAAGTTCATTTGTGTCATTGGATGAACATTTAGGTCATTTTCGTCCTCCCTAGGCTTATTCTTGTCCAATTAGGGTTTTTAACCAATCTTGTGCATCCAATAAGTTCATTTGTGTCATTGGATGAACATTTAGGTCATTTTCGTCATCCCTAGTCTTATTCTTGTCCAATTATGGTTTTTATGCAATCTTGTGCATCCAGTAGGTGTGTTTGTGTCATTGGAGGAACATTTAGGTCATTTTCGTCCTCCCTAGTCTTATTCTTGTCCAATTAGGGTTTTAAGCAATCTTGTGCATCCAATATGTGGGTTTGTGTCATTGGATGAACATTTAGGTCATTTTCGTCCTCCCTAGGCTTATTCTTGTCCAATTAGGGTTTTAACCCAATCTTGTGCATCCAATAAGTTCATTTGTGTCATTGGATGAACATTTAGGTCATTTTCGTCCTCCCTAGGCTTATTCTTGTCCAATTAGGGTTTTTAACCAATCTTGTGCATCCAATAAGTTCATTTGTGTCATTGGATGAACATTTAGGTCATTTTCGTCCTCCCTAGGCTTATTCTTGTCCAATTAAGGTTTTCAACCAATCTTGTGCATCCAATAAGTTCATTTGTGTCATTGGAAGAACATTTAGGTCATTTTCGTCCTCCATAGGCTTATTCTTGTCCAATTAGGGTTTTTAAACAATCTTGTGCATCCAATAAGTTCATTTGTGTCATTGGATGAACATTTAGGTCATTTTCGTCCTCCATAGGCTTATTCTTGTCTAATTAGGGTTTTTAAACAATCTTGTGCATCCAATAAGTTCATTTGTGTCATTGGATGAACATTTAGGTCATTTTCGTCCTCCCTAGGCTTATTCTTGTCCAATTAGGGTTTTTAACCAATCTTGTGCATCCAATAAGTTCATTTGTGTCATTGGATGAACATTTAGGTCATTTTCGTCCTATCTAGTCATATTCTTGTCCAATTAGGGTTTTTATGCAATCTTGTGCATCCAATAGGTGTGTTTGTGTCATTGGATGAACATTTAGGTCATTTTCAACCTCCCTAGGCTTATTCTTGTCCAATTAGGGTTTTTAACCAATCTTGTGCATCCAATAAGTTCATTTGTGTCATTGGATGAACATTTAGGTCATTTTCGTCCTCCCTAGTCTTATTCTTGTCCAATTAGGGTTTTTATGCAATCTTGTGCATCCAATAGGTGTGTTTGTGTCATTGGATAAACGTTTAGGTCATTTTCGTCCTCCCTAGGCTTATTCTTGTCCAATTAGGGTTTTTAACCAATCTTGTGCATCCAATAAGTTCATTTGTGTCATTGGATGAACATTTAGGTCATTTTCGTCCTCCCTAGGCTTATTCTTGTCCAATTAGGGTTTTAAGTAATCTTGTGCATCCAATATGTGTGTTTGTGTCATTGGATGAACATTTAGGTCATTTTCGTCCTCCCTAGGCTTATTCTTGTCCAATTAGGGTTTTTAACCAATCTTGTGCATCCAATAAGTTCATTTGTGTCATTGGATGAACATTTAGGTCATTTTCGTCCTCCATTGGCTTATTCTTGTCCAATTAGGGTTTTTAACCAATCTTTTGCATCCATTAAGTTCATTTGTGTCATTGGACGAACATTTAGGTCATTTTTGTCCTCCCTAGGCTTATTCTTGTCCAATTAGGGTTTTTAACCAATCTTGTGCATCCAATAAGTTCATTTGTGTCATTGGATGAACATTTAGGTCATTTTCGTCCTCCCTAGTCTTATTCTTGTCGAATTAGGGTTTTTATGCAATCTTGTGCATCCAATAGGTGTGTTTGTGTCATTAGAGGAACATTTAGGTCATTTTCGTCCTCCCTAGGCTTATTCTTGTCCAATTAGGGTTTTTAACCAATCTTGTGCATCCAATAAGTTCATTTGTGTCATTGGATGAACATTTAGGTCATTTTCGTCCTCCCTAGGCTTATTCTTGTCCAATTAGGGTTTTTATGCAATCTTGTGCATCCAATAGGTGTGTTTGTGTCATTGGACAAACATTTAGCTCATTTTCGTCCTCCCTAGGCTTATTCTTGTCCAATTAGGGTTTTTAACCAATCTTGTGCATCCAATAAGTTCATTTGTGTCATTGGATGAACATTTAGGTCATTTTCGTCCTCCCTAGTCTTATTCTTGTCCAATTAGGGTTTTTATGCAATCTTGTGCATCCAATAGGTGTGTTTGTGTCATTGGAGGAACATTTAGGTCATTTTCGTCCTCCCTAGTCTTATTCTTGTCGAATTAGGGTTTTTATGCAATCTTGTGCATCCAATAGGTCTGTTTGTGTCATTGGAGGAACATTTAGGTCATTTTCGTCCTCCCTAGTCTTATTCTTGTCCAATTAGGGTTTTTATACAATCTTGTGCATCCAATAGGTGTGTTTGTGTCATTGGACGAACATTTAGGTCATTTTCGTCCTCCCTAGGCTTATTCTTGTCCAATTAGGGTTTTTAACCAATCTTGTGCATCCAATAAGTTCATTTGTGTCATTGGATGAACATTTAGGTCATTTTCGTCCTCCCTAGGCTTATTCTTGTCCAATTAGGGTTTTTAACCAATCTTGTGCATCCAATAAGTTCATTTGTGTCATTGGAGGAACATTTAGGTCATTTTCGTCCTCCCTAGGATTATTCTTGTCCAATTAGTGTTTTTAACCAATCTTGTGCATCCAATAAGTTCATTTATGTCATTGGACGAACATTTAGGTCATTTTCGTCCTCCCTAGCCTTATTCTTGTCCAATTAGGGTTTTTAACCAATCTTGTGCATCCAATAAGTTCATTTGTGTCATTGGATGAACATTTAGGTCATTTTCGTCCTCCCTAGGCTTATTCTTGTCCAATTAGGGTTTTTAACCAATCTTGTGCATCCAATAAGTTCATTTGTGTCATTGGATGAACATTTAGGTCATTTTCGTCCTCCCTAGCCGTATTCTTGTCTAATTAGGGTTTTTAACCAATCTTGTGCATCCAATAAGTTCATTTGTGTCATTGGATGAACATTTAGGTCATTTTCGTCCTCCCTAGGCTTATTCTTGTCCAATTAGGGTTTTTAACCAATCTTGTGCATCCAATAAGTTCATTTGTGTCATTGGATGAACATTTAGGTCATTTTCCTCCTCCGTAGGCTTATTCTTGTCCAATTAGGGTTTTTAAGCAATCTTGTGCATCCAATAAGTTCATTTGTGTCATTGGATGAACATTTAGGTCATTTTCGTCCTCCCTAGGCTTATTCTTGTCCAATTAGGGTTTTTAACCAATCTTGTGCATCCAACACGTGTGTTTGTGTCATTGGATGAACATTTAGGTCATTTTCGTCCTCCCTAGGCTTATTCTTGTCCAATTAGGGTTTTTAACCAATCTTGTGCATCCAATAAGTTCATTTGTGTCATTGGATGAACATTTTGGTCATTTTCGTCCTCCCTAGGCTTATTCTTATCCAATTAGGGTTTCTAACCAATCTTGTGCATCCAATAGGTGTGTTTGTGTCATTGGATGAACATTTAGTTTATTTTCGTCCTCCCTAGGCTTATTCTTGTCCAATTAGGGTTTCTAACCAATCTTGTGCATCCAATAGGTGTGTTTGTGTCATTGGATGAACATTTAGGTCATTTTCGTCCTCCCTAGGCTTATTCTTGTCCAATTAGGGTTTTTAACCAATCTTGTGCATCCAATAAGTTCATTTGTGTCATTGGATGAACATTTAGGTCATTTTCGTCCTCCCAAGGCATATTCTTTTCCAATTAGGGATTCTAACCAATCTGGTGCATCCAATAGGTGTGTTTGTGTCATTTGATGAACATTTAGGTCATTTTCGTCCTCCCTATGCTTATTCTTGTCCAATTAGGGTGTTTAACCAATCTTGTGCATCCAATAGGTGTGTTTGTGTCATTGGATGAACATTTAGGTCATTTTCGTCCTCCCTAGGCTTATTCTTGTCCAATTAGGGTTTTTAACCAATCTTGTGCATCCAATAAGTTCATTTGTGTCATTGGGTGAACATTTAGGTCATTTTCGTCCTCCCTAGGCTTATTCTTGTCCAATTAGGGTTTCTAACCAATCTTGTGGATCCAATAGGTGTGTTTAGTCATTTGATGAACATTTAGGTCATTTTCGTCCTCCCTAGGCTTATTCTTGTCCAATTAGGGTTTTTAACCAATCTTGTGCATCCAATAAGTTCATTTGTGTCATTGGATGAACATTTAGGTCATTTTCGTCCTCCCTAGGCTTATTCTTGTCCAATTAGGGTTTTTAACCAATCTTGTGCATCCAATAGGTGTGTTTGTGTCATTGGATGAACATTTAGGTCGTTTTCGTCCTCCCTCGGCTTATTCTTGTCCAATTAGGGTTTTTAACCAATCTTGTGCGTCCAATAAGTTCGTTTGTGTCATTGGATTAACATTTAGGTCATTTTCGTCCTTCCTAGGCTTATTCTTGTCCAATTAGGGTTTCTAACCAATCTTGTGCATCAATTAGGTGTGTTTGTGTCATTGGATGAACATTTAGGTCATTTTCGTCCTCCCTAGGCTTATTCTTGTCCAATTAGTGTTTTTAACCAATCTTGTGCATCCAATAAGTTCATTTGTGTCATTGGATGAACATTTAGGTTATTTTCGTCCTCCCTAGGCTTATTCTTGTCCAATTAGGGTTTCTAACCAATCTTGTGCATCCAATAGGTGTGTTTGTGTCATTGGATGAACATTTAGGTCATTTTCGTCCTCCCTAGTCTTATTCTTGTCCAATAGGGTTTTAAGCAATCTTATGCGTCCAATAAGTTCATTTGTGTCATTGGATGAACATTTAGGTCATTTTCGTCCTTCCTAGGCTTATTCTTGTCCAATTAGGGTTTCTAACCAATCTTGTGCATCCAATAGGTGTGTTTGTGTCATTGGATGAACATTTAGGTCATTTTCGTCCTCCCTAGGCTTATTCTTGTCCAATTAGGGTTTTTAACCAATCTTGTGCATCCAATAAGTTCATTTGTGTCATTGGATGAACATTTAGGTCATTTTCGTCCTCCCTAGGCTTATTCTTGTCCAATTAGGGTTATTAACCAATCGGGTGCATCCAATAGGTGTGTTTGTGTCATTGGATGAACATTTAGGTCATTTTCGATCTCCCTAGGCTTATTCTTGTCCAATTAGGGTTTTTAATCAATCTTGTGCATCCAATAACTTCATTTGTGTCATTGGATGAACATTTAGGTCATTTTCGTCCTCCCAAGGCATATTCTTGTCCAATTAGGGTTTCTAACTAATCTTGTGCATCCAATAGGTGTGTTTGTGTCATTGGATGAACATTTAGGTCATTTTCGTCCTCCCTAGGCTTATTCTTGTCCAATTAGGGTTTTTAACCAATCTTGTGCATCCAATAGGTGTATTTGTGTCATTGGGTGAACATTTAGGTCATTTTCGTCCTCCCTAGGCTTATTCTTGTCCAATTAGGGTTTTTAACCAATCTTGTGCATCCAATAAGTTCATTTGTGTCATTGGATGAACATTTAGGTCATTTTCGTCCTCCCTAGGCTTATTCTTGTCCAATTAGGGTTTTTAACCAATCTTGTGCATCCAATAAGTTCATTTGTGTCATTGGATGAACATTTAGGTCATTTTCGTCCTCCCTAGGCTTATTCTTGTCCAATTAGGGTTTTCACCCAATCTTGTGCATCCAATAAGTTCATTTGTGTCATTGGATGAACATTTAGGTCATTTTCGTCCTCCCTAGGCTTATTCTTGTCCAATTAGGGTTTTTAACCAATCTTGTGCATCCAATAAGTTCATTTGTGTCATTGGATGAACATTTAGGTCATTTTCGTCCTCCCTAGGCTTATTCTTGTTCAATTACGGTTTCTAACCAATCTTGTGCATCCAATAGGTGTGTTTGTGTCATTGGATGAACATTTAGGTCATTTTCGTCCTCCCTAGTCTTATTCTTGTCCAATTAGGGTTTTAAGCAATCTTGTGCATCCAATAAGTTCATTTGTGTCATTGGATGAACATTTAGGTCATTTTCGTCCTTCCTAGGCTTATTCTTGTCCAATTAGGGTTTCTAACCAATCTTGTGCATCCAATAGGTGTGTTTGTGTCATTGGATGAACATTTAGGTCATTTTCGTCCTCCCTAGGCTTATTCTTGTCCAATTAGGGTTTTTAACCAATCTTGTGCATCCAATAAGTTCACTTGTGTCATTGGATTAACATTTAGGTCATTTTCGTCCTTCTTAGGCTTATTCTTGTCCAATTAGGGTTTCTAACCAATCTTGTGCATCCAATAGGTGTGTTTGTGTCATTGGATGAACATTTAGGACATTTTCGTCCTCCCTAGTCTTATTCTTGTCCAATTAGGGTTTTAAGCAATCTTGTGCATCCAATAAGTTCATTTGTGTCATTGGATTAACATTTAGGTCATTTTCGTCCTCCCTAGGCTTATTCTTGTCCAATTAGGGTTTTTAACCAATCATGTGCATCCAATAAGTTCATTTGTGTCATTGGATGAACAATTAGGTCATTTTCGTCCACCCTAAGCTTATTCTTGTCCAATTAGGGTTTTTAACCAATCTTATGCATCCAATAAGTTCATTTGTGTCATTGGATGAACATTTAGGTCATTTTCGTCCTCCCTAGGCTTATTCTTGTCCAATTAGGGTTTTTAACCAATCTTGTGCATCCAATAAGTTCATTTGTGTCATTGGATTAACATTTAGGTCATTTTCGTCCTCCCTAGGCTTATTCTTGTCCAATTAGGGTTTTTAACCGATCTTGTGCATCCAATAAGTTCATTTGTGTCATTGGATTAACATTTAGGTCATTTTCGTCCTTCCTAGGCTTATTCTTGTTCAATTAGGGTTTCTAACCAATCTTGTGCATCCAATAGGTGTGTTTGTGTCATCGGATGAACATTTAGGTCATTTTCGTCCTTCCTAGTCTTATTCTTGTCCAATTAGGGTTGTTAACCAATCTTGTGCATCCAATAAGTTCATTTGTGTCATTGGATTAACATTTAGGTCATTTTCGCTCTCCCTAGGCTTATTCTTGTGCAATTAGGGTTTCTAGCCAATCTTGTGCATCCAATAGGTGTGTTTGTGTCATTGGATTAACATTTAGGTCATTTTCGTCCTCCCTAGTCTTATTCTTGTCCAATTAGGGTTTTTAACCAATCTTGTGCATCCAATAAGTTCATTTGTGTCATTGGATGAACATTTAGGTCATTTTCGCCGTCCCTAGGCTTATTCTTGTGCAATTAGGGTTTTTAACCAATCTTGTGCATCCAATTGGTGTGTTTGTGTCATTGGATGAACATTTAGGTCATTTTCGTCCTCCCTAGGCTTATTCTTGTCCAATTAGGGTTTTTAACCAATCTTGTGCATCCAATAAGTTCATTTGTGTCATTGGATTAACATTTAGGTCATTTTCGTCCTACCTAGGCTTATTCTTGTCCAATTAGGGTTTCTAACCAATCTTGTGCAACCAATAGGTGTGTTTGTGTCATTGGATGAACATTTAGGTCATTTTCGTCATCCCTATGCTTATTCTTTTCCAATTAGGGTTTTTAACCAATCTTGTGCATCCAATAAGTTCATTTGTGTCATTGGATGAACATTTAGGTCATTTTCGTCCTCCCAAGGCTTATTCTTGTCCAATTAGGGTTTCTAACCAATCTTGTGCATCCAATAGGTGTGTTTGTGTCATTGGATGAACATTTAGGTCATTTTCGTCCTCCCTAGTCTTATTCTTGTCCAATTAGGGTTTTAAGCAATCTTGTGCATCCAATAAGTTCATTTGTGCCATTGGATGAACATTTAGGTTATTTTCGTCCTCACTAGGCTTAGTTTTGTGCAATTAGGGTTTTTAACCAATTTTGTGCATCCAATAGGTGTGTTTGTGTCATTAGATGAACATTTAGGTCATTTTCATCCTCCCTAGGCTTATTGTTGTCCAATTAGGGTTTTTAACCAATCTTGTGCATCCAATAGGTGTGTTTGTGTCATTTGATGAACATTTATGTCATTCTCATCCTCCCTAGTCTTATTCTTGTCCAATTAGGGTTTAAAGCAATCTTGTGCATCCAATAAGTTCATTTGTGTCATTGGATTAAGATTTAAGTCATTTTCGTCCTCCCTAGTCTTATTCTTGTTCAATTAGGGTTTCTAACCAATCTTGTGCATCCAATAGGTGTGTTTGTGTCATTGGATGAACATTTAGGTCATTTTCGTCCTCCCTAGGCTTATTCTTGTCCAATTAGGGTTTTTAACCAATCTTGTGCATCCAATAAGTTCATTTGTGTCATTGGATGAACATTTAGGTCATTTTCGTCCTCCCTAGGCTTATTCTTGTCCAATTAGTGTTTTTAAGCAATCTTGTGCATCCAATAAGTTCATTTGTGTCATTGGATGAACATTTAGGTCATTTTCGTCCTCCCTAGGCTTATTCTTGTTCAATTAGGGTTTCTAACCAATCTTGTGCATCCAATAGGTGTGTTTGTGTCATTGGATGAACATTTAGGTCATTTTCGTCCTCCCTAGTCTTATTCTTGTCCAATTAGGGTTTTAAGCAATCTTGTGCATCCAATAAGTTCATTTGTGCCATTGGATGAACCTTTAGGTTATTTTCGTCCTCACTAGGCTTAGTTTTGTGCAATTAGGGTTTTTAACCAATTTTGTGCATCCAATAGGTGTGTTTGTGTCATTAGATGAACATTTAGGTCATTTTCATCCTCCCTAGGCTTATTGTTGTCCAATTAGGGTTTTTAACCAATCTTTTGCATCCAATAGGTGTGTTTGTGTCATTTGATGAACATTTATGTCATTCTCATCCTCCCTAGTCTTATTCTTGTCCAATTAGGGTTTAAAGCAATCTTGTGCATCCAATAAGTTCATTTGTGTCATTGGATTAAGATTTAAGTCATTTTCGTCCTCCCTAGGCTTATTCTTGTTCAATTAGGGTTTCTAACCAATCTTGTGCATCCAATAGGTGTGTTTGTGTCATTGGATGAACATTTAGGTCATTTTCGTCCTCCCTAGGCTTATTCTTGTCCAATTAGGGTTTTTAACCAATCTTGTGCATCCAATAAGTTCATTTGTGTCATTGGATGAACATTTAGGTCATTTTCGTCCACCCTAGTCTTATTCTTGTCCAATTAGGGTTTTAAGCAATCTTGTGCATCCAATAAGTTCATTTGTGTCATTGGATGAACATTTAGGTCATTTTCGTCCTCCCTAGTCTTATTCTTGTCCAATTAGGGTGTTAAGCAATCTTGTGCATCCAATAAGTTCATTTGTGTCATTGGATTAACATTTAGGTCATTTTCGTCCTTCCTAGGCTTATTCTTGTCCAATTAGGGTTTCTAACCAATCTTGTGCATCCAATAGGTGTGTTTGTGTCATTGGATGAACATTTAGGTCATTTTCGTCCTCCCTAGGCTTATTCTTGTCCAATTAGGGTTTTTAACCAATCTTGTGCATCCAATAAGTTCATTTGTGTCATTGGATGATTATTTAGGTCATTTTCGTCCTCCCTAGGCTTATTTTTGTTCAATTAGGGTTTTTAACCAATCTTGTGCTTCCAATAAGTTCATTTGTGTCATTGGATGAACATTTAGGTCATTTTCGTCCTCCCTAGGCTTATTCTTGTCCAATTAGGGTTTTTATGCAATCTTGAGCATCCAATAGGTGTGTTTGTGTCATTGGACGAACATTTAGGTCATTTTCGTCCTCCCTAGGCTTATTCTTGTCCAATTAGGGTTTTTAACCAATCTTGTGCATCCAATAAGTTCATTTGTGTCATTGGATGAACATTTAGGTCATTTTCGTCCTCCCTAGTCTTATTCTTGTCCAATTAGGGTTTTAAGCAATCTTGTGCTTCCAATAAGTTCATTTGTGTCATTGGATGAATATTTAGGTCATTTTCATCCTCCCTAGGCATATTCTTGTCCAATTAGGGTTTCTAACCAATCTTGTGCATCCAACAGGTGTGTTTGTGTCATTGGATGAACATTTAGGTCATTTTCGTCCTCCCTAGTCTTTTTCTTGTCCAATTAGGGTTTTAAGCAATCTTGTGCATCCAATAAGTTTATTTGTGTCATTGGATGAATAGTTAGGTCATTTTCGTCCTCCCTAGGCTTATTCTTGTCCAATTAGGGTTTCTAAACAATCTTGTGCATCCAATAGGTGTGTTTGTGTCATTGGATGATTATTTAGGTCATTTTCGTCCTCCCTAGGCTTATTCTTGTCCAATTAGGGTTTTTAACCAATCTTGTGCATCCAATAAGTTCATTTGTGTCATTGGATGAACATTTAGGTCATTTTCGTCCTCCCTAGGCTTATTCTTGTCCAATTAGGGTTTTTAACCAATCTTGTGCATCCAATAAGTTCATTTGTGTCATTGGATGAACATTTTGGTCATTTTCGTCCTCCCTAGCCTTATTCTTGTCCAATTAGGGGTTTTAGCCAATCTTGTGCAACCAATAAGTTCATTTGTGTCATTGGAGGAACATTTAGTTCACATTCGTCCTCCCTAGGCTTATTCTTGTCCAATTAGGATTTTTAACCAATCTTGTGCATCCAATAGGTGTGTTTGTGTCATTGGAGGAACATTTAGGTCATTTTCGTCCTCCCCAGTCTTATTCTTGTCCAATTAGGGTTTTTATGCAATCTTGTGCATCCAATAGGTGTGTTTGTGTCATTGGACGAACATTTAGGTTATTTTCGTCCTCCCTAGGCTTATTCTTGTCCAATTAGGGGTTTTAGCCAATCTTGTGCAACCAATTAGTTCATATGTCTCATTGGATGAACATTTAGGTCATTTTCGTCCTCCCTAGGCTTATTCTTGTCCAATTAGGGGTTTTAGCCAATCTTGTGCAACCAATAAGTTCATTTGTGTCATTGGAGGAACATTTAGGTCACTTTCGTCCTCCCTAGGCTTATTCTTGTCCAATTAGGATTTTTAACCAATCATTTTTCATCCAATAGGTGTTTGTGTCATTGGAGGAACATTTAAGTCATTTTCGTCCTCCCTAGTCTTATTCTTGTCCAATTAGCGTTTTCATGCAATCTTTTGCATCCAATAGGTGTGTTTGTGTCATTGGACGAACATTTAGGTCATTTTCGTCGTCCCTAGGCTTATTCTTGTCCAATTAGGGTTTTTAACCAACCTTGTGCATCCAATAAGTTCATTTGTGTCATTGGATGAACATTTAGGTCATTTTCGTCCTCCCTAGGCTTATTCTTGTCCAATTAGGGTTTTTAACCAATCTAGTGCATCCAATAAGTTCATTTGTGTCATTGGATGAACATTTAGGTCATTTTCGTCCTCCCTAGGCTTATTCTTGTCCACTTAGGGGTTTTAGCCAATCTTGTGCAACCAATAAGTTCATTTGTGTCATTGGAGGAACATTTAGGTCACTTTCGTCCTCCCTAGGCTTATTCTTGTCCACTTAGGATTTTTAACCAATCTTGTGCATCCAATAAGTTCATTTGTGTCATTGGAGGAACATTTAGGTTATTTTCGTCCTCCCTAGTCTTATTCTTGT
>JBBPBR010000260.1:0-44154 GCA_037974775.1 Cicer pinnatifidum
AAGCCTAGGGAGGACGAAAATGACCTAAATGTTCCTCCAATGACACAAACACGCCTATTGGATGCACAAGATTGCATAAAAACCCTAATTGGACAAGAATAAGACTAAGGAGGACGAAAATGACCTAAATGTTCATCCAATGACACAAATGAAGTTATTGGATGCGCAAGATTGGTTAAAAATCCTAATTCGACAAGAATAAGCCTAGGGAGGACGAAAATGACCTAAATGTTCATCCAATGACAAAAATGATCTTATTGGATGCACAAGATTGGTTGAAAACCCTAATTGGACAAGAATAAGCCTAGGGAGGACGAAAATGACCTAAATGTTCATCCAATGACACAAATGAACTTATTGGATGCACAAGATTGGTTAAAAACCATAATTGGACAAGAATAAGCCTAGGGAGGACGAAAATGACCTAAATGTTCAACCAATGACACAAATGAACTTATTGGATGCACAAGGTTGGTTAAAAACCCTAATTGGACAAGAATAAGCCTAGGGAGGACGAAAATGACCTAAATGTTCGTCCAATGACACAAACACACCTATTGGATGCACAAGATTGCATAAAAACCCTAATTGGACAAGACTAAGCCTTGGGAGGACGAAAATGACCAAAATGTTCATCCAATGACACAAATGAACTTATTGGATGCACAAGATTGGTTAAAAACCCTAATTGGACAAGAATAAGCCTAGGGAGGACGAAAATGACCTAAATGTTCATCCAATGACACAAATGAACTTATTGGATGCACAAGATTGGTTAAAAACCCTAATTGGACAAGAATAAGCCTAGGGAGGACGAAAATGACCTAAATGTTCATCCAATAACACAAATGAACTTATTGGATGCACAAGATTGATTAAAAACCCTAATTGGACAAGAATAAGCCTAGAGAGGACGAAAATGACCTAAATGTTCCTCCAATTACACAAACACACCTATTGGATGCACAAGATTGCATAAAAACCCTAATTGGACAAGAATAAGATTAAGGTGGACGAAAATGACCTTAATGTTCCTCCAATGACACAAACACACCTATTGGATGCACAAGATTGCATAAAAACCCTAATTGGAGAAGAATAAGACTAGGGAGGACGAAAATGACCTAAATGTTCAAACAATGACACAAATGAACTTATTGGATGCACAAGATTGATTAAAAACCCTAATTGGACAAGAATAAGCATAGGGAGGACGAAAATTACCTAAATGTTCATCCAATGACACAAACACACATATTGGATGCACAAGATTGCTTAAAACCCTAATTGGACAAGAATAAGACTAGGGAGGACGAAAATGACCAAAAATTTCGTCCAATGACACAAACACACCTATTGGATGCACAAGATTGCATAAAAACCCTAATTGGACAAGAATAAGACTAGGGAGGACGAAAATGACCTAAATGTTCCTCCAATGACACAAACACACCTATTGGATGCACAAGATTGCATAAAAACCTAATTCGACAAGAATAAGACTAAGGACGACGAAAATTACCTAAATGTTCATCCAATGACACAAATGAACTTATTGGATGCACAAGATTGGTTAAAAACCCTAATTGGACAAGAATAAGCCTAGGGAGGACGAAAATGACCTAAATGTTCGTCCAATGACACAAACACACCTATTGGATGCACAAGATTGCATAAAAACCCTAATTGGACAAGAATAAGACTAGGGAGGACGAAAATGACCTAAATGTTCCTCCAATGACACAAACACACCTATTGGATGCACAAGATTGCATAAAAACCCTAATTGGACAAGAATAAGACTAGGGAGGACGTAAATGACCTAAACGTTCCACCAATGACACAAATGAACTTATTGGATGCACAATGTTGGTTAAAAACCCTAATTGGACAAGAATAAGACTAGGGAGGACGAAAATGACCTAAATGTTCATCCAATGACACAAATGAACTTATTGGATGCACAAGATTGGTTAAAAACCCTAATTGGACAAGAATAAGCCTAGGGAGGACGAAAATGACCTAAATGTTCGTCCAATGACACAAACACACCTATTGGATGCACAAGATTGCATAAAAACCATAAACCCTAAACCCTAATTTGACAAGAATAAGCCTAGGGAGGACGAAAATGACCTAATTGTTCATCCAATGACACAAATGAACTTATTGAATGCACAAGATTGGTTAAAAACCCTAATCGGACAAGAATAAGCCTAGGGAGGACGAAAATGACCTAAATGTTCGTCCAATGACACAAACACACCTATTGGATGCACAAGATTGCATAAAAACCCTAATTGGACAAGAATAAGACTAGGGAGGACGAAAATGACCTAAATGTTCCTCCAATGACACAAACACACCTATTGGATGCACAAGATTGCATAAAAATCCTAATTCGACAAGAATAAAACTAGGGAGGACGAAAATGACATAAATGTTCATCCAATGACACAAATGAACTTATTGGATGCACAAGATTGGTTAAAAACCCTAATTGGACAAGAATAAGCCTAGGGAGGACGAAAATGACCTAAATGTTCGTCCAATGACACAAACACACCTATTGGATGCATAAGATTACATAAAAACCCTAATTGGACAAGAATAAGACTAGGGAGGACGAAAATGACGTAACTTTTTTTCCAATGACACAAACACACCTGTTGGATGCACAAGATTGGGTAAAAACCCTAATTGGACAAGAATAAGCCTAGGGAAAACGAAAATGACCTAAATATTCATCCAATGACACAAATGAGCTTATTGGATGAACAAGATTGGTTAAAAACCCTAATTGGACAAGAATAAGCCTAGGGAGGACGAAAATGACCTAAATGTTCCTCCAATGACACAAATGAACTTATTGGATGCATAGGATTGGCTAAAAACCCTAATTGGACAAGAATAAGCCTAGGGAGGACGAAAATGACATAAATGTTCATCCAATGACACAAACGAACTTATTGGATGCACAAGATTGGTTAAAAACCCTAATTGGACAAGAATAAGCCTAGGGAGGGCGAAAATGACCTAAATGTTCGTCCAATGACACAAACACACCTATTGGATGCACAAGATTGCATAAAAACCTTAATTGGACAAGAATAAGCCTAGGGAGGACGAAAATGACCTAAATGTACATTCAATGATACAAATGAACTTATTACATGCACAAGATTGGTTAAAAACCCTAATTGGACAAGAATAAGCATAGGGAGGACGAAAATGACCTAAATGTTCGTCCAATGACACAAATGAACTTATTGGATGCACAAGATTGGTTAAAAACCCTAATTGGACAAGAATAATCCTAGGGAGGACGAAAATGACCTAAATGTTCATCCAATGACACAAATGAACTTATTGGATGCACAAGATTGGTTAAAAACCCTAATTCGACAAGAATAAGCCTAGGGAGGACGAAAAGGACCTAAATGTTCGTCCAATGACACAAACACACCTATTGGATGCACAAGATTGCATAAAATCCCTAATTGGACAAGAATAAGACTAGGGGGGACGTAAATGACCTAAATGTTCCACCAATGACACAAATGAACTTATTGGATGCACAAGATTGGTTAAAAATCCTAATTGGACAAGAATAAGCCTAGGGAGGACGAAAATGACCTAAATGTTCATCCAATGACACAAATGAACATATTGGATGCACAAGATTGGTTAAAAACCCTAATTGGACAAGAATAAGCCTAGGGAGGACGAAAATGACCTAAATGTTCATCCAATGACACAAATGAACTTATTGGATGCACAAAATTGGTTAAAAACCCTAATTGGACAAGAATAAGCCTAGGGAGGACGAAAAGGACCTAAATGTTCGTCCAATGACACAATCACACCTATTGGATGCACAAGATTGCATAAAATCCCTAATTGGACAAGAATAAGACTAGGGGGGGACGTAAATGACCTAAATGTTCCACCAATGACACAAATGAACTTATTGGATGCACAAGGTTGGTTAAAAACCCTAATTGGACAAGAATAAGCCTAGGGAGGACGAAAATGACCTAAATGTTCAACCAATGACACAAATGAACTTATTGGATGCACAAGGTTGGTTAAAAACCCTAATTGGACAAGAACAAGCCTAGGGAGGACGAAAATGACCTAAATGTTCCTCCAATGACACAAACACGCCTATTGGATGCACAAGATTGCATAAAAACCCTAATTGGACAAGAATAAGACTAGGGAGGATGTAAATGACCTAAATGTTCCACCAATGACACAAATGAACTTATTGGATGCACAAGGTTGGTTAAAAAACCTAATTGGACAAGAATAAGCCTAGGGAGGACGAAAATGACCTAAATGTTCATCCAATGACACAAATGAACTTATTGGATGCACAAGATTGGTTAAAAACCCTAATTGGACAAGAATAAGCCTAGGGAGGACGAAAATGACCTAAATGTTCATCCAATGACACAAATGAACTTATTGGATGCACAAGATTGGTTAAAAACCCTAATTAGACAAGAATAAGCCTAGGGAGGACGAAAATGACCTAAATGTTCGTCCAACGACACAAACACACCTATTGGATACACAAGATTGCATAAAAACCCTAATTGGACAAGAATAAGCCTAGGGAGGACGAAAATGACCTAAATGTTCATCCAATGACACAAATGAACTTATTGGATGCACAAGATTGGTTAAAAACCCTAATTGGACAAGAATAAGCCTAGGGAGAACGAAAATGACCTAAATGTTCATCCAATGACACAAATGAACGTATTGGATGCACAAAATTTGTTGAAAACCCTAATTGGACAAGAATAAGCCTAGGGAGGACGAAAATGACCTAAATGTTCATCCAATGACACAAATGAACTTATTGGATGCACAAGATTGGTTAAAAACCCTAATTGGACAAGAATAAGCCTAGGGAGGACGAAAATGACCTAAATGTTCATCCAATGACACAAATGAACTTATTGGATGCACAAGATTGGTTGAAAACCCTAATTGGACAACAATAAGCCTAGGGAGGACGAAAATGACCTAAATGTTCATCCAATGACACAAACACACCTATTGGATGCACAAGATTGCATAAAAACCCTAATTGGACAAGAATAAGACTAGGGAGGACGAAAAAGACATAAATGTTCATCCAATGACACAAATGAACTTATTGGATGCACAAGATTGGTTAAAACCCTAATTGGACAAGAATAAGCCTAGGGAGGACGAAAATGACCTAAATGTTCGTCCAATGACATAAATGAACTTATTGGATGCACAAGATTGGTTAAAAACACTAATTGGACAAGAATAATCCTAGGGAGGACGAAAATGACCTAAATGTTCCTCCAATGACACAAATGAACTTATTGGATGCACAAGATTGGTTGAAAACCCTAATTTGACAAGAATAAGCCTAGGGAGGACGAAAATGACCTAAATGTTCATCCAATGACACAAATGAACTTATTGGATGCACAAGATTGGTTAAAAACCCTAATTGGACAAGAATAAGCCTAGGGAGGACGAAAATGACCTAAATGTTCATCCAATGACACAAATGAACTTATTGGATGCAAAAGATTGGTTAAAAACCCTACTTGGACAAGAATAAGCCTAGGGAGGACGAAAATGACCTAAATGTTCATCCAATGACACAAATGAACTTATTGGATGCACAAGATTGGTTAAAAACCCTAATTGGACAAGAATAAGCCTAGGGAGGACGAAAATGACCTAAATGTTCGTCCAATGACACAAACACACCTATTGGATGCACAAGATTGCATAAAAACCCTAATTGGACAAGAATAAGCCTAGGGAGGACGAAAATGTCCTAAATGTTCATCCAATGACACAAATGAACTTATTGTAAGCACAAGATTGGTTAAAAACCCTAATTGGACAAGAATAAGCATAGGGAGGACGAAAATGACCTAAATGTTCATCCAATGACACAAACACACATATTGGATGCACAAGATTGCTTAAAACCTTAATTGGACAAGAATAAGACTAGGGAGGACGAAAATGACCTAAATGTTCATCCAATGACACAAATGAACTTATTGGATGCACAAAATTGGTTAAAAACCCTAATTAGACAAGAATAAGCCTAGGGAGGAAAAAAATGACCTAAATGTTCATCCAATGACACAAATGAACTTATTGGATGCACAAGATTGGTTAAAAACCCTAATTGGACAAGAATAAGCCTAGGGAGGACGAAAATGACCTAAATGTTCGTCCAATGACACAAACACACCTATTGGATGCACAAGATTGCATAAAAACCCTAATTGGACAAGAATAAGACTAGGGAGGACAAAAATGACCTAAATGTTCCTCCAATGATACAAATGAACTTATTGGATGCACAAGGTTGGTTAAAAACCCTAATTGGACAAGAATAAGCCTAGGGAGGACGAAAATGACCTAAATGTTCGTCCAATGACACAAACACACCTATTGGATGCACAAGATTGCATAAAAACCCTAATTGGACAAGAATAAGCCTAGTGAGGACGAAAATGACCTAAATGTTCGTCCAATGACACAAACACACCTATTGGTTAAAAACCCTAATTGGACAAGAATAAGCCTAGGGATGACGAAAATGACCTAAATGTTCAACCAATTACACAAATGAACTTATTGGATGCACAAGGTTGGTTAAAAACCCTAATTAAACAAGAATAAGCCTAGGGAGGACGAAAATGACCTAAATGTTCAACCAATTACACAAATGAACTTATTGGATGCACAAGGTTGGTTAAAAACCCTAATTGGACAAGAATAAGCCTAGGGAGGACGAAAATGACCTAAATGTTCCTCCAATGACACAAACACACCTATTGGATGCACAAGATTGCATAAAAACCCTAATTGGACAAGAATAAGCCTAGGGAGGACAAAAATGACCTAAATGTTCATCCAATGACACAAATGAACTTATTGGATGCACAAGATTGGTTAAAAACCGTAATTGGACAAGAATAAGCCTAGGGAGGACAAAAATGACCTAAATGTTCATCCAATGACACAAATGAACTTATTGGATGCACAAGATTGGTTAAAAACCCTAATTGGACAAGAATAAGCCTAGGGAGGACGAAAATGACCTAAATGTTCGTCCAATGACACAAACACACCTATTGGATGCACAAGATTGCATAAAAACGCTAATTGGACAAGAATAAGACTAGGGAGGACGTAAATGACCTAAATGTTCCACCAATGACACAAATGAACTTATTGGATGCACAAGGTTGGTTAAAAACCCTAATTGGACAAGAATAAGCCTAGGGAGGACGAAAATGACCTAAATGTTCAACCAATGACACAAATGAACTTATTGGATGCACAAGGTTGGTTAAAAACCCTAATTGAAGAAGAATAAGCCTAGGGAGGACTAAAATAACCTAAATGTTCGTCCAATGACACAAACACACCTATTGGATGCACAAGATTGCATAAAAACCCTAATTGGACAAGAATAAGCCTAGGGAGAACGAAAATGACCTAAATGTTCATCCAATGACACAAATGAACTTATTGGATGCACAAGATTGGTTGAAAACCCTAATTGGACAAGAATAAGCCTAGGGAGGACGAAAATGACCTAAATGTTCATCCAATGACACAAATGAACTTATTGGATGCACAAGATTGGTTAAAAACCCTAATTGGACAAGAATAAGCCTAGGGAGGACGAAAATGACCTAAATGTTCATCCAATGACACAAATGAACTTATTGGATGCACAAGATAGGTTGAAAACCCTAATTGGACAAGAATAAGCCTAGGGAGGACGAAAATGACCTAAATGTTCATCCAATGACACAAATGAACTTATTGGATGCACAAGATTGGTTAAAAACCCTAATTGGACAAGAATAAGCCTAGGGAGGAAAAAATGACCTAAATGTTCATCCAATGACACAAATGAACTTATTGGATGCACAAGATTGGTTAAAAACCCTAATTGGACAAGAATAAGCCTAGGGATGACGAAAATGACATAAATGTTCGTCCAATGACACAAACACACCTATTGGATGCACAAGATTGCATAAAAACCCTAATTTGACAAGAATAAGACTAGGAAGGATGTAAATGACCTAAATGTTCCACCAATGACACAAATGAACTTATTGGATGCACAAGGTTGGTTAAAAACCCTAATTGGACAAGAATAAGCCTAGGGAGGACGAAAATGACCTAAATGTTCAACCAATGACACAAATGAACTTATTGGATGCACATGGTTGGTTAAAAACCCTAATTGGACAAGAATAAGCCTAGGGAGGACGAAAATGACCTAAATCTTCGTCCAATGACACAAACACACCTATTGGATGCACAAGATTGCATAAAAACCCTAATTGGACAAGAATAAGCCTAGGGAGGACGAAAATGACCTAAATGTTCATCCAATGACACAAATGAACTTATTGGATGCACAAGATTGGTTAAAAATCCTAATTGGACAAGAATAAACCTAGGGAGGACGAAAATGACCTAAATGTTCATCCAATGACACAAATGAACTTATTGGATGCACAAGATTGGTTAAAAACCCTAATTGGACAAGAATAAGCCTAGGGAGGACGAAAATGACCTAAATGTTCATCCAATGACACAAATGAACTTATTGGATGCACAAGATTGGTTAAAAACCCTAATTGGACAAGAATAAGCCTAGGGAGGACGAGAATGACCTAAATGTTCATCCAATGACACAAATGAACTTATTGGATGCACAAGATTGGTTAAAAACACTAACTAGACAAGAATAAGCCTAGGGAGGACGAAAATGACCTAAATGTTCGTCCAATGACACAAACACACCTATTGGATGCACAAGATTGCATAAAAACCCTAATTGGACAAGAATAAGCCTAGGGGGGACGTAAATGACCTAAATGTTCATCCAATGACACAAATGAACTTATTGGATGCACAAGATTGGTTAAAAACCCTAATTGGACAAAAATAAACCTAGGGAGGAAGAAAATGACCTAAATGTTCATCCAATGAAACAAATGAACTTATTGGATGCACAAGATTGGTTAAAAACCATAATTGGACAAGAATAAGCCTAGGGAGGACGAAAATGACCTAAATGTTCGTCCAATGACACAAATGAACTTATTGGATGCACAAGATAGGTTGAAAACCCTAATTGGACAAGAATAAGTCTAGGGAGGACGAAAATGACCTAAATGTTCATCCAATGACACAAATGAACTTATTGGATGCACAAGATTGGTTAAAAACCCTAATTGGACAAGAATAAGCCTAGGGAGGAAAAAACGACCTAAATGTTCATCCAATGACACAAATGAACTTATTGGATGCACAAGATTGGTTAAAAACCCTAATTGGACAAGAATAAGCCTAGGGATGACGAAAATGACATAAATGTTCGTCCAATGACACAAACACACCTATTGGATGCACAAGATTGCATAAAAACCCTAATTGGACAAGAATAAGACTAGGGAGGACGAAAATGACCTAAATGTTCCTCCAATGATTCAAACACACATATTGGATGACCTAAATGTTCATCCAATGACACAAATGAAGTTATTGGATGCACAAGATTGGTTAAAAATCCAAAATGGACAAGAGTAAGCCTAGGGAGGACGAAAATGACCTAAATGTTCATCCAATGACACAAATGATCTTATTGGATGCACAAGATTGGTTGAAAACCCTAATTGGACAAGAATAAGCCTAGGGAGGACGAAAATGACCTAAATGTTCATCCAATGACACAAATGAACTTATTGGATGCACAAGATTGGTTAAAAACCCTAATTGGACAAGAATAAGCCTAGGGAGGACGAAAATGACCTAAATGTTCATCCAATGACACAAATGAACTTATTGGATGCACAAGATTGGTTAAAAACCCTAATTGGACAAGAATAAGCCTAAGGAGGACGAAAATGACCAAAATGTTCATCCAATGACACAAATGAACTTATTGGATGCACAAGATGTTAGACATATGTTCGTTTTTGATGTTATTGACAAGCATCCAATTTGAAATACATCTAACATTGTCAACTGAGAAAAATTTCAGGAACAACAAATTCAATCCTACATACTCGAAACAATTGCTTGGAACTCAAGGAATCAACAAAATCTTGAAGATCCATGAGCACATCGATTAGCACAATCGATTCCATAACAGGGTTGAATAAGTTTACAAAGTTTGGTGTTACCCAATCGAGTAGCACAATCGATTTGTACATCCTTAAAGAAAACAAAAGGGCTATCAATCGATTCTCCAAATCGATTGGTACACATATTGGAAAATAAATTGTACAAGTCAGAGAGCCAGTTTGCCACAAATCGATTAGGCACATCGATTGAGTGAATCACCAAGACTAAACTGATTGTTTAAATCGATTGGACAAATCGATTGACATGATTACTGAATTTAAAATGTGCAAGTCAGTAGCACGTTTTGCAGGCAATCGATTTGGCAAATCGATTGGAATAATCACTTCTTTAATTTTGTTTTGTCTACATCGATTGAAACAATCGATTGTTAATGTCCCAGAGCCAAACCTGTTTACTAAATCGATTAGGCCAATCGATTCACTAAAACAAGTTTCAAAATAACTCAGGTCTGGAACATACACAATCGATTACTACAATCTGTTTATATACATCTGTGTAATAAAAGTTGGTATCAATCGACTTGGTAAATCGATTGAATAACCCAACTGATGAAAAGTACTTCAGACTTAAGATCCACAATCGATTGGCACAATCGATTGACATAAAAGTTTTATAAACAGAGATGACTGAATGGTAAAATCGATTAAGCACATCGATGGTTTTGATCTCGTTGTTTGAACAAAACACATCAAGTCGATTCTGCAAATCGATTTAATCATATACTGTCATCAAAGTTTGAAGAACTACTTAAAATAATCGATTGAGCAAATCGATTAGTATGTACAGTTTCAAGATTCAAGAAAAACAAGACTCGCGAAATCGATTGAGGAAATCGATTGACCAGCATTACGACTTTAATGAATCGATTGGATAAATCGATTCATATGTTGTTTTTCCTGAAACTATATAAACTGTTTTTCAGTATCTTCTCAAAACACACAAAAAAATATACACAACAACATACACATAACTTTCTGACATCTTTGTTTCTCACTGTGAAATAACATTGAACATTACTTTTTCAGTTATGAAGATTCATCTTTCATGATCGACAAGAACTGAGAAAGATTGCTGGAGAAACAACTTTAGAGAAGAAAACTGTTGAAGAAATTTCTATGTAATTTCTGATTAGATACATCTGTAAACAAATTCTTAAAACAAATAACATTGAGAAATCCAGTCTTAACTGGTAGTTATCTTCTGTGATTGAGAGGTCTCATCAAGAAGAAACTTGACTGTAATCTTGGAAGAGTTTATGGGAGATAAACTCTGGGATTCAGGGAGATAAGAATAGAATAAGAAGAATCGTTTTAGATTGATAGGCGAGGAGCTAGAACATCTGTAAACGGATTCTGAGATATTCTATTGGAAAGGCCAAGATTGGATTTGATCTTGGGACTGGATGTAGGTCGTTCAACAACGGCTGAACCAGTATAAATCACTGCGTACAATCTTTCTTACCCTTATCTCTTTTTAATTTCTGCAGTGTGTATTTGTTTGATATTGATTGAGTACTTGAATATCTTTCTGCATATTTTGATATTACATGAAAGACTGTTTCCAGCATGATTGTAAGTGAATCAATATCTTGAACAATAAACGTAACTGGTGCATCTCTCAATATATTCTTTGATCCATATACTTTGTGCATTCATTTGTATTGTAGTTTTGGGACCTTATTTGATGCTATGTTTAATAAATGTACGATTTGTTAAACTGCTGCGCATATCTCTAAAAATAGGTAATCTTCCGCATAATTTTCATTTAACAGAGGTTACTGGTACCAACACCTCCAATGACACAAATGAACTTATTGGATGCACAAGATTGGTTAAAAACCCTAATTGGACAAGAATAAGCCTAGGGAGGACGAAAATGACCTAAATGTTCATCCAATGACACAAATGAACTTATTGGATGCACAAGAATGGTTGAAAACCCTAATTGGACAAGAATAAGCCTAGGGAGGACGAAAATGACCTAAATGTTCATCCAATGACACAAATGAACTTATTGGATGCACAAGATTGGTTAAAAACCCTAATTGGACAAGAATAAGCCTAGGGAGGACGAAAATGACCTAAATGTTCATCCAATGACACAAATGAACTTATTGGATGCACAAGATTGGTTAAAAACCCTAATTAGACAAGAATAAGCCTAGGGAGGACGAAAATGACCTAAATGTTCGTCCAACGACACAAACACACCTATTGGATACACAAGATTGCATAAAAACCCTAATTGGACAAGAATAAGCCTAGGGAGGACGAAAATGACCTAAATGTTCATCCAATGACACAAATGAACTTATTGGATGCACAAGATTGGTTAAAAACCCTAATTGGACAAGAATAAGCCTAGGGAGGACGAAAATGACCTAAATGTTGATCCAATGACACAAATGAACTTATTGGATGCACAAGGTTGGTTAAAAACCCTAATTGGACAAGAATAAGCCTAGGGAGGACGAAAATGACCTAAATGTTCGTCCAATGACACAAACACACCTATTGGATGCACAAGATTGCATAAAAACCCTAATTGGACAAGAATAAGCCTAGGAAGGACGAAAATGACCTAAATGTTCCTCCAATGACACAAATGAACTTATTGGATGCACAAGGTTGGTTAAAAACCCTAATTGGACAAGAATAAGCCTAGGGAGGACGAAAATTACCTAAATTTTCAATCAATGACACAAATGAACTTATTGGATGCACAATGTTGGTTAAAAACCCTAATTGGACAAGAATAAGCCTTGGGAGGACGAAAATAACCTAAATGTTCGTCCAATGACACAAACACACCTATTGGATGCACAAGATTATATAAAAACCCTAATTGGACAAGAATAAGACTAGGGAGGACGAAAATGACCTAAATGTTTATCCAATGACACAAACACACGTATTGGATGCACAAGATTGGTTAAAAACCCTACTTGGACAAAAATAAGCCTAGGGACAACGAAAATGACCTAAATGTTCGTCCAATGACACAAATGAACTTATTGGATGCACAAGATTGGTTAAAAACCCTAATTGGACAAGAATAAGCCTAGGGAGGACGAAAATGACCTAAATGTTCATCCAATGACACAAATGAACTTATTGGATGCACAAGATTGGTTAAAAACCCTAATTGGACAAGAATAAGCCTAGGGAGGAAGAAAATGACCTAAATGTTCGTCCAATGACACAAACACACCTATTGGATGCACTAGATTGCATAAAAACCCTAATTGGACAAGAATAAGACTAGGGAGGACAAAAATGAACTAAATGTTCGTCCAATGACACAAACACACCTATTGGATGCACAAGATTGCATAAAAACCCTAATTGGACAAGAATAAGCCTAGGGAGGACAAAAATGACCTAAATGTTCATCCAATGACACAAATGAACTTATTGGATGCACAAGATTGGTTAAAAACCGTAATTGGACAAGAATAAGCCTAGGGAGGACAAAAATGACCTAAATGTTCATCCAATGACACAAATGAACTTATTGGATGCACAAGATTGGTTAAAAACCCTAATTGGACAAGAATAAGCCTAGGGAGGACGAAAATGACCTAAATGTTCGTCCAATGACACAAACACACCTATTGGATGCACAAGATTGCATAAAAACGCTAATTGGACAAGAATAAGACTAGGGAGGACGTAAATGACCTAAATGTTCCACCAATGACACAAATGAACTTATTGGATGCACAAGGTTGGTTAAAAACCCTAATTGGACAAGAATAAGCCTAGGGAGGACGAAAATGACCTAAATGTTCAACCAATGACACAAATGAACTTATTGGATGCACAAGGTTGGTTAAAAACCCTAATTGAAGAAGAATAAGCCTAGGGAGGACTAAAATAACCTAAATGTTCGTCCAATGACACAAACACACCTATTGGATGCACAAGATTGCATAAAAACCCTAATTGGACAAGAATAAGCCTAGGGAGAACGAAAATGACCTAAATGTTCATCCAATGACACAAATGAACTTATTGGATGCACAAGATTGGTTGAAAACCCTAATTGGACAAGAATAAGCCTAGGGAGGACGAAAATGACCTAAATGTTCATCCAATGACACAAATGAACTTATTGGATGCACAAGATTGGTTAAAAACCCTAATTGGACAAGAATAAGCCTAGGGAGGACGAAAATGACCTAAATGTTCATCCAATGACACAAATGAACTTATTGGATGCACAAGATAGGTTGAAAACCCTAATTGGACAAGAATAAGCCTAGGGAGGACGAAAATGACCTAAATGTTCATCCAATGACACAAATGAACTTATTGGATGCACAAGATTGGTTAAAAACCCTAATTGGACAAGAATAAGCCTAGGGAGGAAAAAATGACCTAAATGTTCATCCAATGACACAAATGAACTTATTGGATGCACAAGATTGGTTAAAAACCCTAATTGGACAAGAATAAGCCTAGGGATGACGAAAATGACATAAATGTTCGTCCAATGACACAAACACACCTATTGGATGCACAAGATTGCATAAAAACCCTAATTTGACAAGAATAAGACTAGGAAGGATGTAAATGACCTAAATGTTCCACCAATGACACAAATGAACTTATTGGATGCACAAGGTTGGTTAAAAACCCTAATTGGACAAGAATAAGCCTAGGGAGGACGAAAATGACCTAAATGTTCAACCAATGACACAAATGAACTTATTGGATGCACAAGGTTGGATAAAAACCCTAATTGGACAAGAACAAGCCTAGGGAGGACGAAAATGACCTAAATGTTCCTCCAATGACACAAACACGCCTATTGGATGCACAAGATTGCATAAAAACCCTAATTGGACAAGAATAAGACTAAGGAGGACGAAAATGACCTAAATGTTCATCCAATGACACAAATGAAGTTATTGGATGCACAAGATTGGTTAAAAATCCTAACTCGACAAGAATAAGCCTAGGGAGGACGAAATTGACCTAAATGTTCATCCAATGCCACAAATGATCTTATTGGATGCACAAGATTGGTTGAAAACCCTAATTGGACAAGAATAAGCCTAGGGAGGACGAAAATGACCTAAATGTTCATCCAATGACACAAATGAACTTATTGGATGCACAAGATTGGTTAAAAACCCTAATTGGACAAGAATAAGCCTAGGGAGGACGAAAATGACCTAAATGTTCAACCAATGACACAAATGAACTTATTGGATGCACAAGGTTGGTTAAAAACCCTAATTGGACAAGAACAAGCCTAGGGAGGACGAAAATGACCTAAATGTTCATCCAATGACACAAATGAACTTATTGGATGCACAAGATTGGTTAAAAACCCTAATTGGACAAGAATAAGCCTAGGGAGGACGAAAAGGACCTAAATGTTCGTCCAATGACACAAACACACCTATTGGATGCACAAGATTGCATAAAATCCCTAATTGGACAAGAATAAGACTAGGGGGGACGTAAATGACCTAAATGTTCCACCAATGACACAAATGAACTTATTGGATGCACAAGATTGGTTAAAAACCCTAATTGGACAAGAATAAGCCTAGGGAGGACGAAAATGACCTAAATGTTCAACCAATGACACAAATGAACTTATTGGATGCACATTATTGGTTAAAAACCCTAATTGGACAAGAATAAGCCTAGGGAGGACGAAAATGACCTAAATGTTCGTCCAATGACACAAACACACCTATTGGATGCACAAGATTGCATAAAAACCCTAATTGGACAAGAATAAGCCTAGGGAGGACGAAAATGACCTAAATGTTCGTCCAATGACACAAACACACCAATTGGATGCACAAGATTGCATAAAAACCCTAATTGGACAAGAATAAGACTAAGGAGGACGAAAATGACCTAAATGTTCGTCCAATGACACAAACACACCTATTGGATGCACAAGATTGCATAAAAACCCTAATTGGACAAGAATAAGCCTAGGGAGGACGAAAATGACCTAAATGTTCGTCCAATGACACAAACACACCTATTGGATGCACAAGATTGCATAAAAACCCTAATTGGACAAGAAAAAGCCTAGGGAGGACGAAAATGACCTAAATGTTCATCCAATGACACAAATGAACTTATTGGATGCACAAGATTGGTTTAAAACCCTAATTGGACAAGAATAAGCCTAGGGAGGACGAAAATGACCTAAATGTTCATCCAATGACACAAATGAACTTATTGGATGCACAAGATTGGTTAAAAACCCTAATTGGACAAGAATAAGCCTAGGGAGGACGAAAATGACCTAAATGTTCATCCAATGACACAAACACACCTATTTGATGCACAAGATTGGTTAGAAACCGTAATTGGACAAGAATAAGCCTAGGAAGGACGAAAATGACCTAAATGTTAATCCAATGACACAAATGAACTTATTGGATGCACAAGATTGGTAAAAAACCCTAATTGGACAAGAATAAGCCGAGGGAGGACGAAAATGACCTAAATGTTCATCCAATGACACAAACACACCTATTGGATGCACAAGATTGGTTAAAAACCCTAATTGGACAAGAATAAGCCTAGGGAGGACGAAAATGACCTAAATGTTCATCCAATGACACAAATGAACTTATTGGATGCACAAGATTGGTTAAAAACCCTAATTGGACAAGAATAAGCCTAGGGAGGACGAAAAGGACCTAAATGTTCGTCCAATGACACAAACACACCTATTGGATGCACAAGATTGCATAAAATCCCTAATTGGACAAGAATAAGAGTAGGGGGGACGTAAATGACCTAAATGTTCCACCAATGACACAAATGAACTTATTGGATGCACAAGGTTGGTTAAAAACCCTAATTGGACAAGAATAAGCCTAGGGAGGACGAAAATGACCTAAATGTTCAACCAATGACACAAATGAACTTATTGGATGCACAAGGTTGGTTAAAAACCCTAATTGGACAAGAACAAGCCTAGGGAGGACGAAAATGACCTAAATGTTCCTCCAATGACACAAACACGCCTATTGGATGCACAAGATTGCATAAAAACCCTAATTGGACAAGAATAAGACTAAGGAGGACGAAAATGACCTAAATGTTCATCCAATGACACAAATGAAGTTATTGGATGCACAAGATTGGTTAAAAATCCAAATTGGACAAGAATAAGCCTAGGGATGACGAAAATGACATAAATGTTCGTCCAATGACACAAACACACCTATTGGATGCACAAGATTGCATAAAAACCCTAATTGGACAAGAATAAGACTAGGGAGGATGTAAATGACCTAAATGTTCAACCAATGACACAAATGAACTTATTGGATGCACAAGGGTTGTTAAAAACCCTAATTGGACAAGAATAAGCCTAGGGAGGACGAAAATGATCTAAATGTTCAACCAATGACACAAATGAACTTATTGGATACACAAGGTTGGTTAAAAACCCTAATTGGACAAGAATAAGCCTAGGGAGGACGAAAATGACCTAAATGATCGTCCAATGACACAAACACACCTATTGGATGCACAAGATTGCATAAAAACCCAAATTGGACAAGAATAAGCTTAGGGAGAACGAAAATGACCTAAATGTTCATCCAATGACACAAATGAACTTATTGGATGCACATGATTGGTTAAAAACCCTAATTGGACAAGAATAAACCTAGGGAGGACGAAAATGACCTAAATGTTCATCCAATGACACAAATGAACTTATTGGATGCACAAGATTGGTTAAAAATCCTAATTGGACAAGAATAAGCCTAGGGAGGACGAAAATGACCTAAATGTTCATCCAATGACACAAATGAACATATTGGATGCACAAGATTGCTTAAAAACCGTAATTGGACAAGAATAAGCCTAGGGAGGACAAAAATGACCTAAATGTTCACCCAATGACACAAATACACCTATTGGATGCACAAGATTGGTTAGAAACCCTAATTGGACAAGAATAAGCCTAGGTAGGACGAAAATGACCTAAATCTTAATCCAATGACACAAATGAACTTATTGGATGCACAAGATTGCTTAAAACCCTAATTGGATAAGAATAAGCCTTGGGAGGACGAAAATGACCTAAATGTTCATCAAATGACACAAACACACCTATTGGATGCACAAGATTGGCTTAAAACCCTAATTGGACAAAAATAAGACTAGGGAGGACGAAAATGACCTAAATGTTCATCCAATGACACAAACACACCTATTGGATGCACAAGATTGGTTAAAAACCCTAATTGGACAACAATAAGCCTAGGGAGGATGAAAATGACCTAAATGTTCATCTAATGACACAAACACACCTATTGGATGCACAAGATTGGTTAAAAACCCTAATTGGACAACAATAAGCCTAGGGAGGATGAAAATGACCTAAATGTTCATCTAATGTCACAAACACACCTATTGGATGCACAAGATTGGTTAAAAACCCTAATTGCACCAAAATAAGCCTAGGGAGGACGAAAATGACCTAAATGTTCATCCAATGACACAAATGAACTTATTGGATGCACAAGATTGCTTAAAAACCCTAATTGGACAAGAATAAGCCTAGGGAGGACGAAAATGACCTAAATGTTCATCCAATGACACAAATGAACTTATTGGATGCACAAGATTGGTTAAAAACCCTAATTGGACAAGAATAAGCCTAGGGAGGACGAAAATGACCTAAATGTTCATCCAATGACACAAATGAACTTATTGGATGCACAAGATTGGTTAAAAACCCTAATTGGACAAGAATAAGCCTAGGGAGGACGAAAATGACCTAAATGTGCCTCCTATGACACAAATGAACTTATTGGATGCACAAGATTGGTTAAAAACCCTAATTGGACAAGAATAAGCCTAGGGAGGACGAAAATGACCTAAATGTTCGTCCAGTGACACAAACACACCTATTGGATGCACAAGATTGCATAAAATCCCTAATTGGACAAGAATAAGACTAGGGAGGATGAAAATGACCTAAATGTTCCTCCAATGACACAAACACACCTATTGGATGCACAAGATTGCATAAAAACCCTAATTGGACAAGAATAAGACTAGGGAGGACGAAAATGACCTAAATGTTCCACCAATGACACAAACACACCTATTGGATGCACAAGGTTGGTTAAAAACCCTAATTGGACAAGAATAAGCCTAGGGAGGACGAAAATGACCTAAATGTTCAACCAATGACACAAATGAACTTATTGGATGCACAAGGTTGGTTAAAAACCCTAATTGGACAAGAATAAGCCTAGGGAGGACGAAAATGACCTAAATGTTCATCCAATGACACAAATGAACTTATTGGATGCACAAGATTGGTTAAAAACCCTAATTGGACAAGAATAAGCCTAGGGAGGACAAAAATGACCTAAATGTTCATCCAATGACACAAATGAACTTATTGGATGCACAAGATTGGCTAAAAACCCTAATTGGACAATAATAAGCCTAGGGAGGACAAAAATGACCTAAATGTTCGTCCAATGACACAAACACACCTATTGGATGCTCAAGATTGCATAAAAACCCTAATTGGACAAGAATAAGCCTAGGGAGGACGAAAATGACCTAAATGTTCATCCAATGACACAAATGAACTTATTGGATGCACAAGATTGGTTAAAAACCCTAATTGGACAAGAATAAGCCTAGGGAGGACGAAAATGACCTAAATGTTCATCCAATGACACAAATGAACTTATTGGAAGCACAAGATTGATTAAAAACCATAATTGGACAAGAATAAGCCTAGGGAGGACGAAAATGACCTAAATGTTCATCCAATGACACAAATGAACTTATTGGATGCACTAGATTGGTTAAAAACCCTAATTGGACAAGAATAAGCCTAGGGAGGACGAAAATGACCTAAATGTTCATCCAATGAACAAATGAACATATTGGATGCACAAGATTGGTTAAAAACCCTAATTGGACAAGAATAAGCCTAGGGAGGACGAAAATGACCTAAATGTTCATCCAATGACACAAATGAACTTATTGGATGCACAAGATTGGTTAAAAACCCTAATTGGACAAGAATAAGCCTAGGGAGGACGAAAATGACCTAAATGTTCATCCAATGACACAAATGAACATATTGGATGCACAAGATTGGTTAAAAACCCTAATTGGACAAGAATAAGCCTAGGGAGGAAAAAAATGACCTAAATGTTCATCCAATGACACAAACACACCTATTGGATGCACAAGATTGCATAAAAACCCTAATTGGACAAGAATAAGCCGAGGGATGACGAAAATGACCTAAATGTTCGTCCAATGACACAAACACACCTATTGGATGCACAAGATTGCATAAAAACCCTAATTGGACAAGAATAAGACTAGGGAGGACGAAAATGACCTAAATGTTCCTCCAATGACACAAACACACCTATTGGAGGCACAAGATTGCATAAAAACCCTAATTGGACAAGAATAAGACTAGGGAGGACGAAAATGACCTAAATGTTCCTCGAATGACACAAATGAACTTATTGGATGCACAAGGTTGGTTAAAAACCCTAATTGGACAAGAATAAGCCTAGGGAGGACGAAAATGACCTAAATGTTCAACCAATGACACAAATGAACTTATTGGATGCACAAGGTTGGTTAAAAACCCTAATTGCACAAGAATAAGCCTAGAGAGGACGAAAATGACCTAAATATTCGTCCAATGACACAAACACACCTATTGGATGCACAAGATTGAATAAAATCCCTAATTGGACAAGAATAAGACTAGGGAGAACGAAAATGACCTAAATGTTCCTCCAATGACACAAACACACCGATTGGATGCACAAGATTGCATAAAAACCCTAATTGGACAAGAATAAGACTAGGGAGGGCGAAAATGACCTAAATGTTCCTCCAATGACACAAACACACCTATTGGATGCACAAGATTGGTTAAAAACCCTAATTGGATGCACAAGGTTGGTTAAAAACCCTAATTGGACAAGAATAAGCCTAGGGAGGACGAAAATGACCTAAATGTTCAACCAATGACACAAATGAACTTATTGGATGAACAAGGTTGGTTAAAAACCCTAATTGCACAAGAATAAGCCTAGGGAGGACGAAAATGACCTAAATGTTCAACCAATGACACAAATGAACTTATTGGATGCACAAGGTTGGTTAAAAACCCTAATTGGACAAGAATAAGCCTAGGGAGGACGAAAATGACCTAAATGTTCGTCCAATGACACAAACACACCTATTGGATGCACAAGATTGCATAAAAACCCTAATTGAACAAGAATAAGACTAGGGAGGACGAAAATGACCCAAATGTTCAACCAATGACACAAATGAACTTATTGGATGCACAAGATTGGTTAAAAACCCTAATTGGACAAGAACAAGCCTAGGGAGGACGAATATGACCTAAATGTTTGTCCAATGACACAAACACACCTATTGGATGCACAAGATTGCATAAAAACCCTAATTGGACAAGAATAAGACTAGGGAGGACAAAAATGACCTAAATGTTCCTCTAATGACACAAACACACCTATTGGATGCACAAGATTGCATAAAAACCCTAATTGGACAAGAATAAGACTAGGGAGGACGAAAATGACATAAATGTTCATCCAATAACACAAATGAACTTATTGGATGCACAAGATTGGTTAAAAACCCTAATTGGACAAGAATAAGCCTAGGGAGGACGAAAATGACCTAAATGTTCATCCAATGACACAAATGAACTTATTGGATGCACAAGATTGGTTAAAAACCCTAATTGGACAAGAATAAGCCTAGGGAGGACGAAAATGACCTAAATGTTCATCCAATGACACAAATGAACTTATTGGATGCACAAGATTGGTTAAAAACCCTAATTGGACAAGAATAAGCCTAGGGAGGACGAAAATGACCTAAATGTTTATTTAATGACACAAACACACCTATTGGATGCACAAGATTGGTTAAAAACCTTAATTGGACAAGAATAAGCCTAGGGAGGACGAAAATGACCTAAATGTTCATCCAATGACACAAATGAACTTATTGGATGCACAAGATTGGTTAAAAACCCTAATTGGACAAGAATAAGGCTAGGGAGGACGAAAATGACCTAAATGTTCGTCCAATGACACAAACACACCTATTGGATGCACTAGATTGCATAAAAACCCTAATTGGACAAGAATAAGCCTAGGGAGGATGAAAATGACCTAAATGTTCGTCCAACGACACAAACACACCTATTGGATACACAAGATTGCATAAAAACCCTAATTGGACAAGAATAAGCCTAGGGAGGATGAAAATGACCTAAATGTTCATCCAATGACACAAATGAACTTATTGGATGCACAAGATTGGTTAAAAACCCTAATTGGACAAGAATAAGCCTAGGGAGGACGAAAATGACCTAAATGTTCATCCAATGACACAAATGAACTTATTGGATGCACAAGATTGGTTAAAAACCCTAATTGGACAAGAATAAGCCTAGGGAGGACGAAAATGACCTAAATGTAAGTCCAATGACACAAACACACCTATTGGATGCACAAGATTGCATAAAATCCCTAATTGGACAAGAATAAGACTAGGGGGGACGTAAATGACCTAAATGTTCCACCAATGACACAAATGAACTTATTGGATGCACAAGGTTGGTTAAAAACCCTAATTGGACAAGAATAAGCCTAGGGAGGACGAAAATGACTTAAATGTTCCACCAATGACACAAATGAACTTATTGGATGCACAAGGTTGGTTAAAAACCCTAATTGGACAAGAACAAGCCTAGGGAGGACGAAAATGACCTAAATGTTCCTCCAATGACACAAACACGCCTATTGGATGCACAAGATTGCATAAAAACCCTAATTGGACAAGAATAAGACTAAGGAGGACGAAAATGACCTAAATGTTCATCCAATGACACAAATGAAGTTATTGGATGCACAAGATTGGTTAAAAATCCAAATTGGACAAGAATAAGCCTAGGGATGACGAAAATGACATAAATGTTCGTCCAATGACACAAACACACCTATTGGATGCACAAGATTGCATAAAAACCCTAATTGGACAAGAATAAGACTAGGGAGGATGTAAATGACCTAAATGTTCCACCAATGACACAAATGAACTTATTGGATGCACAAGGGTTGTTAAAAACCCTAATTGGACAAGAATAAGTCTAGGGAGGACGAAAATGACCTAAATGTTCAACCAATGACACAAATGAACTTATTGGATGCACAAGGTTGGTTAAAAACCCTAATTGGACAAGAATAAGCCTAGGGAGGACGAAAATGACCTAAATGATCGTCCAATGACACAAACACACCTATTGGATGCACAAGATTGCATAAAAACCCAAATTGGACAAGAATAAGCTTAGGGAGGACGAAAATGACCTAAATGTTCATCCAATGACACAAATGAACTTATTGGATGCACATGATTGGTTAAAAACCCTAATTGGACAAGAATAAACCTAGGGAGGACGAAAATGACCTAAATGTTCATCCAATGACACAAATGAACTTATTGGATGCACAAGATTGGTTAAAAATCCTAATTGGACAAGAATAAGCCTAGGGAGGACGAAAATGACCTGAATGTTCATCCAATGACACAAATGAACATATTGGATGCACAAGATTGGTTAAAAACCCTAATTGGACAAGAATAAGCCTAGGGAGGACGAAAATGACCTAAATGTTCATCCAATGACACAAATGAACTTATTGGATGCACAAAATTGGTTAAAAACCCTAATTGGACAAGAATAAGCCTAGGGAGGACGAAAAGGACCTAAATGTTCGTCCAATGACACAAACACACCTATTGGATGCACAAGATTGCATAAAATCCCTAATTGGACAAGAATAAGACTAGGGGGGACGTAAATGACCTAAATGTTCCACCAATGACACAAATGAACTTATTGGATGCACAAGGTTGGTTAAAAACCCTAATTGGACAAGAATAAGCATAGGGAGGACGAAAATGACCTAAATGTTCAACCAATGACACAAATGAACTTATTGGATGCACAAGGTTGGTTAAAAACCCTAATTGGACAAGAATAAGCCTAGGGAGGACGAAAATGACCTAAATGATCGTCCAATGACACAAACACACCTATTGGATGCAAAGGATTGCATAAAAACCCTAATTGGACAAGAATAAGCCTAGGGAGGACGAAAATGACCTAAATGTTCGTCCAATGACACAAACACACCTATTGGATGCACAAGATTGCATAAAAACCCTAATTGGACAAGGATAAGCCTAGGGAGGACGAAAATGACCTAAATGTTCATCCAATGACACAAATGAACTTATTGGATGCACAAGATTGGTTAAAAACCCTAATTGGACAAGAATAAGCCTAGGGAGGACGAAAATGACCTAAATGTTCATCCAATGACACAAATGAACATATTGGATGCACAAGATTGGTTAAAAACCCTAATTGGACAAGAATAAGCCTAGGGAGGACGAAAATGACCTAAATGTTCATCCAATGACACAAATGAACTTATTGGATGCACAAAATTGGTTAAAAACCCTTATTGGACAAGAATAAGCCTAGGGAGGACGAAAAGGACCTAAATGTTCGTCCAATGACACAAACACACCTATTGGATGCACAAGATTGCATAAAATCCCTAATTGGACAAGAATAAGACTAGGGGGGACGTAAATGACCTAAATGTTCCACCAATGACACAAATGAACTTATTGGATGCACAAGGTTGGTTAAAAACCCTAATTGGACAAGAATAAGCCTAGGGAGGACGAAAATGACCTAAATGTTCAACCAATGACACAAATGAACTTATTGGATGCACAAGGTTGGTTAAAAACCCTAATTGGACAAGAACAAGCCTAGGGAGGACGAAAATGACCTAAATGTTCCTCCAATGACACAAACACGCCTATTGGATGCACAAGATTGCATAAAAACCCTAATTGGACAAGAATAAGACTAAGGAGGACAAAAATGACCTAAATGTTCATCCAATGACACAAATGAAGTTATTGGATGCGCAAGATTGGTTAAAAATCCTAATTCGACAAGAATAAGCCTAGGGAGGACGAAAATGACCTAAATGTTCATCCAATGACACAAATGATCTTATTGGAGGCACAAGATTGGTTGAAAACCCTAATTGGACAAGAATAAGCCTAGGGAGGACCAAAATGACCTAAATGTTCATCCAATGACACAAATGAACTTATTGGATGCACAAGATTGGTTAAAAACCCTAATTGGACAAGAATAAGCCTAGGGAGGACGAAAATGACCTAAATGTTCAACCAATGACACAAATGAACTTAATGGATGCACAAGGTTGGTTAAAAACCCTAATTAAACAAGAATAAGCCTAGGGAGGACGAAAATGACCTAAATGTTCGTCCAATGACACAAACACACCAATTGGATGCACAAGATTGCATAAAAACCCTAATTGGACAAGAATAAGCCTAGGGAAGACGAAAATGACCTAAATGTTCATCCAATGACACAAATGAACTTATTGGATGCACAAGATTGGTTAAAAACCCTAATTGGACAAGAATAAGCCTAGGGAGGACGAAAATGACCTAAATGTTCATCCAATGACACAAATGAACTTATTGGATGCACAAGATTGTTTAAAAACCCTAATTAGACAAGAATAAGCCTATGGAGGACGAAAATGACCTAAATGTTCATCCAATGACACAAATGAACTTATTGGATGCACAAGATTGTTTAAAAACCCTAATTGGACAAGAATAAGCCTATGGAGGACGAAAATGACCTAAATGTTCTTCCAATGACACAAATGAACTTATTGGATGCACAAGATTGGTTGAAAACCTTAATTGGACAAGAATAAGCCTAGGGAGGACGAAAATGACCTAAATGTTCATCCAATGACACAAATGAACTTATTGGATGCACAAGATTGGTTAAAAACCCTAATTGGACAAGAATAAGCCTAGGGAGGACGAAAATGACCTAAATGTTCATCCAATGACACAAATGAACTTATTGGATGCACAAGATTGGTTAAAAACCCTAATTGGACAAGAATAAGCCTAGGGAGGACGAAAATGACTTAAATGTTCGTCCAATGACACAAACACACCTATTGGATGCACAAGATTGCATAAAAACCCTAATTGGACAAGAATAAGACTAGGGAGGACGAAAATGACCTAAATGTTCATCAAATGACACAAATGAACTTATTGGATGCACAAGATTGGTTAAAAACCCTAATTGGACAAGAATAAGCATAGGGAGGACGAAAAATGACCTAAATGTTCATCCAATGACACAAACCCACATATTGGATGCACAAGATTGCTTAAAACCCTAATTGGACAAGAATAAGACTAGGGAGGACGAAAATGACTTAAAAGTTCATCCAATGACACAAATGAACTTATTGGATGCACAAGATTGGTTAAAAACCCTAATTGGACAAGAATAAGCCTAGGGAGGACGAAAATGACCTAAATGTTCATCCAATGACACAAATGAACTTATTGGATGCACAAGATTGGTTAAAAACCCTAATTGGACAAGAATAAACCTAGGGAGGACGAAAATGACCTAAATGTTCGTCCAATGACACAAACACACCTATTGGATGCACAAGATTACATAAAAACCCTAATTGGACAAGAATAAGACTAGGGAGGACGAAAATGACCTAAATGTTTTTCCAATGACACAAACACACCTATTGGATGCACAAGATTGGTTAAAAACCCTAATTGGACAAGAATAAGCCTAGGGAAGACGAAAATGACCTAAATGTTCATCCAATGACACAAATGAACTTATTTGATGCACAAGATTGGTTAAAAACCCTAATTGGACAAGAATAAGCCTAAGGAGGACGAAAATGACCTAAATGTTCCTCCAATGACACAAATGAACTTATTAGATGCACAAGATTGGCTAAAAAGCCTAATTGGACAAGAATAAGCCTAGGGAGGACGAAAATGACCTAAATGTTCATCCAATGACACAAATGAACTTATTGGATGCACAAGATTGGTTAAAAACCCTAATTGGACAAGAATAAGCCTAGGGAGGACGAAAATGACCTAAATGTTCATCCAATGACACAAATGAACTTATTGGATGCACAAGATTGGTTAAAAACCCTAATTGGACAAGAATAAGCCTAGGGAGGACGAAAATGACCTAAATGTTCATCCAATGACACAAATGAACTTATTCGATGCACAAGATTGCATAAAAACCCTAATTGGACAAGAATAAGACTAGGGAGGACGAAATTGACCTAAATGTTCATCCAATGACACAAATGAACTTATTGTATGCACAAGATTGGTTAAAAACCCAAATTGGACAAGAATAAGCCTAGGGAGGACGAAAATGACCTAAATGTTCATCCAATGACACAAACACACATATTGGATGCACAAGATTGCTTAAAACCCTAATTGGACAAGACTAAGACTAGGGAGGACGAAAATGACCTAAATGTTCATCCAATGACACAAATGAACTTATTGGATGCACAAGATTGGTTAAAAACCCTAATTGGACAAGAATAAGCCTAGGGAGGACGAAAATGACCTAAATGTTCATCCAATGACACAAATGAACTTATTGGATGCACAAGATTGGTTAAAAATCCTAATTGGACAAGAATAAGCCTAGGGAGGACGAAAATGACCTAAATGTTCATCCAATGACACAAATGAACTTATTGGAAGCACAAGATTGGTTAGAAACCCTAATTGGACAAGAATAAGCCTAGGGAGGACGAAAATGACCTAAATGTTCATCCAATGACACAAACACACCTATTGGATGCACAAGATTGCATAAAAACCCTAATTGGACAAGAATAAGACTAGGGAGGACAAAAATGACCTAAATGTTCCTCCAATGACACAAATGAACTTATTGGATGCACAAGATTGGCTAAAAACCCTAATTGGACTAGAATAAGCCTAGGGAGGACGAAAATGACCTAAATGTTCATCCAATGACACAAATGAACTTATTGGATGCACAAGATTGGTTAAAAACCCTAATTGGACAAGAATAAGCCTAGGGAGGACGAAAATGACCTAAATGTTCAACCAATGACACAAACACACCTATTGGATGCACAAGATTGCATAAAAACCCTAATTGGACAAGAATAAGACTAGGGAGGACGAAAATGACCCAAATGTTCAACCAATGACACAAATGAACTTATTGGATGCACAAGATTGGTTAAAAACCCTAATTGGACAAGAACAAGCCTAGGGAGGACGAATATGACCTAAATGTTTGTCCAATGACACAAACACACCTATTGGATGCACAAGATTGCATAAAAACCCTAATTGGACAAGAATAAGACTAGGGAGGACAAAAATGACCTAAATGTTCCTCTAATGACACAAACACACCTATTGGATGCACAAGATTGCATAAAAACCCTAATTGGACAAGAATAAGACTAGGGAGGACGAAAATGACATAAATGTTCATCCAATAACACAAATGAACTTATTGGATGCACAAGATTGGTTAAAAACCCTAATTGGACAAGAATAAGCCTAGGGAGGACGAAAATGACCTAAATGTTCATCCAATGACACAAATGAACTTATTGGATGCACAAGATTGGTTAAAAACCCTAATTGGACAAGAATAAGCCTAGGGAGGACGAAAATGACCTAAATGTTCATCCAATGACACAAATGAACTTATTGGATGCACAAGATTGGTTAAAAACCCTAATTGGACAAGAATAAGCCTAGGGAGGACGAAAAGGACCTAAATGTTCGTCCAATGACACAAACACACCTATTGGATGCACAAGATTGCATAAAATCCCTAATTAGACAAGAATAAGACTAGGGGGGACGTAAATGACCTAAATGTTCCACCAATGACACAAATGAACTTATTGGATGCACAAGGTTGGTTAAAAACCCTAATTGGACAAGAATAAGCCTAGGAAGGACGAAAATGACCTAAATGTTCGACCAATGACACAAATGAACTTATTGGATGCACAAGGTTGGTTAAAAACCCTAATTGGACAAGAACAAGCCTAGGGAGGACGAAAATGACCTAAATGTTCCTCCAATGACACAAACACGCCTATTGGATGCACAAGATTGCATAAAAACCCTAATTGGACAAGAATAAGACAAAGGAGGACGAAAATGACCTAAATGTTCATCCAATGACACAAATGAAGTTATTGGATGCACAAGATTGGTTAAAAATCCAAATTGGACAAGAATAAGCCTAGGGATGACGAAAATGACATAAATGTTCGTCCAATGACACAAACACACCTATTGGATGCACAAGATTGCATAAAAACCCTAATTGGACAAGAATAAGCTTAGGGAGGACGAAAATGACCTAAATGTTCATCCAATGACACAAATGAACTTATTGGAAGCACATGATTGGTTAAAAACCCTAATTGGACAAGAATAAGCCTAGGGAGGACGAAAATGACCTAAATGTTCATCCAATGACACAAATGAACTTGTTGGATGCACAAGATTGGTTAAAAATCCTAATTGGACAAGAATAAGCCTAGGGAGGACGAAAATGACCTAAATGTTCATCCAATGACACAAATGAACATATTGGATGCACAAGATTGGTTAAAAACCCTAATTGGACAAGAATAAGCCTAGGGAGGACGAAAATGACCTAAATGTTCATCCAATGACACAAATGAACTTATTGGATGCACAAAATTGGTTAAAAACCCTAATTGGACAAGAATAAGCCTAGGGAGGATGAAAAGGACCTAAATGTTCGTCCAATGACACAAACACACCTATTGGATGCACAAGATTGCATAAAATCCCTAATTGGACAAGAATAAGACTAGGGGGGACGTAAATGACCTAAATGTTCCACCAATGACACAAATGAACTTATTGGATGCACAAGGTTGGTTAAAAACCCTAATTGGACAAGAATAAGCCTAGGGAGGACGAAAATGACCTAAATGTTCAACCAATGACACAAATGAACTTATTGGATGCACAAGGTTGGTTAAAAACCCTAATTGGACAAGAACAAGCCTAGGGAGGACGAAAATGACCTAAATGTTCCTCCAATGACACAAACACGCCTATTGGATGCACAAGATTGCATAAAAACCCTAATTGGACAAGAATAAGACTAAGGAGGACAAAAATGACCTAAATGTTCATCCAATGACACAAATGAAGTTATTGGATGCGCAAGATTGGTTAAAAATCCTAATTCGACAAGAATAAGCCTAGGGAGGACGAAAATGACCTAAATGTTCATCCAATGACACAAATGATCTTATTGGAGGCACAAGATTGGTTGAAAACCCTAATTGGACAAGAATAAGCCTAGGGAGGACCAAAATGACCTAAATGTTCATCCAATGACACAAATGAACTTATTGGATGCACAAGATTGGTTAAAAACCCTAATTGGACAAGAATAAGCCTAGGGAGGACGAAAATGACCTAAATGTTCAACCAATGACACAAATGAACTTAATGGATGCACAAGGTTGGTTAAAAACCCTAATTAAACAAGAATAAGCCTAGGGAGGACGAAAATGACCTAAATGTTCGTCCAATGACACAAACACACCAATTGGATGCACAAGATTGCATAAAAACCCTAATTGGACAAGAATAAGCCTAGGGAAGACGAAAATGACCTAAATGTTCGTCCAATGACACAAACACACCTATTGGATGCACAAAATTGCATAAAAACCCTAATTGGACAAGAATAAGCCTAGGGAGGATGAAAATGACCTAAATGTTCATCCAATGACACAAATGAACTTATTGGATGCACAAGATTGGTTAAAAACCCTAATTGGACAAGAATAAGCCTAGGGAGGACGAAAATGACCTAAATGTTCAACCAATGACACAAATGAACTTATTGGATGCACAAGGTTAGTTAAAAACCCTAATTGGACAAGAATAAGCCTAGGGAGGACGAAAATGACCTAAATGTTCGTCCAATGACACAAACACACCAATTGGATGCACAAGATTGCATAAAAACCCTAATTGGACAAGAATAAGCGTAGGGAGGATGAAAATGACCTGAATGTTCGTCCAATGACACAAACACACCTATTGGATGCACAAGATTGCATAAAAACCCTAATTGGACAAGAATAAGCATAGGGAGGACGAAAATGACATAAATGTTCATCCAATGACACAAATGAACTTATTGGATGCACAAGATTGGTTAAAAACCCTAATTGGACAAGAATAAGCCTAGGGAGGACGAAAATGACCTAATTGTTCATCCAATGACACAAATGAACTTATTGGATGCACAAGATTGGTTAAAAACCCTAATTAGATAAGAATAAGCCTAGGGAGGACGAAAATGACCTAAATATTCATCCAATGACACAAATGAACTTATTGGATGCACAAGATTGGTTAAAAACCCTAATTGGACAAGAATAAGCCTAGGGAGGACGAAAATGACCTAAATGTTCATCCAATGACACAAATGAACTTATTGGATGCACAAGATTGGTTAAAAACCCTAATTGGACAAGAATAAGCCTAGGGAGGACGAAAATGACCTAAATGTTCATCCAATGACACAAATGAACTTATTGGATGCACAAGATTGGTTAAAAACCCTAATTGGACAAGAATAAGCCTAGGGAGGACGAAAATGACCTAAATGTGCCTCCTATGACACAAATGAACTTATTGGATGCACAAGATTGGTTAAAAACCCTAATTGGACAAGAATAAGCCTAGGGAGGACGAAAATGACCTAAATGTTCGTCCAGTGACACAAACACACCTATTGGATGCACAAGATTGCATAAAATCCCTAATTGGACAAGAATAAGACTAGGGAGGATGAAAATGACCTAAATGTTCCTCCAATGACACAAACACACCTATTGGATGCACAAGATTGCATAAAAACCCTAATTGGACAAGAATAAGACTAGGGAGGACGAAAATGACCTAAATGTTCCACCAATGACACAAACACACCTATTGGATGCACAAGGTTGGTTAAAAACCCTAATTGGACAAGAATAAGCCTAGGGAGGACGAAAATGACCTAAATGTTCAACCAATGACACAAATGAACTTATTGGATGCACAAGGTTGGTTAAAAACCCTAATTGGACAAGAATAAGCCTAGGGAGGACGAAAATGACCTAAATGTTCATCCAATGACACAAATGAACTTATTGGATGCACATGATTGGTTGAAAACCCTAATTGGACAAGAATAAGCCTAGGGAGGACGTAAATGACCTAAATGTTCCACCAATGACACAAATGAACTTATTGGATGCACAAGGTTGGTTAAAAACCCTAATTGGACAAGAATAAGCCTAGGGAGGACGAAAATGACCTAAATGTTCATCCAATGACACAAATGAACTTATTGGATGCACAAGATTGGTTGAAAACCCTAATTGGACAAGAATAAGCCTAGGGAGGACGTAAATGACCTAAATGTTCCACCAATGACACAAATGAACTTATTGGATGCACAAGGTTGGTTAAAAACCCTAATTGGACAAGAATAAGACTAGGGAGGACGAAAATGACCTAAATGTTCCTCCAATGACACAAATGAACTTATTGGATGCACAAGGTTGGTTAAAAACCCTAATTGGACAAGAATAAGCCTAGGGAGGACAAAAATGACCTAAATGTTCGTCCAATGACACAAACACCCTATTGGATGCACAAGGTTGCATAAAAACCCTAATTGGACAAGAATATCATTAGGGAGGATGAAAATGGCATAAATGTTCATCCAATGACACAAATGAACTTCTTGGATCCATAAGATTGGTTAAAAACCCTAATTGGAAAAGAATAAACCTAGGGAGGACGAAAATGACCTAAATGTTCGTCCAATGACACAAACAGACCTATTGGATGCACAAGATTGCATAAAAACCCAAATTGGACAAGAAAAAGACTAGGGAGGACGAAAATGACCTAAATGTTCCTCCAATGACACAAATGAACTTATTGGATGCACAAGATTGGTTAAAAACACTAATTGGACAAGAATAAGCCTAGGGAGGACGAAAATGACCTAAATGTTCAACCAATGACACAAATGAACTTATTGGATGCACAAGGTTGGTTAAAAACCCTAATTGGACAAGAATAAGCCTAGGGAGGACGAAAATGACCTTAATGTTCGTCCAATGACACAAACAGACCTATTGGATGCTCAAGATTGCATAAAAACCCTAATTGGACAAGAATAAGACTAGGGAGGACGAAAATGACCTAAATGTTCCACCAATGATACAAACACACCTATTGGATGCACAAGATTGCATAAAAACCTTAATTGGACAAGAATAAGACTAGGGAGGACGAAAATGACCTAAATGTTCCTCCAATGACACAAATGAACTTATTGGATGCACAAGGTTGGTTAAAAACCCTAATTGGACAAGAATAAGCCTAGGGAGGACGAAGATGACCTAAATGTTCAACAAATGACACAAATGAACTTATTGGATGCACAAGGTTTGTTAAAAACCCTAATTGGAAAAGAATAAGCCTAGGGAGGACGAAAATGACCTAAATGTTCGCGAATGACACAAATGAACTTATTGGATGCACCAAATTGGCTAAAAACCCTAATTGGACAAGAATAAGCCTAGGGAGGACGAAAATGACCTAAATGTTCATCCAATGACACAAATGAACTTATTGGATGCACAAGATTGGTTAAAAACCCTAATTGGACAAGAATAAGCCTATGGAGGACGAAAATGACCTAAATGTTCATCCAATGACACAAATGAACTTATTGGATGCACAAGGTTGGTTAAAAACCCTAATTGAACAAGAATAAGCCTAGGGAGGAAGAAAATGACCTAAATGTTCAACCAATGACAGAAATGAACTTATTGGATGCACAAGATTGGTTAAAAACCCTAATTGGACAAGAATAAGCCTAGGGAGGACGAAAATGACCTAAATGTTCAACCAATGACACAAATGAACTTATTGGATGCACAAGATTGGTTAAAAACCCTAATTGGACAAGAATAAGCCTAGGGAGGACGGAAATGACCTAAATGTCCGTCCAATGACACAAACACACCTATTGGATGCACAAGATTGCATAAAAACCCTAATTGGACAAGAATAAGACTAGGGAGGGCGAAAATGACCTAAATGTTCCTCCAATGACACAAATGAACTTATTGGATGCACAAGATTGGTTAAAAACCCTAATTGGAAAAGAATCAGCCTAGGGAGGACGAAAATGACCTAAATGTTCAACCAATGACAAAAACGAACTTATTGGATGCACAAGGTTGATTAAAAACCCTAATTGGACAAGAATAAGCCTTGGGAGGACGAAAATGACCTAAATGTTCGTCCAATGACACAAACACACCTATTGGATGCACAAGATTGCATAAAAACCCTAATTGGACAAGAATAAGCCTAGGGAAGACGAAAATGACCTAAATGTTCTTCCAATGACACAAATGAACTTATTGGATGCACAAGATTGGTTAAAAACCCTAATTGGACAAGAATAAGCCTAGGGAGGACGAAAATGACCTAAATGTTCATCCAATGACACAAATGAACTTATTGGATGCACAAGATTGGTTAAAAACCCTAATTGGACAAGAATAAGCCTAGGGAGGAAAAAATGACCTAAATGTTCATCCAATGACACAAATGAACTTATTGGATGCACAAGATTGGTTAAAAACCCTAATTGGACAAGAATAAGCCTAGGGAGGACGAAAATGACCTAAATGTTCATCCAATGACACAAATGAACTTATTGGATGCACAAGATTGGTTAAAAACCCTAATTGGACAAGAATAAGCCTAGGGAGGATGAAAATGACCTAAATGTTCATCCAATGACACAAATGAACTTATTGGATGCACAAGACTGGTTGAAAACCCTAATTGGACAAGAATAAGCCTAGGGAGGACGAAAATGACCTAAATGTTCATCCAATGACACAAATGAACTTATTGGATGCACAAGATTGGTTAAAAACCCTAATTGGACAAGAATAAGCCTAGGGAGGAAAAAATGACCTAAATGTTCATCCAATGACACAAATGAACTTATTGGATGCACAAGATTGGTTAAAAACCCTAACTGGACAAGAATAAGCCTAGGGATGACGAAAATGACATAAATGTTCGTCCAATGACACAAACACACCTATTGGATGCACAAGATTGCATAAAAACCCTAATTGGACAAGAATAAGACTAGGGAGGATGTAAATGACCTAAATGTTCCACCAATGACACAAATGAACTTATTGGATGCAAAAGGTTGGTTAAAAACCCTAATTGGACAAGAATAAGCCTAGGGAGGACGAAAATGACCTAAATAATCAACCAATGACACAAATGAACTTATTGGATGCACAAGGTTGGTTAAAAACCCTAATTGGACAAGAACAAGCCTAGGGAGGACGAAAATGACCTAAATGTTCCTCCAATGACACAAACACGCCTATTGGATGCACAAGATTGCATAAAAACCCTAATTGGACAAGAATAAGACTAAGGAGGACGAAAATGACCTAAATGTTCAACCAATGACACAAATGAAGTTATTGGATGCACAAGATTGGTTAAAAATCCAAATTGGACAAGAATAAGCCTAGGGAGGACGAAAATGACCTAAATGTTCATCCAATGACACAAATGAACTTATTGGATGCACAAGATTGGTTAAAAACCCTAATTGGACAAGAATAAGCCTAGGGAGGACGAAAAGGACCTAAATGTTCGTCCAATGACACAAACACACCTATTGGATGCACAAGATTGCATAAAATCCCTAATTGGACAAGAATAAGACTAGGGGGGGACGTAAATGACCTAAATGTTCCACCAATGACACAAATGAACTTATTGGATGCACAAGGTTGGTTAAAAACCCTAATTGGACAAGAATAAGCCTAGGGAGGACGAAAATGACCTAAATGTTCAACCAATGACACAAATGAACTTATTGGATGCACAAGGTTGGTTAAAAACCCTAATTGGACAAGAATAAGCCTAGGGAGGACGAAAATGACCTAAATGTTCGTCCAATGACACAAACACACCTATTGGATGCACAGGATTGCATAAAAACCCTAATTGGACAAGAATAAGCCTAGGGAGGACTAAAATGACCTAAATGTTCCTCCAATGACACAACCACACCTATTGGATGCACCAGATTGGTTAAAAACCCTAATTGGACAAGAATAAGCCTAGGGAGGACGTAAATGACCTAAATGTTCATCCAATGACAGAAATGAACTTATAGGATGCACAAGATTGGTTAAAAACCCTAATTGGACAAGAATAAGCATAGGGAGGACGAAAATGACCTAAATGTTCATCCAATGACACAAACACACATATTGGATGCCCAAGATTGCTTAAAACCCTAATTGGACAAGAATAAGACTAGGGATGGCGAAAATGACCTAAATGTTCATCCAATGACACAAATAAACATATTGGATGCACAAGATTGGTTAAAACCCTAATTGGAGAAGAATAAGCCTAGGGAGGACGAAAATGACCTAAATGTTCATCCAATGACACAAATGAACTTATTGGATGCACAAGATTGGTTAAAAACCCTAATTGGACAAGAATAAGCATAGGGAGGACGAAAATGACCTTAATGTTCATCCAATGACACAAACACACATATTGGATGCACAAGATTGCTTTAAACCCTAATTGGACAAGAATAAGACTACGGAGGACGAAAATGACCTAAATGTTCATCCTATGACACAAATGAACTTATTGGATGCACAAGATTGGTTAAAAACCCTAATTGGACAAGAATAAGCCTAGGGAGGACGAAAATGACCTAAATGTTCATCCAATGACACAAATGAACTTATTGGATGCACAAGATTGGTTAAAAACCCTAATTGGGCAAGAATAAGCCTAGGGTGGACGAAAATGACCTAAATGTTTATCCAATGACACAAATGAACTTATTGGATGCACAAGATTGGTTAAAAACCCTAATTGGACAAGAATAAGCCTAGGGAGGACGAAAATGACATAAATGTTCATCCAATGACACAAACACACCTATTGGATGCACAAGATTGGTTAAAACCCCTAATTGGACAAGAATAAGCCTAGGGAGGACGAAAATGACCTAAATGTTCATCCAATGACACAAATGAACATATTGGATGCACAAGATTGGTTAAAAACCCTAATTGGACAAGAATAAGCCTAGGGAGGACGAAAATGACCTAAATGTTCATCCAATGACACAAATGAACTTATTGGATGCACAAAATTGGTTAAAAACCCTAATTGGACAAGAATAAGCCTAGGGAGGACGAAAAGGACCTAAATGTTCGTCCAATGACACAATCACACCTATTGGATGCACAAGATTGCATAAAATCCCTAATTGGACAAGAATAAGACTAGGGGGGGACGTAAATGACCTAAATGTTCCACCAATGACACAAATGAACTTATTGGATGCACAAGGTTGGTTAAAAACCCTAATTGGACAAGAATAAGCCTAGGGAGGACGAAAATGACCTAAATGTTCAACCAATGACACAAATGAACTTATTGGATGCACAAGGTTGGTTAAAAACCCTAATTGGACAAGAACAAGCCTAGGGAGGACGAAAATGACCTAAATGTTCCTCCAATGACACAAACACGCCTATTGGATGCACAAGATTGCATAAAAACCCTAATTGGACAAGAATAAGACTAGGGAGGATGTAAATGACCTAAATGTTCCACCAATGACACAAATGAACTTATTGGATGCACAAGGTTGGTTAAAAAACCTAATTGGACAAGAATAAGCCTAGGGAGGACGAAAATGACCTAAATGTTCAACCAATGACACAAATGAACTTATTGGATGCACAAGGTTGGTTAAAAACCCTAATTGGACAAGAATAAGCCTAGGGAGGACGAAAATGACCTAAATGTTCGTCCAATGACACAAACACACGTATTGGATGCACAAGATTGCATAAAAACCCGAATTGGACAAGAATAAGCATAGGGAGGACGAAAATGACCTAAATGTTCATCCAATGACACAAATGAACTTATTGGATGCACATGATTGGTTAAAAACCCTAATTGGACAAGAATAAACCTAGGGAGGACGAAAATGACCTAAATGTACATCCAATGACACAAATGAACTTATTGGATGCACAAGATTGGTTAAAAATCCTAATTGGACAAGAATAAGCCTAGGGAGGACGAAAATGACCTAAATGTTCATCCAATGACACAAATGAACATATTGGATGCACAAGATTGGTTAAAAACCCTAATTGGACAAGAATAAGCCTAGGGAGGATGAAAATGACCTAAATGTTCATCCAATGACACAAATGAACTTATTGGATGCACAAGATTGGTTAAAAACCATAATTGGACAAGAATAAGCCTAAGGAGGACGAAAATGACCTAAATGTTCATCCAATGACACAAATGAACTTATTGGATGCACAAGATTGGTTGAAAACCCTAATTGGACAAGAATAAGCCTAGGGAGGACGAAAATGACCTAAATGTTCGTCCAATGACACAAACACACCATTTGGATGCACAAGATTGCATAAAATCCCTAATTGGACAAGAATAAGACTAGGGAAGATGAAAATGACCTAAATGTTCCTCCAATGACACAAATGAACTTATTGGATGCACAAGGTTAGTTAAAAACCCTAATTGGACAAGAATAAGCTTAGGGACGACTAAAATGACCTAAATGTTCGTCCAATGACACAAACACACCTATTGGATGCACAAGATTGCATAAAAACCCTAATTGGACAAGAATAAGACTGGGGAGGACGAAAATGACCTAAATGTTCCTCCAATGACACAAACACACCTATTGGATGCACAAGATTGGTTAAAAATCCTAATTGGACAAGAATAAGCCTAGGGAGGACGAAAGTGAACTAAATGTTCCTCTAATGACACAAATGAACTTATTGGTTGCACAAGATTGGCTAAAACCCCTAATTGGACAAGAATAAGCCTAGGGAGGACGAAAATGACCTAAATGTTCATCCAATGACACAAATGAACTTATTTGATGCACAAGATTGGTTAAAAACCCTAATTGGACAAGAATAAGCCTAGGGAGGACGAAAATGACCTAAATGTTCATCCAATGACACAAATGAACTTATTGGATGCACAAGATTGGTTAAAAACCCTAATTGGACAAGAATAAGCCTAGGGAGGACGAAAATGACCTAAATGTTCATCCAATGACACAAATGAACTTATTGGATGCACAAGATTGGTTAAAAACCCTAATTGGACAAGAATAAGCATAGGGAGGACGAAAATGACCTAAATGTTCATCCAATGACACAAACCCACATATTGGATGCACAAGATTGGTTAAAACCCTAATTGGACAAGAATAAGACTATGGAGGACGAAAAAGACCTAAATGTTCCTCCAATGACACAAACACACCTATTGGATGCACAAGATTGCATAAAAACCCTAATTGGACAAGAATAAGACTAGGGAGGACGAAAATGACCTAAATGTTCATCCAATGACACAAATGAACTTATTGGATGCACAAGATTGGTTAAAAACCCTAATTGGACAAGAATAAGCATAGGGAGGACGAAAATGACCTAAACGTTCATCCAATGACACAAACCCACATATTGGATGCACAAGATTGGTTAAAAACCCTAATTGGACAAGAATAAGCCTAGGGAGGACGAAAATGACCTAAATGTTCATCCAATGACACAAATGAACTTATTGGATGCACAAGATTGGTTAAAAACCCTAATTGGACAAGAATAAGCCTAGGGAGGACGAAAATGACCTAAATGTTCGTCCAATGACACAAACACACCTATTGGATGCACAAGATTGCATAAAAACCCTAATTGGACATTAATAAGACTAGGGAGGACGAAAATGACCTAAATGTTCCTCCAATGACACAAACACACCTATTGGATGCACAAGATTGCATAAAAACCCTAATTGGACAAGAATAAGACTAGGGAGGACGAAAATGACCTAAATGTTGCTCCAATGACACAAACACACCTATTGGATGCACAAGATTGGTTAAAAACCCTAATTGGACAAGAAAAAGCCTAGGGAGGACGAAAATGACCTAAATGTTCGTCCAATGACACAAACACACCTATTGGATGCACAAGATTGCATAAAAACCCTAATTGGTCAAGAATAAGACTAGGGAGGACGAAAATGACCTAAATATTTATCCAATGACACAAATGAACTTATAAGATGCACAAGATTGGTTAAAAACCCTAATTGGACAAGAATAAGCCTAGGGAGGACGAAAATGACCTAAATGTTCGTCCAATGACACAAACACACCTATTGGATGCACAAGATTGCATAAAAACCCTAATTGGTCAAGAATAAGACTAGCGAGGACGAAAATGACCTAAATATTCATCCAATGACACAAATGAACTTATTTGATGCAGAAGATTGGTTAAAAACCCTAATTGGACAAGAATAAGCCTAGGGAGGACGAAAATGACCTAAATGTTCATCCAATGACACAAATGAACTTATTGGATGCACAAGATTGGTTAAAAACCCTAATTGGACAAGAATAAGCCTAGGGAGGACGAAAATGACCTAAATGTTCGTCCAATGACACAAACACACCTATTGGATGCACAAGATTGCATAAAAACCCTAATTGGACAAGAATAAGCCTAGGGAGAATGAAAATGACCTAAATGTTCTTCCTATGACACAAATGAACTTATTGGATGCACAAGATTGGTTAAAAACCCTAATTGGACAAGAATAAGCTTAGGGAGGACGAAAATGACCTAAATGTTCAACCAATGACACAAATGAACTTATTGGATGCACAAGGTTGGTTAAAAACCCTAATTGAACAAGAATAAGCCTAGGGAGGACGAAAATGACCTAAATGTTCGTCCAATGACACAAACACACCAATTGGATGCACAAGATTGCATAAAAACCCTAATTGGACAAGAATAAGCCTAGGGAGGACGAAGATGACCTAAATGTTCGTCCAATGACACAAAGACACCTATTGGATGCACAAGATTGCATAAAAACCCTAATTGGACAAGAATAAGCCTAGGGAGGACGAAAATGACCTAAATGTTCATCCAATGACACAAATGAACTTATTGGATGCACAAGATTGGTTAAAAACCCTAATTAGACAAGAATAAGGCTAGGGAGGACGAAAATGACCTAAATGTTCATCCAATGACACAAATGAACTTATTGGATGCACAAGATTGGTTAAAAACCCTAACTGGACAAGAATAAGCCTAGGGAGGACGAAAATGACCTAAATGTTCGTCCAATGACACAAACACACCTATTGGATGCACAAGATTGCATAAAAACCCTAATCGGACAAGAATAAGACTAGGGAGGACGAAGATGACCTAAATGTTCATCCAATGACACAAATGAACTTATTGGATGCACAAGATTGGTTAAAAACCCTAATTGGACAAGAATAAGCCTAGGGAGGACGAAAATGACCTAAATGTTCATCCAATGACACAAATGAACTTATTGGATGCACAAGATTGGTTAAAAACCCTAATTAGACAAGAATAAGGCTAGGGAGGACGAAAATGACCTAAATGTTCATCCAATGACACAAATGAAATTATTGGATGCACAAGATTGGTTAAAAACCCTAATTGGACAAGAATAAGCCTAGGGAGGACGAAAATGACCTAAATGTTCATCCAATGACACAAATGAACTTATTGGATGCACAAGATTGGTTAAAAACCCTAATTGGACAAGAATAAGCCTAGGGAGGACGAAAATGACCTAAATGTTCATCCAATGACACAAATGAACTTATTGGATGCACAAGATTGGTTAAAAACCCAAATTGGACAAGAATAAGCCTAGGGAGGGCGAAAATGACCTAAATGTTCGTCCAATGACAGAAACACACCTATTGGATGCACAAGATTGCATAAAAATCCTAATAGGACAAGAATAAGACTAGGGAGGACGAAAATGACCTAAATGTTCATCCAATGACACAAACACACATATTGGATGCACAAGATTGCTTGAAATGCTAATTGGACAAGAATAAGACTAGGGAGGACGAAAATGACCTAAATGTGCATCCAATGACACAAATGAACTTATTGGATGCACAAGATTGGTTAAAAACCCTAATTGGACAAGAATAAGCCTAGGGAGGACGAAAATGACCTAAATGTTCATCCAATGACACAAATGAACTTATTGGATGCAGAAGATTGGTTAAAAACCATAATTGGACAAGAATAAGCTTAGGGAGGACGAAAATGACCTAAATGTTCATCCAATGACACAAATGAATGTATTGGATGCACAAGATTGGTTAAAAACCCTAATTGGACAAGAATAAGCCTAGGGAGGACGAAAATGACCTAAATGTTCATCCAATGACACAAATGAACTTATTGGATGCACAAGATTGGTTAAAAACCCTAATTGGACAAGAATAAGCATAGGGAGGACGAAAATGACCTAAATGTTCATCCAATGACACAAACACACATATTGGATGCACAAGATTGCTTAAAACCCTAATTGGACAAGAAAAAGACTAGGGAGGACGAAAATGACCTAAATGTTCATCCAATGACACAAATGAACTTATTGGATGCACAAGATTGGTTAAAAACCCTAATTGGACAAGAATAAGCCTAGGGAGGAAAAAAATGACCTAAATGTTCATCCAATGACACAAATGAACTTATTGGATGCACAAGATTGGTTAAAAACCCTAATTGGACAAGAATAAGCCTAGGGAGGACGAAAATGACCTAAATGTTCAACCAATGACACAAATGAACTTATTGGATGCACAAGATTGGTTAAAAACCCTAATTGGACAAGAATAAGCCTAGGGAGGACGAAAATGACCTAAATGTTCGTCCAATGACACAAACACACGTATTGGATGCACAAGATTGCATAAAAACCCGAATTGGACAAGAATAAGCCTAGGGAGGACGAAAATGACCTAAATGTTCATCCAATGACACAAATGAACTTATTGGATGCACATGATTGGTTAAAAACCCTAATTGGACAAGAATAAACCTAGGGAGGACGAAAATGACCTAAATGTACATCCAATGACACAAATGAACTTATTGGATGCACAAGATTGGTTAAAAATCCTAATTGGACAAGAATAAGCCTAGGGAGGACGAAAATGACCTAAATGTTCATCCAATGACACAAATGAACATATTGGATGCACAAGATTGGTTAAAAACCCTAATTGGACAAGAATAATCCTAGGGAGGACGAAAATGACCTAAATGTTCATCCAATGACACAAATGAACTTATTGGATGCACAAAATTGGTTAAAAACCCTAATTCGACAAGAATAAGCCTAGGGAGGACGAAAAGGACCTAAATGTTCGTCCAATGGCACAAACACACCTATTGGATGCACAAGATTGCATAAAATCCCTAATTGGACAAGAATAAGACTAGGGGGGACGTAAATGACCTAAATGTTCCACCAATGACACAAATGAACTTATTGGATGCACAAGGTTGGTTAAAAACCCTAATTGGACAAGAATAAGCCTAGGGAGGACGAAAATGACCTAAATGTTCAACCAATGACACAAATGAACTTATTGGATGCACAAGGTTGGTTAAAAACCCTAATTGGACAAGAACAAGCCTAGGGAGGACGAAAATGACCTAAATGTTCCTCCAATGACACAAACACGCCTATTGGATGCACAAGATTGCATAAAAACCCTAATTGGACAAGAATAAGACTAAGGAGGACGAAAATGACCTAAATGTTCATCCAATGACACAAATGAAGTTATTGGATGCGCAAGATTGGTTAAAAA
>JBBPBR010000261.1:0-25350 GCA_037974775.1 Cicer pinnatifidum
GAAAATGACCTAAATGTTCATCCAATGACACAAATGAACTTATTGGATGCACAAGATTGGTTAAAAACCCTAATTGGACAAGAATAAGCCTAGGGAGGACGAAAAGGACCTAAATGTTCGTCCAATGACACAAACACACCTATTGGATGCACAAGATTGCATAAAATCCCTAATTGAACAAGAATAAGACTAGGGGGGGACGTAAATGACCTAAATGTTCCACCAATGACACAAATGAACTTATTGGATGCACAAGGTTGGTTAAAAACCCTAATTGGACAAGAATAAGCCTAGGGAGGACGAAAATGACCTAAATGTTCAACCAATGACACAAATGAACTTATTGGATGCACAAGGTTGGTTAAAAACCCTAATTGGAAAAGAACAAGCCTAGGGAGGACGAAAATGACCTAAATGTTCCTCCAATGACACAAACACGCCTATTGGATGCACAAGATTGCATAAAAACCCTAATTGGACAAGAATAAGACTAAGGAGGACGAAAATGACCTAAATGTTCATCCAATGACACAAATGAAGTTATTGGATGCACAAGATTGGTTAAAAATCCAAATTGGACAAGAATAAGCCTAGGGAGGACGAAAATGACCTAAATGTTCATCCAATGACACAAATGAACTTATTGGATGCACAAGATTGGTTAAAAACCCTAATTGGACAAGAATAAGCCTAGGGAGGACGAAAAGGACCTAAATGTAAGTCCAATGACACAAACACACCTATTGGATGCACAAGATTGCATAAAATCCCTAATTGGACAAGAATAAGACTAGGGGGGACGTAAATGACCTAAATGTTCCACCAATGACACAAATGAACTTATTGGATGCACAAGGTTGGTTAAAAACCCTAATTGGACAAGAATAAGCCTAGGGAGGACGAAAATGACCTAAATGTTCCACCAATGACACAAATGAACTTATTGGATGCACAAGGTTGGTTAAAAACCCTAATTGGACAAGAACAAGCCTAGGGAGGACGAAAATGACCTAAATGTTCCTCCAATGACACAAACACGCCTATTGGATGCACAAGATTGCATAAAAACCCTAATTGGACAAGAATAAGACTAGGGAGGATGTAAATGACCTAAATGTTCCACCAATGACACAAATGAACTTATTGGATGCACAAGGTTGGTTAAAAAACCTAATTGGACAAGAATAAGCCTAGGGAGGACGAAAATGACCTAAATGTTCAACCAATGACACAAATGAACTTATTGGATGCACAAGGTTGGTTAAAAACCCTAATTGGACAAGAATAAGCCTAGGGAGGACGAAAATGACCTAAATGTTCGTCCAATGACACAAACACACGTATTGGATGCACAAGATTGCATAAAAACCCGAATTGGACAAGAATAAGCATAGGGAGGACGAAAATGACCTAAATGTTCATCCAATGACACAAATGAACTTATTGGATGCACATGATTGGTTAAAAACCCTAATTGGACAAGAATAAACCTAGGGAGGACGAAAATGACCTAAATGTACATCCAATGACACAAATGAACTTATTGGATGCACAAGATTGGTTAAAAATCCTAATTGGACAAGAATAAGCCTAGGGAGGACGAAAATGACCTAAATGTTCATCCAATGACACAAATGAACATATTGGATGCACAAGATTGGTTAAAAACCCTAATTGGACAAGAATAAGCCTAGGGAGGACCAAAATGACCTAAATGTTCATCCAATGACACAAATGAACTTATTGGATGCACAAGATTGGTTAAAAACCCTAATTGGACAAGAATAAGCCTAGGGAGGACAAAAATGACCTAAATGTTCATCCAATGACACAAATGAACTTATTGGATGCACAAGATTGGTTAAAAACCCTAATTGGACAAGAATAAGCCTAGGGAGGAAGAAAATGACCTAAATGTTCATCCAATGACACAAATGAACTTATTGGATGCACAAGATTGGTTAAAAACCCTAATTGGACAAGAATAAGCCTAGGGAGGACGAAAAGGACCTAAATGTTCGTCCAATGACACAAACACACCTATTGGATGCACAAGATTGCATAAAATCCCTAATTGAACAAGAATAAGACTAGGGGGGGACGTAAATGACCTAAATGTTCCACCAATGACACAAATGAACTTATTGGATGCCCAAGGTTGGTTAAAAACCCTAATTGGACAAGAATAAGCCTAGGGAGGACGAAAATGACCTAAATGTTCAACCAATGACACAAATGAACTTATTGGATGCACAAGGTTGGTTAAAAACCCTAATTGGACAAGAACAAGCCTAGGGAGGACGAAAATGACCTAAATGTTCCTCCAATGACACAAACACGCCTATTGGATGCACAAGATTGCATAAAAACCCTAATTGGACAAGAATAAGACTAAGGAGGACGAAAATGACCTAAATGTTCATCCAATGACACAAATGAAGTTATTGGATGCACAAGATTGGTTAAAAATCCAAAATGGACAAGAGTAAGCCTAGGGAGGACGAAAATGACCTAAATGTTCATCCAATGACACAAATGATCTTATTGGATGCACAAGATTGGTTGAAAACCCTAATTGGACAAGAATAAGCCTAGGGAGGACGAAAATGACCTAAATGTTCATCCAATGACACAAATGAACTTATTGGATGCACAAGATTGGTTAAAAACCCTAATTGGACAAGAATAAGCCTAGGGAGGAAAAAATAACCTAAATGTTCATCCAATGACACAAATGAACTTATTGGATGCACAAGATTGGTTAAAAACCCTAATTGGACAAGAATAAGCCTAGGGATGACGAAAATGACATAAATGTTCGTCCAATGACACAAACACACCTATTGGATGCACAAGATTGCATAAAAACCCTACTTGGACAAGAATAAGCCTAGGGAGGACGAAAATGACCTAAATGTTCATCCAATGACACAAATGAACTTATTGGATGCACAAGATTGGTTAAAAACCCTAATTGGACAAGAATAAGCCTAGGGTGGACGAAAATGACCTAAATGTTCATCCAATGACACAAATGAACTTATTGGATCCACAAGATTGGTTAAAAACCCTAATTGGACAACAATAAGCTTTGGGAGGACGAAAATGACCTAAATGTTCATCCAATGACACAAATAAACTTATTGGATGCACAAGATTGCTTAAAAACCCTAATTGGACAAGAATAAGCCTAGGGAGGACGAAAATGACCTAAATGTTCATCCAATGACACAAATGAACTTATTGGATGCACAAGATTGGTTAAAAACCCTAATTGGACAAGAATAAGCCTAGGGAGGACGAAAATGACCTAAATGTTCATCCAATGACACAAATGAACTTATTGGATGCACAAGATAGGTTAAAATCCCTAACTGGACAAGAATAAGCCTAGGGAGGACGAAAATGACCTAAATGTTCGTCCAATGACACAAACACACCTATTGGATGCACAAGATTGCATAAAAACCCTAATTGGACAAGAATAAGCCTAGGGAGGACGAAAATGACCTAAATGTTTATCCAATGATACAAATGAACTTATTGGATGCACAAGATTGGTTAAAAACCCTAATTGGACAAGAATAAGCCTAGGGAGGACGAAAATGACCTAAATGTTCATCCAATGACACAAATGAACTTATTGGATGCACAAGATTGGTTAAAAACCCTAATTGGACAAGAATAAGCCTAGGGAGGACGAAAATGACCTAAATGTTCATCCAATGACACAAATGAACTTATTGGATGCACAAGATTGGTTAAAAACCCTAATTGGACAAGAATAAGCCTAGGGAGGACGAAAATGACCAAAATGTTCATCCAATGACACAAATGAACTTATTGGATGCACAAGATTGGTTAAAAACCCTAATTGGACAAGAATAAGGTTAGGGAGGACGAAAATGACCTAAATGTTTGTCCAATGACACAAACACACCTATTGGATGCACAAGATTGCATAAAATCCCTAATTGGACAAGAATAAGACTAGGGAGGACGAAAATGACCTAAATGTTCCTCCAATGACACAAACACACCTATTGGATGCACAAGATTGCATAAAAACCCTAATTGGACAAGAATAAGACTAGGGAGGACGAAAATGACCTAAATGTTCATCCAATGACACAAATGAACTTATTGGATGCACAAGATTGGTTAAAAACCCTAATTGGACAAGAATAAGCCTAGGGAGGACGAAAATGACCTAAATGTTCATCCAATGACACAAATGAACTTATTGTATGCACAAGATTGGTTAAAAAACCCTAATTGGACAAGAATAAGCATAGGGAGGACGAAAATTACCTAAATGTTCATCCAATTACACAAACACACATATTGGACGCACAAGATTGCTTAAAACCCTAATTGGACAAGAATAAGCCTAGGGAGGACGAAAATGACCTAAATGTTCGTCCAATGACACAAACACACCTATTGGATGCACAAGATTGCATAAAAACCCTAATTGGACAAGAATAAGACTAGGAAGGACGAAAATGACCTAAATGTTCCTCCAATGACACAAATGAACTTATTGGACGCACAAGATTGGTTAAAAACCCTAATTATACAAGAATAAGCCTAGGGAGGACGAAAATGACCTAAATGTTCGTCCAATGACACAAACACACCTATTGGATGCACAAGATTGCATAAAAACCCTAATTGGACAAGAATAAGCCTAGGGAGGACGAAAATGACCTAAATGTTCATCCAATGACACAAATGAACTTATTGGATGCACAAGATTGGTTAAAAACCCTAATTGGACAAGAATAAGCCTAGGGAGGACGAAAATGACCTAAATGTTCATCCAATGACACAAATGAACTTATTGGATGCACAAGATTTGTTAAAAACCCTAATTGGACAAGAATAAGCCTAGGGAGGACGAAAATGACCTAAATGTTCGTCCAATGACACAAACACACCTATTGGATGCACAGGATTGCATAAAAACCCTAATTGGACAAGAATAAGCCTATGGAGGACGAAAATGACCTAAATGTTCGTCCAATGACACAAACACACCTATTGGATGCACAAGATTGCATAAAAACCCCCAATTGGACAAGAATAAGCCTAGGGAGGACGAAAATGACCTAAATGTTCATCCAATGACACAAATGAACTTATTGGATGCACAAGATTGGTTAAAAACCCTAATTGGACAAGAATAAGCCTAGGGAGGACGAAAATGACCTAAATGTTCATCCAATGACACAAATGAACTTATTGGATGCACAAGATTGGTTAAAAACCCTAATTGGACAAGAATAAGCCTACGGAGGACGAAAATGACCTAAATGTTCGTCCAATGACACAAACACACCTATTGGATGCACAAGATTGCATAAAAACCATAATTGGACAAGAATAAGCCTAGGGAGGACGAAAATGACCTAAATGTTCATCCAATGACACAAATGAACTTATTGGATGCACAAGATTGGTTAAAAACCCTAATTGGACAAGAATAAGCCTAGGGAGGACGAAAATGACCTAAATGTTCGTCCAATGACACAAACACACCTATTGGATGCACAAGATTGCATAAAACCCTAATTGGACAAGTATAAGGCTAGGGAGGACACAAATGACCTAAATGTTCCTCCAATGACACAAACACACCTATTGGATGCACAAGATTGCATAAAAACCCTAATTCGACAAGAATAAGACTAGGGAGGACGAAAATGACCTAAATGTTCCTCCAATGACACAAACACACCTATTGGATGCACAAGATTGCATAAAAACCCTAATTGGACAGGAATAAGACTTGGGAGGACGAAAATGACCTAAATGTTCATCCAATGACACAAATGAACTTATTGGATGCACAAGATTGGTTAAAAACCCTAATTGGCCAAGAATAAGCCTAGGGAGGACGAAAATGACCTTAATGTTCGTCCAATGACACAAACACACCTATTGGATGCACAAGATTGCATAAAAACCCTAATTGGACAAGAATAAGCCTAGGGAGGACGAAAATGACCTAAATGTTCATCCAATGACACAAATGAACTTATTGGATGCACAAGATTGGTTAAAAACCCTAATTGGACAAGAATAAACCTAGGGAGGAAGAAAATGACCTAAATGTTCATCCAATGACACAAATGAACTTATTGGATGCACAAGATTGGTTAAAAGCCCTAATTGGACAAGAATAAGCCTAGGTAGGACGAAAATGACCTAAATGTTCATCCAATAACACAAATGAACTTATTGGATGCACAAGATAGGTTGAAAACCCTAATTGTACAAGAATAAGCCTAGGGAGGACGAAAATGACCTAAATGTTCATCCAATGACACAAATGAACTTATTGGATGCACAAGATTGGTTAAAAACCCTAATTGGACAAGAATAAGCCTAGGGAGGAAAAAACGACCTAAATGTTCATCCAATGACACAAATGAACTTATTGGATGCACAAGATTGGTTAAAAACCCTAATTGGACAAGAATAAGCCTAGGGATGACGAAAATGACATAAATGTTCGTCCAATGACACAAACACACCTATTGGATGCACAAGATTGCATAAAAACCCTAATTGGACAAGAATAAGTCTAGGGAGGATGTAAATGACCTAAATGTTCCACCAATGACACAAATGAACTTATTGGATGCACAAGGTTGGTTAAAAACCCTAATTGGACAAGAATAAGCCTAGGGAGGACGAAAATGACCTAAATGTTCAACCAATGACACAAATGAACTTATTGGATGCACAAGGTTGGCTAAAAACCCTAATTGGACAAGAATAAGCCTAGGGAGGACGAAAATGACCTAAATGTTCGTCCAATGACACAAACACACCTATTGGATGCACAAGATTGCATAAAAACCCTAATTGGACAAGAATAAGCCTAGGGAGGACGAAAATGACCTAAATGTTCATCCAATGACACAAATGAACTTATTGGATGCACAAGATTGGTTAAAAACCATAATTGGACAAGAATAAGCCTAGGAAGGACGAAAATGACCTAAATGTTCATCCAATGACACAAATGAACTTATTGGATGCACAATATTTGTTGAAAACCCTAATTTCACAAGAATAAGCCTAGGGAGGACGAAAATGACCTAAATGTTCATCCAATGACACAAATAAACTTATTGGATGCACAAGATTGCATAAAAACCCTAAATGGACAAGAATAAGCCTAGGGAGGACGAAAATGACCTAAATGTTCGTCCAATGACACAAACACACCTATTGGATGCACAAGATTGCATAAAAACCCTAATTGGACAAGAATAAGCCTAGGGAGGACGAAAATGGCCTAAATGTTCATCCAATGACACAAATGAACTTATTGGATGCACAAGATTGGTTAAAAACCCTAATTGGACAAGAATAAGCCTAGGGAGGACGAAAATGACCTAAATGTTCGTCCAATGACAACAACACACGTATTGGATGCACAAGATTGCATAAAAACCCTAATTGGGCAAGAATAAGACTAGGGAGGACAAAAATGACCTAAATGTTCCTCCAATGACACAAAAGAACTTATTGGATGTACAAGATTGATTAAAAACCCTAATTGGACAAGAATAAGCCTAGGGAGGACGAAAATGACCTAAATGTTCAACCAATGACACAAATGAACTTATTGGATGCACAAGGTTGGTTAAAAACCCTAATTGGACAAGAATAAGCCTAGGGAGAACGAAAATGACCTAAAAGTTCGTCCAGTGACACAAATGAACTTATTGGATGCACAAGATTGGTTAAAAACCCTAATTGGACAAGAATAAGCCTAGGGATGGCGAAAATGACCTAAATGTTCGTCCAATGACACAAACACACCTATTGGATGCACAAGATTGCATAAAAACCCTAATTGGGCAAGAATAAGACTAGGGAGGACAAAAATGACCTAAATGTTCCTCCAATGACACAAAAGAACTTATTGGATGTACAAGATTGATTAAAAACCCTAATTGGACAAGAATAAGCCTAGGGAGGACGAAAATGACCTAAATGTTCAACCAATGACACAAATGAACTTATTGGATGCACAAGGTTGGTTAAAAACCCTAATTGGACAAGAATAAGCCTAGGGAGAACGAAAATGACCTAAATGTTCGTCCAATGACACAAATGAACTTATTGGATGCACAAGATTGGTTAAAAACCCTAATTGGAAAAGAATAAGCCTAGGGAGGACGAAAATGACCTAAATGTTCGTCCAATGACAACAACACACCTATTGGATGCACAAGATTGCATAAAAACCCTAATTGGGCAAGAATAAGACTAGGGAGGACGAAAATGACCTAAATGTTCCTCCAATGACACAAAAGAACTTATTGGATGTACAAGATTGATTAAAAACCCTAATTGGACAAGAATAAGCCTAGGGAGGACGAAAATGACCTAAATGTTCATCCAATGACACAAATGAACTTATTGGATGCACAAGATTGGTTAAAAACCCTAATTGGACAAGAATAAGCCTAGGGAGGACGAAAATGACCTAAATGTTCATCCAATGACACAAATGAACTTATTGGATGCACAAGATTGGTTAAAAACCCTAATTGGACAAGAATAAGCCTAGGGAGGACGAAAATGACCTAAATGTTCATCCAATGACACAAATGAACTTATTGGATGCACAAGATTGGTTAAAAACCCTAATTGGACAAGAATAAGCCTAGGGACGACGAAAATGTCCTAAATGTTCGTCCAATGACACAAACACACCTATTGGATGCAAAAGATTGCATAAAAACGCTAATTGGACAAGAATAAGACTAGGGAGGACGAAAATGACTTAAATGTTCCTCCAATGACACAAACACCTATTGGATGCACAAGATTGGTTAAAAATCCTAATTGGACAAGAATAAGCCTAGGGAGGACGAAAGTGTCATAAATGTTCCTCCAATGACACAAATGAACTTATTGGTTGCACAAGATTGTCTAAAACCCCTAATTGGACAAGAATAAGCCTAGGGAGGACGAAAATGACCTAAATGTTCATCCAATGAGACATATGAACTAATTGGTTGCACAAGATTGGCTAAAACCCCTAATTGGACAAGAATAAGCCTAGGGAGGACGAAAATGACCTAAATGTTCATCCGATGACACAAATGAACTTATTGGATGCACAAGATTGGTTAAAAACCCTAATTGTACAAGAATAAGCCTAGGGAGGACGAAAATGACCTAAATGTTCATCCAATGACACAAATGAACTTATTGGATGCACAAGATTGGTTAAAAACCCTAATTGGACAAGAATAAGCCTAGGGAGGACGAAAATGACCTAAATGTTCGTCCAATGACACAAACACACCTATTGGATGCACAAGATTGCATAAAAACCCTAATTGGACAAGAATAAGCCTAGGGAGGACGAAAATGACCTAAATGTTCCTCCAATGACACAACCACACCTATTGGATGCACAAGATTGCATAAAAACCCTAATTGGACAAGAATAAGCATAGGGAGGACAAAAATGACCTAAATGTTCATCCAATGACACAAATGAACTTATTGGATGCACAAGATTGGTTAAAAACCCTAATTGGACAAGAATAAGCCTAGGGAGGACGAAAATGACCTAAATGTTCGTCCAATGACACAAACACACCTATTGGATGCACAAGATTGGATAAAAACGCTAATTGGACAAGAATAAGACTAGGGAGGACGAAAATGACCTAAATGTTCGTCCAATGACACAAACACACCTATTGGATGCACAAGATTGCATAAAAACCCTAATTGGACAAGAATAAGCCTAGGGAGGACGAAAATGACCTAAATGTTCATCCAATGACACAAATGAACTTATTGGATGCACAAGATTGGTTAAAAACCCTAATTGGACAAGAAAAAGCCTAGGGAGGACAAAAATGACCTAAATGTTAATCCAATGACACAAATGAACTTATTGGATGCACAAGATTGGTTAAAAACCCTAATTGGACAAGAATAAGCCTAGGGAGGACGAAAATGACCTAAATGTTCGTCCAATGACACAAACACACCTATTGGATGCACAAGATTGCATAAAAACCCTAATTGGACAAGAATAAGCCTAGGGAGGACGAAAATGACCTAAATGTTCATCCAATGACACAAATGAACTTATTGGAAGCACAAGATTGGATAAAAACCCTAATTGGACAAGAATAAGCCTAGGGAGGACGAAAATGACCTAAATGTTCATCCAATGACACAAATGAACTTATTGGATGCACAAGATTGGTTAAAAACCCTAATTGGACAAGAATAAGCCTAGGGAGGACGAAAATGACCTAAATGTTCGTCCAATGACACAAACACACATATTGGATGCAAAGGATTGCATAAAAACCCTAATTGGACAAGAATAAGCCTAGGGAGGCCGAAAATGACCTAAATGTTCGTCCAATGACACAACCACACCTATTGGATGCACAAGATTGCATAAAAACCCTAATTGGACAAGAATAAGCCTAGGGAGGACGAAAATGACCTAAATGTTCATCCAATGACACAAATGAACTTATTGGATGCACAAGGTTGGTTAAAAACCCTAATTGGACAAGAATAAGCCTAGGGAGGACAAAAATGACCTAAATGTTCATCCAATGACACAAATGAACTTATTGGATGCACAAGGTTGGTTAAAAACCCTAATTGGACAAGAATAAGCCTAGGGAGGAAGAAAATGACCTAAATGTTCATCCAATGACACAAATGAACTTATTGGATGCACAAGATTGGTTAAAAACCCTAATTGGACAAGAATAAACCTAGGGAGGAAGAAAATGACCTAAATGTTCATCCAATGACACAAATGAACTTATTGGATGCACAAGATTGGTTAAAAACCCTAATTGGACAAGAATAAGCCTAGGGAGGACGAAAATGACCTAAATGTTCAACCAATAACACAAATGAACTTATTGGATGCACAAGGTTGGTTAAAAACCCTAATTGGACAAGAATAAGCCTAGGGAGGACGAAAATGACCTAAATGTTCGTCCAATGACACAAACACACCTATTGGATGCACAAGATTGCATAAAAACCCTAATTGGACAAGAATAAGCCTAGGGAGGACGAAAATGACCTAAAATGTTCGTCCAATGACACAAACCCACATATTGGATGCACAAGATTGCTTAGAACCCTAATTGGACAAGAATAAGACTAGGGAGGACGAAAATGACCTAAATGTTCATCCAATGACACAAATGAACTTATTGGATGCACAAGATTGGTTAAAAACCCTAATTGGAAAAGAATAAGCCTAGGGAGGACGAAAATGACCTAAATGTTCGTCCAATGACACAAACACACCTATTGGATGCACAAGATTGCATAAAATCCCTAATTGGACAAGAATAAGACTAGGGTGGACGAAAATGACCTAAATGTTCCTCCAATGACACAAATGAACTTATTGGATGCACAAGATTGGTTAAAAACCCTAATTGGACAAGAATAAGCCTAGGGAGGACGAAAATGACCTAAATGTTCGTCCAATGACACAAACACACCTATTGGATGCACAAGATTGCATAAAAACCCTAATTGGACAAGAATAAGCCTAGGGAGGACGAAAATGACCTAAATGTTCATCCAATAACACAAATGAACTTATTGGATCCACAAGATTGGTTAAAAACCCTAATTGGACAAGAATAAGCATAGGGAGGACGAAAATGACCTAAACGTTCATCCAATGACACAAACCCACATATTGGATGCACAAGATTGCTTAAAACCCTAATTGGACAAGAATAAGACTACGGAGGACGAAAATGACCTAAATGTTCATCCAATGACACAAATGAACTTATTGGATGCACAAGATTGGTTAAAAACCCTAATTGGACAAGAATAAGCCTAGGGAGGACGAAAATGACCTAAATGTTCGTCCAATGACACAAACACACCTATTGGATGCACAAGATTGCATAAAAACCCTAATTGGACAAGAATAAGACTATGAGGACGAAAATGACCTAAATGTTCCTCCAATGACACAAACACACCTATTGGATGCACAAGATTGCATAAAAACCCTAATTGGACAAGAATAAGACTAGGGAGGACGAAAATGACCTAAATGTTCATCCAATGACACAAATGAACTTATTGGATGCACAAGATTGGTTAAAAACCCTAACTGGACAAGAATAAGCCTAGGGAGGACGAAAATGACCTAAATGTTCATCCAATGACACAAATGAACTTGTTGGATGCACAAGATTGGTTAAAAACCATAATTGGACAAGAATAAGCCTAGGGAGGACGAAAATGACCTAAATGTTCATCCAATGACACAAATGAACTTATTGGATGCACAAGATTGGTTAAAAACCCTAATTGGACAAGAATAAGCCTAGGGAGGACGAAAATGACCTAAATGTTCATCCAATGACACAAACACGCCTATTGGATGCACAAGATTGCATAAAAACCCTAATTGGACAAGAATAAGACTAAGGAGGACGAAAATGACCTAAATGTTCATCCAATGACACAAATGAAGTTATTGGATGCACAAGATTGGTTAAAAATCCTAACTCGACAAGAATAAGCCTAGGGAGGACGAAATTGACCTAAATGTTCATCCAATGCCACAAATGATCTTATTGGATGCACAAGATTGGTTGAAAACCCTAATTGGACAAGAATAAGCCTAGGGAGGACGAAAATGACCTAAATGTTCATCCAATGACACAAATGAACTTATTGGATGCACAAGATTGGTTAAAAACCCTAATTGGACAAGAATAAGCCTAGGGAGGACGAAAATGACCTAAATGTTCAACCAATGACACAAATGAACTTATTGGATGCACAAGGTTGGTTAAAAACCCTAATTGGACAAGAATAAGCCTAGGGAGTACGAAAATGACCTAAATGTTCGTCCAATGACACAAACACACCTATTGGATGCAAATGATTGCATAAAAACCCTAATTGGACAAGAATAAGCCTAGGGAGGACGAAAATGACCTAAATGTTCGTCCAAAGACACAAACACTCCTATTGGATGCACAAGATTGCATAAAAACCCTAATTGGACAAGAACAAGCCTAGGGAGGACGAAAATGACCTAAATGTTCATCCAATGACACAAATGAACTTATTGGATGCACAAGATTGGTTAAAAACCCTAATTGGACAAGAATAAGCATAGAGAGGACTTAAATGACCTAAATGTTCATCCAATGACACAAATGAACTTATTGGATGCACAAGATTGGTTAAAAACCCTAATTGGACAAGAATAAGCATAGGGAGGACGAAAATGACCTAAATGTTCGTCCAATGACACAAACACACCTATTGGATGCACAAGATTGCATAAAAACCCTAATTGGACAAGAATAAGCATAGGGAGGACGAAAATGACCTAAATGTTCCTCCAGTGACACAAACACACCTATTGGATGCACAAGATTGCATAAAAACCCTAATTGGACAAGAATAAGACTAGGGAGGACGAAAATGACATAAATGTTCATCCAATGACACAAACACACCTATTGGATGCACAAGATTGCATAAAAACCCTAATTGGACAAGAATAAGACTAGGGAGGACGAAAATAACCTAAATGTTCCTCCAATGACACAAACACACCTATTGGATGCACAAGATTGCATAAAAACCCTAATTGGACAAGAATAAGACTAGGGAGGACGAAAATGACATAAATGTTCATCCAATGACACAAATGAACTTATTGGATGCACAAGATTGTTCAAAAACCCTAATTGGACAAGAATAAGCCTAGGGAGGACGAAAATGACCTAAATGTTCATCCAATGACACAAATGAACTTATTGGATGCACAAGATTGGTTAAAAACCCTAATTGGACAAGAATAAGCCTAGGGAGGACGTAAATGACCTAACTGTTCATCCAATGACACAAATGAACTTATTGGATGCACAAGATTGGTTAAAAACCCTAATTGGACAAGAATAAGCATAGGGAGGACGAAAATGACCTAAATGTTCATCCAATGACACAAACACACATATTGGATGCACAAGATTGCTTAAAACCCTTATTGGACAAGAATAAGACTAGGGATGACGAAAATGACCTAAATGTTCATCCAATGACACAAATGAACTTATTGGATGCACAAGATTGGTTAAAAACCCTAATTGGACAAAAATAAGCCTAGGGAGGACGAAAATGACCTAAATGTTCGTCCAATGACACAAATGAACTTATTGGATGCACAAGATTGTTTAAAAACCCTAATTGGACAAGAATAAGCCTAGGGAGGACGAAAATGACCTAAATGTTCATCCAATGACACAAATGAACTTATTGGATGCACAAGATTGGTTGAAAACCCTAATTGGACAACAATAAGCCTAGGGAGGACGAAAATGACCTAAATGTTCATCCAATGACACAAACACACCTATTGGATGCACAAGATTGCATAAAAACCCTAATTGGACAAGAATAAGACTAGGGAGGACGAAAAAGACATAAATGTTCATCCAATGACACAAATGAACTTATTGGATGCACAAGATTGGTTAAAACCCTAATTGGACAAGAATAAGCCTAGGGAGGACGAAAATGACCTAAATGTTCGTCCAATGACATAAATGAACTTATTGGATGCACAAGATTGGTTAAAAACACTAATTGGACAAGAATAATCCTAGGGAGGACGAAAATGACCTAAATGTTCCTCCAATGACACAAATGAACTTATTGGATGCACAAGATTGGTTGAAAACCCTAATTTGACAAGAATAAGCCTAGGGAGGACGAAAATGACCTAAATGTTCATCCAATGACACAAATGAACTTATTGGATGCACAAGATTGGTTAAAAACCCTAATTGGACAAGAATAAGCCTAGGGAGGACGAAAATGACCTAAATGTTCATCCAATGACACAAATGAACTTATTGGATGCAAAAGATTGGTTAAAAACCCTACTTGGACAAGAATAAGCCTAGGGAGGACGAAAATGACCTAAATGTTCATCCAATGACACAAATGAACTTATTGGATGCACAAGATTGGTTAAAAACCCTAATTGGACAAGAATAAGCCTAGGGAGGACGAAAATGACCTAAATGTTCGTCCAATGACACAAACACACCTATTGGATGCACAAGATTGCATAAAAACCCTAATTGGACAAGAATAAGCCTAGGGAGGACGAAAATGTCCTAAATGTTCATCCAATGACACAAATGAACTTATTGTAAGCACAAGATTGGTTAAAAACCCTAATTGGACAAGAATAAGCATAGGGAGGACGAAAATGACCTAAATGTTCATCCAATGACACAAACACACATATTGGATGCACAAGATTGCTTAAAACCTTAATTGGACAAGAATAAGACTAGGGAGGACGAAAATGACCTAAATGTTCATCCAATGACACAAATGAACTTATTGGATGCACAAAATTGGTTAAAAACCCTAATTAGACAAGAATAAGCCTAGGGAGGAAAAAAATGACCTAAATGTTCATCCAATGACACAAATGAACTTATTGGATGCACAAGATTGGTTAAAAACCCTAATTGGACAAGAATAAGCCTAGGGAGGACGAAAATGACCTAAATGTTCGTCCAATGACACAAACACACCTATTGGATGCACAAGATTGCATAAAAACCCTAATTGGACAAGAATAAGACTAGGGAGGACAAAAATGACCTAAATGTTCCTCCAATGATACAAATGAACTTATTGGATGCACAAGGTTGGTTAAAAACCCTAATTGGACAAGAATAAGCCTAGGGAGGACGAAAATGACCTAAATGTTCGTCCAATGACACAAACACACCTATTGGATGCACAAGATTGCATAAAAACCCTAATTGGACAAGAATAAGACAAGGGAGGACGAAAATGACCTAAAAGTTCCGCCAATGACACAAACACACCTATTGGATGCACAAGATTGCATAAAAACCCTAATTCGACAAGAATAAGACTAGGGAGGACGAAAATGACCTAAATGTTCCTCCAATGACACAAACACACCTATTGGATGCACAAGATTGCATAAAAACCCTAATTGGACAAGAATAAGACTAGGGAGGACGTAAATGACCTAAATGTTCCACCAATGACACAAATGAACTTATTGGATACACAAGGTTGGTTAAAAACCCTAATTGGACAAGAATAAGCCTAGGGAGGACGAAAATGACTTAAATGTTCGTCCAATGACACAAATGAACTTTATTGGATGCACAAGGCTGGTTAAAAACCCTAATTGGACAAGAATAAGCCTAGGGAGGACGAAAATGACCTAAATGTTCGTCCAATGACACAAACACACCTATTGGATGCACAAGATTGCATAAAAACCCTAATTGGACAAGAATAAGCCTAGGGAGGACGAAAATGACCTAAATGTTCCTCCAATGACACAAACACACCTATTGGATGCACAAGATTGCATAAAAACCCTAATTGGACAAGAATAAGCCTAGGGAGGACGAAAATGACCTAAATGTTCGTCCAATGACACAAACACACCTATTGGATGCACAAGATTGCATAAAAACCCTAATTGGACAAGAATAAGCCTAGGGAGGACGAAAATGACCTAAATGTTCATCCAATGGCACAACAAAACTTATTGGATACACAAGATTGGTTAAAAACCCTAATTGGACAAGAATAAGCCTAGGGAGGACGAAAAGGACCTAAATGTTCATCCAATGACACAAATGAACTTATTGGATGCACAAGATTGGTTGAAAACCCTAATTGGACATGAATAAGCCTAGGGAGGACGTAAATGACCTAAATGTTCCACCAATGACACAAATGAACTTATTGGATGCACAAGGTTGGTTAAAAACCCTAATTGGACAAGAATAAGCCTAGGGAGGACGAAAATGACCTAAATGTTCCTCCAATGACACAAATGAACTTATTGGATGCACAAGGTTGGTTAAAAACCCTAATTGGACAAGAATAAGCCTAGGGAGGACGAAAATGACCTAAATGTTCAACGAATGACATAAATGAACTTATTGGATGCAAAAGGTTAGTTAAAAACCCTAATTGGACAAGAATAAGCCTAGGGAGGACGAAAATGACCTAAATGTTCATCCAATGACACAAATGAACTTATTGGATGCACAAGATTGGTTAAAAACCCTAATTGGACAAGAATAAGCCTAGGGAGGACGAAAATGACCTAAATGTTCATCCAATGACATAAATGAACCTATTGGATGCACAAGATTGGTTAAAAACCCTAACTGGACAAGAATAAGCCTAGGGTGGACGAAAATGACCTAAATGTTTATCCAATGACAGAAATGAACTTATTGGATTCACAAGATTGGTTAAAAACCCTAATTGGACAAGAATAAGCCTAGGGAGGACGAAAATGACCTAAATGTTCATCCAATGACACAAACACACCTATTGGATGCACAAGATTGGTTAAAAACCCTAATTGGACAAGAATAAGCATAGGGAGGACGAAAATGACCTAAATGTTCATCCAATGACACAAACACACCTATTGGATACACAAGATTGGTTAAAAACCCTAATTGGACAAGAATAAGCCTAGGGAGGACGAAAATGACCTAAATGTTCATCCAATGACACAAATGAACTTATTGGATGCACAAGATTGCTTAAAAACCCTAATTGGACAAGAATAAGCCTAGGGAGGACGAAAATGACCTAAATGTTCGTCCAATGACACAAATACACCTATTGGATGCACAAGATTGGTTAAAAACCCTAATTGGACAAGAATAAGCCTAGGGAGGACGAAAATGACCTAAATGTTCGTCCAATGACACAAACACGCCTATTGGATGCACAAGATTGCATAAAAACCCTAATTGGACAAGAATAAGACTAGGGAGGACGAAAATGACCTAAATGTTCATCCAATGACACAAATGAACTTATTGGATGCACAAGATTGGTTAAAAACCCTAATTGGACAAGAATAAGCCTAGGGAGGACGAAAAGGACCTAAATGTTCGTCCAATGACACAAACACACCTATTGGATGCACAAGATTGCAAAAAATCCCTAATTGGACAAGAATAAGACTAGGGAGGACGTAAATGACCTAAATGTTCCACCAATGACACAAATGAACTTATTGGATGCACAAGGTTGGTTAAAAACTTGGTTAAAATCCTAATTGGACAAGAATAAGCCTAGGGAGGACGAAAATGACCTAAATGTTCATCCAATGACACAAATGATCTTATTGGATGCACAAGATTGGTTGAAAACCCTAATTGGACAAGAATAAGCCTAGTGAGGACGAAAATGACCTAAATGTATATCCAATGACACAAATGAACTTATTGGATGCACAAGATTGGTTAAAAACCCTAATTGGACAAGAATAAACCTAGGGAGGAAGAAAATGACCTAAATGTTCATCCAATGACACAAATGAACTTATTGGATGCACAAGATTGGTTAAAAACCCTAATTGGACAAGAATAAGCCTAGGGAGGAAAAAATGACTTAAATGTTCATCCAATGACACAAATGAACTTATTGGATGCACAAGATTGGTTAAAAACCCTAATTGGACAAGAATAAGCCTAGGGATGACGAAAATGGCATAAATGTTCGTCCAATGACACAAACACACCTATTGGATGCACAAGTTTGCATAAAAACCCTAATTGGACAAGAATAAGACTAGGGAGGATGTAAATGACCTAAATGTTCCACCAATGACACTAATGAACTTATTGGATGCACAAGGTTGGTTAAAAACCCTAATTTGACAAGAATAAGCCTAGGGAGGACGAAAATGACCTAAATGTTCAACCAATGACACAAATGAACTTATTGGATGCACAAGGTTGGTTAAAAACCCTAATTGGACAAGAATAAACCTAGGGAGGACGAAAATGACCTAAATGTTCGTCCAATGACACAAACACACCTATTGGATGCACAAGATTGCATAAAAAGCCTAATTGGACAAGAATAAGCCTATGGAGGACGAAAATGACCTAAATGTTCATCCAATGACACAAATGAACTTATTGGATGCACAAGATTGGTTAAAAACCCTAATTGGACAAGAATAAACCTAGGGAGGACGAAAATGACCTAAATGTTCATCCAATGACACAAATGAACTTATTGGATGCACAAGATTGGTTAAAAACCCTAATTGGACAAGAATAAGCCTAGGGAGGACGAAAATGACCTAAATGTTCATCCAATGACACAAATGAACATATTGGATGCACAAGATTGGTTAAAAACCCTAATTGGACAAGAATAAGCCTAGGGAGGACGAAAATGACCTAAATGTTCATCCAATGACACAAATGAACTTATTGGATGCACAAAATTGGTTAAAAACCCTTATTGGACAAGAATAAGCCTAGGGAGGACGAAAAGGACCTAAATGTTCGTCCAATGACACAAACACACCTATTGGATGCACAAGATTGCATAAAATCCCTAATTGGACAAGAATAAGACTAGGGGGGACGTAAATGACCTAAATGTTCCACCAATGACACAAATGAACTTATTGGATGCACAAGGTTGGTTAAAAACCCTAATTGGACAAGAATAAGCCTAGGGAGGACGAAAATGACCTAAATGTTCAACCAATGACACAAATGAACTTATTGGATGCACAAGGTTGGTTAAAAACCCTAATTGGACAAGAACAAGCCTAGGGAGGACGAAAATGACCTAAATGTTCCTCCAATGACACAAACACGCCTATTGGATGCACAAGATTGCATAAAAACCCTAATTGGACAATTATAAGACTAAGGAGGACGAAAATGACCTAAATGTTCATCCAATGACACAAATGAACTTATTGGATGCACAAGATTGGTTAAAAACCCTAATTGGACAAGAATAAACCTAGGGAGGACGAAAATGACCTAAATGTTCATCCAATGACACAAATGAACTTATTGGATGCACAAGATTGGTTAAAAACCCTAATTGGACAAGAATAAGCCTAGGGATGACGAAAATGACCTAAATGTTCATCCAATGACATAAACGCACCTATTGGATCCACAAGATTGCATAAAAACTGTAATTGGACAAGAATAAGCCTAGGGAGGACGAAAATGACCTAAATGTTCATCCAATGACACAAATGAACTTATTGGATGCACAAGATTGGTTAAAAACCCTAATTGGACAAGAATAAACCTAGGGAGGACGAAAATGACCTAAATGTTCATCCAATGACACAAATGAACTTATTGGATGCAGAAGATTGGTTAAAAACCCTAATTGGACACGAATAAGCCTAGAGAGGACGAAAATGACCTAAATGTTCGTCCAATGACACAAATGAACTTATTGGATACACAAGATTGTTTAAAAACCCTAATTGGACAAGAATAAGCCTAGGGAGGACGAAAATGACCTAAATGTTCATCCAATGACACAAATGAACTTATTGGATGCACAAGATTGGTTGAAAACCCTAATTGGACAAGAATAAGCCTAGGGAGGACGTAAAAGACCTAAATGTTCCACCAATGACACAAATGAACTTATTGGATGCACAAGGTTGGTTAAAAACCCTAATTGGACAAGAATAAGCCTAGGGAGGACGAAAATGACCTAAATGTTCAACCAATGACACAAATGAACTTATTGGATGCACAAGGTTAGTTAAAAACCCTAATTAAACAAGAATAAGCCTAGGGAGGACGAAAATGACCTAAATGTTCATCCAATGACACAAATGAACTTATTGGATGCACAAGATTGGTTGAAAACCCTAATTGGACAAGAATAAGCCTAGGGAGGACGTAAATGACCTAAATGTTCCACCAATGACACAAATGAACTTATTGGATGCACAAGGTTGGTTAAAAACCCTAATTGGACAAGAATAAGCCTAGGGAGGACGAAAATGACCTAAATGTTCAACCCATGACACAATTGAACTTATTGGATGCACAAGGTTAGTTAAAAACCCTAATTGAACAAGAATAAGCCTAGGGAGGACGAAAATGACCTAAATGTTCATCCAATGACACAAATGAACTTATTGGATGCACAAGATTGGTTGAAAACCCTAATTGGACAAGAATAAGCCTAGGGAGGACGAAAATGACCTAAATGTTCATCCAATGACACAAATTAACTTATTGGATGCACAGGATTGGTTAAAAACCCTAATTGGACAAGAATAAGCCTAGGGAGGACGAAAATGACCTAAATGTTCATCCAATGACACAAATGAACTTATTGGATGCACAAGATTGGTTAAAAACCCTAATTGGACAAGAATAAGCCTAGGGAGGACGAAAATGACCTAAATGTTCTTCCAATGACACAAACACACCTACTGGATGCACTAGATTGCATAAAAACCCTAATTGGACAAGAATAAGACTAGGGAGGACAAAAATGAACTAAATGTTCGTCCAATGACACAAACACACCTATTGGATGCACAAGATTGCATAAAAACCCTAATTGGACAAGAATAAGCATAGGGAGGACAAAAATGACCTAAATGTTCGTCCAATGACACAAATGAACTTATTGGATGCACAAGATTGGTTAAAAACCCTAATTGGACAAGAATAAGCCTAGGGAGGACGAAAATGACCTAAATGTTCATCCAATGACACAAATGAACTTATTGGATGCACAAGATTGGTTAAAAACCCTAATTGGACAAGAATAAGCCTAGGGAGGACGAAAATGACCTAACTATTCCTCCAATGACACAAATGAACTTATTGGATGCACAAGATTGCTTAAAACCCTAATTGGACAAGAATAAGACTAGGGAGGACGAAAATGACCTAAATGTTCATCCAATGACACAAACACACCTATTGGATGCACAAGATTGGTTAGAAACCCTAATTGGACAAGAATAAGCCTTGGGAGCACGAAAATGACATAAATGTTCATCCAATGACACAAATGAACTTATTGGATGCACAAGATTGGTTAAAAACCCTAATTGGACAAGAATAAGCCTAGGGAGGACGAAAATGACCTAAATGTTCATCCAATGACACAAACACACCTATTGGATGCACAAGATTGGTTAAAAACCCTAATTGGACAAGAATAAGCCTAAGGAGGATGAAAATGACCTAAATGTTCATCCAATGACACAAATGAACTTATTGGAGGCACAAGATTGGTTAAAAACCCTAATTGGACAAGAATAAGCCTAGGGAGGACGAAAATGACCTAAATGTTCATCCAATGACACAAACACACCTATTGGATGCACAAGATTGGTTAAAAACCCTAATTGGACAAGAATAAGCATAGGGAGGACGAAAATCACCTAAATGTTCATCCAATGACACAAACACACCTATTGGATGCACAAGATTTGTTAGAAACCCTACTTGGACAAGAATAAGCCTACGAAGGACGAAAATAACCTAAATGTTCATCAAATGACTAAACACACCTATTGGATGCACAAGATTGGTTAGAAACCCTAATTGGACAAGAATAAGCCTAGGGAGGACGAAAATGACCTAAATGTTGACCCAATGACACAAATGAACTTATTGGATTCACAAGATTGGTTAAAAACCCTAATTGGACAAGAATAAGCCTAGGGAGGACGAAAATGACCTAAATGTTCATCCAATGACACAAACACACCTATTGGATGCACAAGATTGGTTAAAAACCCTAATTGGACAAGAATAAGCCTAGGGAGGACGAAAATGACGTAAATGTTCGTCCAATGACACAAACACACCTATTGGATGCACAAGATTGCATAAAAACCCTAATTGGACAAGAATAAGACTAGGGAGGACGAAAATGACCTAAATGTTCATCCAATGACACAAATGAACTTATTGGATATACAAGATTGGTTAAAAACCCTAATTGGACAAGAATAAGCATAGGGAGGACGAAAATGACCTAAATGTTCGTCCAATGACACAAACACACCTATTGGATGCACAAGATTGCATAAAAACCCTAATTGGACAAGAATAAGACTAGGAAGGACGAAAATGACCTAAATGTTCCTCCAAGGACACAAATGAACTTTTTGGATGCACAAGATTGGCTAAAAACCCTAATTGGACAAGAATAAGCCTAGGGAGGACGAAAATGACCTAAATGTTCATTCAATGACATAAATGAACCTATTGGATGCACAAGATTGGTTAAAAACCCTAATTCGACAAGAATAAGCCTAGGGAGGACGAAAATGACCTAAATGTTCATCCAATGACACAAATGAACTTATTGGATGCACAAGATTGGTTAAAAACCCTAATTGGACAAGAATAAGCCTAGGGAGGACGAAAATGACCTAAATGTCCGTCCAATGACACAAACACACCTATTGGATGCACAAGATTGCATAAAAACCCTAATTGGACAAGAATAAGACTAGGGAGGACGAAAATGACCTAAATGTTCCTCCAATGACACAAATAAACTTATTGGATGCACAAGATTGGTTAAAAACCCTAATTGGACAAGAATAAGCATAGGGAGGACGAAAATGACCTAAATGTTCATCCAATGACACCAACCCACATAGTGGATGCACAAGATTGCTTAAAACCCAAATTGGACAAGAATAAGACTAGGGAGGACGAAAATGACCTAAATGTTCATCCAATGACACAAATGAACATATTGGACGCACAAGATTGGTTAAAAACCCTAATCGGACAAGAATAAGCCTAGGGAGGACGAAAATGACCTAAATGTTCGTCCAATGACACAAACACACCTATTGGATGCACAAGATTGCATAAAAACCCTAATTGGACAAGAATAAGCCTAGGGAGGACGAAAATGACCTAAATGTTCATCCAATGACACAAATGAACTTATTGGATGCACAAGATTGGTTAAAAACCCTAATTGGACAAGAATAAGCCTAGGGAGGACGAAAATGACCTAAATGTTCATCCAATGACACAAATGAACTTATTGGATGCACAAGATTGGTTAAAGACCCTAATTGGACAAGAATAAGCCTAGGGAGGACGAAAATGACCTTAATGTTCATCCAATGACACAAATGAACTTATTGGATGCACAAGATTGGTTAAAAACCCTAATTGGACAAGAATAAGCCTAGGGAGGACGAAAAGGACCTAAATGTTCGTCGAATGACACAAACACACCTATTGGATGCACAAGATTGCATAAAATCCCTAATTGGACAAGAATAAGACTAGGGAGGACGTAAATGACCTAAATGTTCCACCAATGACACAAATGAACTTATTGGATGCACAAGGTTGGTTAAAAACCCTAATTGGACAAGAATAAGCCTAGGGAGGACGAAAATGACCTAAATGTTCAACCAATGACACAAATGAACTTATTGGATGCACAAGGTTGGTTAAAAACCCTAATTGGACAAGAACAAGCCTAGGGAGGACGAAAATGACCTAAATGTTCCTCCAATGACACAAACACACCTATTGGATGCACAAGATTGCATAAAAACCATAATTGGACAAGAATAAGACTAAGGAGGACGAAAATGACCTAAATGTTCATCCAATGACACAAATGAAGTTATTGGATGCACAAGATTGGTTAAAAATCCTAATTGGACAAGAATAAGCCTAGGGAGGACGAAAATGACCTATCAAATGAAAATTTCTTTATCAAGTCATTACAATATTTTGTTTGACTAATGAAGATACCTTGCTTGCTTTGGTTAATTTGAAATCCCAAAAAGTATGACAGTTCACCCATCATTGACATTTCAAATTGTCCTTTCATTAGATTTTCAAAATTTTTGCATAGCTTATCATTTGTAGATCCAAATATTATGTCATCAACATAAACTTGGACCAGCAAGATATCTTTATCAGTAGTTTGTATAAAAAGAGTTTTATCCACATTTCCTCTTAAGAAATTTTGTGAAATGAGAAAGTTGCTAAGTTTCTCATACCAAGCTCTAGGAGCTTGTTTCAATCCATAGAGAGCTTTTGTTAGCTTGTAGACATGATTTGGAAATTCTGTATTTTCAAAACCAGGTGTTTGGCTAACAAAAACTTCCTCTTGGATCTCACCATTGAGAAAGGCACTTTTCACATCCATTTGATAAAGCTTAAAGTCCATTATACACGCATAAGCAAGGAGGATTCTAATGGCTTCTAGTCTTGCTACAGGGGCATAGGTTTCATCAAAATCTACTCCCTCCTCTTGGTTGTAACCCTTGGCCACTAACCTAGCTTTATTTCTAGTTATAACACCATTCTCATCTAGCTTGTTCCTAAACACCCACCTAGTTCCTATGATATGCTGGTTTTCTGGTTTAGGTACTAGCTCCCACACTTTGTTTCTCTCAAACTGGTTTAACTCCTCTTGCATGGCTAT
>JBBPBR010000262.1:8792-24933 GCA_037974775.1 Cicer pinnatifidum
GGACAAGAATAAGACTAGGGAGGACGAAAATGACCTAAATGTTCATCCAATGACACAAATGAACTTATTGGATGCACAAGATTGGTTAAAAACCCTAATTGGACAAGAATAAGCCTAGGGAGGACGAAAATGACCTAAATGTTCGTCCAATGATACAAACACACCTATTGGATGCACAAGATTGTATAAAAACCCTAATTGGACAAGAATAAGACTAGGGAGGACGAAAATGACCTAAATGTTCCTCCAATGACACAAACACACCTATTGGATGCACAAGATTGCATAAAAACCCTAATTGGACAAGAATAAGACTAGGGAGGACGTAAATGACCTAAATGTTCCACCAATGACACAAATGAACTTATTAGATGCACAAGGTTGGTTAAAAATCCTAATTGGACAAGAATAAGCCTAGGGACGACGAAAATGACCTAAATGTTCAACCAATGACACAAATGAACTTATTGGTTGCACAAGGTTGGTTAAAACCCTAATTGGACAAGAATAAGCCTAGGGAGGACGAAAATGACCTAAATGTTCGTCCAATGATACAAACACACCTATTGGATGCACAAGATTGTATAAAAACCCTAATTGGACAAGAATAAGACTAGGGAGGACGAAAATGACCTAAATGTTCCTCCAATGACACAAACACACCTATTGGATGCACAAGATTGCATAAAACCCCTAATTGGACAAGAATAAGCCTAGGGAGGACGAAAATGACCTAAATGTTCATCCAATGACACAAATGAACTTATTGGATGCACAAGATTGGTTAAAAACCCTAATTGGACAAGAATAAGCCTAGGAAGGACGAAAATGACCTAAATGTTCGTCCAATGACACAAATGAACTTATTGTATGCACAAGATTGGTTAAAAACCCAAATTGGACAAGAATAAGCCTAGGGAGGACGAAAATGACCTAAATGTTCATCCCATGACACAAATGAACTTATTGGATGCACAAGATTGGTTATAAACCCTAATTGGACAAGAATAAGCCTAGGTAGGACGAAAATGACCTAAATGTTCGTCCAATGACACAAACACACCTATTGGATGCACAAGATTGCATAAAATCCCTAATTGGACAAGAATAAGACTAGGGAAGACAAAAATGACCTAAATGATCCTCCAATGACACAAATGAACTTATTGGATGCACAAGGTTAGTTAAAAACCCTAATTGGACAAGAATAAGCTTAGGGACGACGAAAATGACCTAAATGTTCGTCCAATGACACAAACACACCTATTGGATGCACAAGATTGCATAAAAACCCTAATTGGACAAGAATAAGACTAGGGAGGACGAAAATGACCTAAATGTTCCTCCAATGACACAAACACACCTATTGGATGCACAAGATTGGTTAAAAATCCTAATTGGACAAGAATAAGCCTAGGGAGGACGAAGGTGACCTAAATGTTCCTCCAATGACACAAATGAACTTATTGGTTGCACAACATTGGCTAAAACCCCTAATTGGACAAGAATAAGCCTAGGGAGGACGAAAATGACTTAAATGTTCATCCAATGAAACAAATGAACCTATTGGATGCACAAGATTGGTTAAAAACCCTAATTTGACAAGAATAAGCCTAGGGAGGAGGAAAATGACCTAAATGTTCATCCAATGACACAAATGAAATTATTGGTTGCACAAGATTGGTTAAAACTCCTATTTGGACAAGAATAAGCCTAGGGAGGACGAAAATGACCTAAATGTTCGTCCAATGACACAAACACACCTATTGGATGCACAAGATTGCATAAAAACCCTAATTGGACAAGAATAAGACTAGGGAGGACGAAAATGACCTAAATGTTCAACCAATGACACAAATGAACTTATTGTATGCACAAGATTGGTTAAAAACCCTAATTGGACAAGAATAAGCATAGGGAGAACGAAAATGACCTAAATGTTCATCCAATGACACAAACACACATATTGGATGCACAAGATTGCTTAAAACCCTAATTGGACAAGAATATGACTAGGGAGGACGAAAATGACCTAAATGTTCATCCAATGACACAAATGAACTTATTGGATGCACAAGATTGGTTAAAAACCATAATTGGACAAGAATAAGCCTAGGGAGGACGAAAATGACCTAAATGTTCATCCAATGACACAAATGAACTTATTGGATGCACAAGGTTGGTTTAAAACCCTAATTGGACAAGAATAAGCCTAGGGAGGACGAAAATGACCTAAATGTTCGTCCAATGACACAAACACACCTATTGGATGCACAAGATTGCATAAAAACCCTAATTGGACAAGAATAAGCCTAGGGAGGACGAAAATGACCTAAATGTTCGTCCAATGACACAAACACACCTATTGGATGCACAAGATTGCATAAAAACCCTAATTGGACAAGAATAAGCCTAGGGAGGACGAAAATGACCTAAATGTTCATCCAACGAGACAAATGAACTTATTGGATGCACAAGATTGGTTAAAAACCCTAATTGGAGAAGAATAAGCCTAGGGAGGACGAAAATGACCTAAATGTTCATCCAATGACACAAATGAACTTATTGGATGCACAAGATTGGTTAAAAACCCTAATTGGACAAGAATAAGCATAGGGAGGACGAAAATGACCTTAATGTTCATCCAATGACACAAACACACATATTGGATGCACAAGATTGCTTAAAACCCTAATTACACAAGAATAAGACTAGGGATGACGAAAATGACCTAAATGTTCATCCAATGACACAAATGAACTTATTGGATGCACAAGATTGGTTAAAAACCCTAATTGGACAAGAATAAGCCTAGGGAGGACGAAAATGACCTAAATGTTCGTCCAATGACACAAACACACCTATTGGATGCACAAGATTGCATAAAAACCCTAATTGGACAAGAATAAGACTAGGGAGGACGAAAATGACCTAAATGTTCCTCCAATGACACAAACACACCTATTGGATGCACAAGATTGCATAAAAACCCTAATTGGACAAGAATAAGACTAGGGAGGACGTAAATGACCTAAACGTTCCACCAATGACACAAATGAACTTATTGGATGCACAAGGTTGGTTAAAAACCCTAATTGGACAAGAATAAGACTAGGGAGGACGAAAATGACCTAAATGTTCATCCAATGACACAAATGAACTTATTGGATGCACAAGATTGGTTAAAAACCCTAATTGGACAAGAATAAGCCTAGGGAGGACGAAAATGACCTAAATGTTCGGCCAATGACACAAACACACCTATTGGATGCACAAGATTGCATAAAAACCCTAATTGGACAAGAATAAGACTAGGGAGGACGAAAATGACCTAAATGTTCATCCAATGACACAAATGAACTTATTGGATGCACAAGATTGGTAAAAACCCTAATTGGACAAGAATAAGCCTAGGGAGGACGAAAATGACCTAAATGATCATCCAATGACACAAACACACCTATTGGATGCACAAGATTGCATAAAAACCCTAATTGGACAAGAATAAGATTAGGGAGGACGAAAATGACCTAAATGTTCCTCCAATGACACAAACACACCTATTGGATGCACAAGATTGCATAAAAACCCTAATTCGACAAGAATAAGACTAGGGAGGACGAAAAGGACCTAAATGTTCCTCCAATGACACAAACACACCTATTGGATGCACAAGATTGCATAAAAACCCTAATTGGACAAGAATAAGACTAGGGAGGACGTAAATGACCTAAATGTTCCACCAATGACACAAATGAACTTATTGGATGCACAAGATTGGTTAAAAACCCTAATTGGACAAGAATAAGCCTAGGGAGGACGAAAATGACCTAAATGTTCGTCCAATGAGACAAACACACCTATTGGATGCACAAGATTGCATAAAAACCCTAATTGGACAAGAATAAGACTAGGGAGGACGAAAATGACCTAAATGTTCATCCAATGACACAAATGAACTTATTGGATGCACAAGATTGGTTAAAAACCCTAATTGGACAAGAATAAGCATAGGGAGGACGAAAATGACCTAAACGTTCATCCAATGACACAAACCCACATATTGGATGCATAAGATTGCTTAAAACCCTAATTGGACAAGAATAAGACTAGGGAGGACGAAAATGACCTAAATGTTCATCCAATGACACAAATGAACTTATTGAATGCACAAGATTGGTTAAAAACCCTAATCGGACAAGAATAAGCCTAGGAAGGACGAAAATGACCTAAATGTTCTTCCAATGACACAAACACACCTATTGGATGCACAAGATTGCATAAAAACCCTAATTGGACAAGAATAAGACTAGGGAGGACGAAAATGACCTAAATGTTCATCCAATGACACAAATGAACTTATTGGATGCACAAGATTGGTTAAAAACCCTAATTGGACAAGAATAAGCATACGGAGGACGAAAATGACCTAAACGTTCATCCAATGACACAAACCCACATATTGGATGCACAAGATTGCTTAAAACCCTAATTGGACAAGAATAAGACTAGGGAGGACGAAAATGACCTAAATGTTCATCCAATGACACAAATGAACTTATTGAATGAACAAGATTGGTTAAAAACCCTAATCGGACAAGAATAAGCCTAGGGAGGATGAAAATGACCTAAATGTTCTTCGAATGACACAAACACACCTATTGGATGCACAAGATTGCATAAAAACCCTAATTGGACAAGAATAAGACTAGGGAGGACGAAAATGACCTAAATGTTCCTCCAATGACACAAACACACCTATTGGATGCACAAGATTGCATAAAAACCCTAATTGGACAAGAATAAGACTAGGGAGGACGAAAATGACGTAAATGTTCCTCCAATGACACAAACACACCTATTGGATGCACAACATTGCATAAAAACCCTAATTCGACAAGAATAAGACTAGGGAGGACGAAAATGACCTAAATGTTCCTCCAATGACACAAACACACCTATTGGATGCACAACATTGCATAAAAACCCTAATTGGACAAGAATAAGACTAGGGAGGACGAAAATGACCTAAATGTTCCTCCAATGACACAAACACACCTATTGGATGCACAAGATTGCATAAAAACCCTAATTGGACAAGAATAAGACTAGGGAGGACGTAAATGACCTAAATGTTCCACCAATGACACAAATGAACTTATTGGATGCACAAGGTTGGTTAAAAATCCTAATTGGACAAGAATAAGCCTAGGGAGGACGAAAATTACCTAAATGTTCAACCAATGACACAAATGAACTTATTGGTTGCACAAGGTTGGTTAAAACCCTAATTGGACAAGAATAAGCCTAGGGAGGACGAAAATGACCTAAATGTTCGTCCAATGACACAAACACACCTATTGGATGCACAGGATTGCATAAAAACCCTAATTGGACAAGAATAAGCCTAGGGAGGACGAAAATGACCTAAATGTTCGTCCAATGACACAACCACACCTATAGGATGCACAAGATTGCATAAAAACCCTAATTGGACAAGCACATGCCTAGGGAGGACGAAAATGACCTAAATGTTCATCCAATAACACAAATGAACTTATTGGATGCACAAGATTGGTTAAAGACCCTAATTGGACAAGAATAAGCCTAGGGAGGACGTAAATGACCTAAATGTTCATCCAATGACACAAACACACAAATTGGAAGCACAAGATTGCTTAAAACCCTCATTGGACAAGAATAAGACTAGGGATGACGAAAATGACCTAAATGTTCATCCAATGACACAAATGAACTTATTGGATGCACAAGATTGGTTAAAAACCCTAATTGGACAAGAATAAGCCTAGGGAGGACGTAAAGGACCTAAATGTTCATCCAATGACACAAACGAACTTATTGGATGCACAAGATTGGTTAAAAACCCTAATTGGACAAGAATAAGCATAGGGAGGACGAAAATGACCTAAATGTTCATCCAATGACACAAACACACATATTGGATGCACAAGATTGCTTAAAACCCTAATTGGAACAGAATAAGACTAGGGATGTCGAAAATGACCTAAATGTTCATCCAATGACACAAATGAACTTATTGGATGCACAAGATTGGTTAAAAACCCTAATTGGACAAGAATAAGCCTAGGGAGGACGAAAATGACCTAAATGTTCGTCCAATGACACAAATGAACTTATTGGATGCACAAGATTGGTTAAAAACCCTAATTGGACAAGAATAAGCATAGGGAGGACGAAAATGACCTAAATGTTCATCCAATGACACAAATGAACTTTTTGGATGCACAAGATTGGTTGAAAACCCTAATTGGACAAGAATAAGCCTAGGGAGGACGAAAATGACCTAAATGTTCATCCAATGATACAAATGAACTTATTTGATGCACAAGATTGGTTAAAAACCCTAATTGGACAAGAATAAGCCTAGGGAGGACGAAAATGACCTAATTGTTCATCCAATGACACAAATGAACTTATTGGATGCACAAGATTGGTTAAAAACCGTAATTGGACAAGAATAAGCCTAGGGAGGACGAAAATGACCTAAATGTTCGTCCAATGACACAAACACACCTATTGGATGCACAAGATTGCATAAAAACCCTAATTGGACAAGAATAAGACTAGGAAGGACGAAAATGACCTAAATGTTCCTCCAATGACACAAACACACCTATTGGATGCACAAGATTGCATAAAAACCCTAATTGGACAAGAATAAGACAAGGGAGGACGAAAATGACCTAAATGTTCATCCAATGACACAAATGAACTTATTGGATGCACAAGATTGGTTAAAAACCCTAATTGGACAAGAATAAGCATAGGGAGGACGAAAATGACCTAAATGTTCATCCAATGACACAAACCCACATATTGGATGCACAAGATTGCATAAAAACCCTAATTGGACAAGAATAAGCCTAGGGAGGACGAAAATGACCTAAATGTTCATCCAATGACACAAATGAACTTATTGGATGCACAAGATTGGTTAAAAACCCTAATTGGACAAGAATAAGCCTAGGGAGGACGAAAATGACCTAAATGTTCGTCCAATGACACAAACACACCTATTGGATGCACAAGATTGCATAAAAACCCTAATTTGACAAGAATAAGACTAGGGCGGACGAAAATGACCTAAATGTTCATCCAATGACATAAATGAACTTATTGGATGCACAAGATTGGTTAAAAACCCTAATTGGACAAGAATAAGCATAGGGAGAACGAAAATGACCTAAATGTTCGTCCAATGACACAAACCCAAATATTGGATGCACAAGATTGCTTAAAACCCTAATTGGACAAGAATAAGACTAGGGAGGACGAAAATGACCTAAATGTTCATCCAATGACACAAACACACCTATTTGATGCACAAGATTGCATAAATACCCTAATTGGACAAGAATAAGACTAGGGAGGACGTAAATGACCTAAATGTTCCACCAATGACACAAATGAACTTATTGGATGCACAAGGTTGGTTAAAAACCCTAATTAAACAAGAATAAGACTAGGGAGGACGAAAATGACCTAAATGTTCATCCAATGACACAAATGAACTTATTGGATGCACAAGATTGGTTAAAAACCCTAATTGGACAAGAATAAGCCTAGGGAGGACGAAAATGACATAAAAGTTCATCGAATGACACAAATGACTTTATTGGATGCACAAGATTGGTTAAAAACCCTAATTGGACAAGAATAAGCCTAGGGAGGACGAAAATGACCTAAATGTTCGTCCAATGACACAAACACACCTATTGGATGCACAAGATTGCATAAAAACCCTAATTGGACAAGAATAAGCCTAGGGAGGACGAAAATGACCTAAATGTTCATCCAATGACACAAATGAACTTATTGGATGCACAAGATTGGTTAAAAACCCTAATTGGACAAGAATAAGCCTAGGGAGGACGAAAATGACCTAAATGTTCATCCAATGACACAAATGAATTTATTGAATGCACAAGATTGGTTAAAAACCCTAATCGGACAAGAATAAGCCTAGCGAGGACGAAAATGACCTAAATGTTCTTTCAATGACACAAACACACCTATTGGATGCACAAGATTGCATAAAAACCCTAATTCGACAAGAATAAGACTAGGGAGGACGAAAATGACCTAAATGTTCCTCCAATGACACAAACACACCTATTGGATGCACAAGATTGCATAAAAACCCTAATTGGACAAGAATAAGACTAGGGAGGACGTAAATGACCTAAATGTTCCACCAATGACACAAATGAACTTATTGGATGCACAAGGTTGGTTAAAAACCCTAATTGGACAAGAATAAGACTAGGAAGGACGAAAATGACCTAAATGTTCATCCAATGACACAAATGAACTTATTGGATGCACAAGATTGGTTAAAAACCCTAATTGGACAAGAATAAGCCTAGGGAGGACGAAAATGACCTAAATGTTCCTCCAATGACACAAAGACACCTATTGGATGCACAAGATTGCATAAAAACCCTAATTGGACAAGAATAAGACTAGGGAGGACGAAAATGACCTAAATGTTCATCCAATGACACAAATGAACTTATTGGATGCACAAGATTGGTTAAAAACCCTAATTGGACAAGAATAAGCCTAGGGAGGACGAAAATGACCTAAATGTTCGTCCAATGACACAAACACACCTATTGGATGCACAAGATTGCATAAAAACCCTAATTGGACAAGAATATGACTAGGGAGGACGAAAATGACTTAAATGTTCATCCAATGACACAAATGAACTTATTGTATGAACAAGATTTCTTAAAAACCCTAATTGGACAAGAATAAGCATAGGGAGGACGAAAATTACCTAAATGTTCATCCAATGACACAAACACACATATTGGATGCACAAGATTGCTTAAAACCCTAATTGGACAAGAATAAGACTAGGGAGGACGAAAATGACCTAAATGTTCATCGAATGACACATATGAACTTATTGGATGCACAAGATTGGTTAAAAACCCTAATTGGACAAGAATAAGCCTAGGGAGGACGAAAATGACCTAAAATTTCGTCCAATGACACAAACACACCTATTGGATGCACAAGATTGCATAAAAACCCTAATTGGACAAGAATAAGACTAGGGAGGACGAAAATGACCTAAATGTTCCTCCAATGACACAAACACACCTATTGGATGCACAAGATTGCATAAAAACCCTAATTGGACAAGAATAAGACTAGGGAGGACGAAAATGACCTAAATGTTCTTCCAATGACACAAATGAACTTATTGTATGCACAAGATTGGATAAAAACCCTAATTGGACAAGAATAAGCATAGGGAGGACGAAAATGACCTAAATGTTCATCCAATGACACAAACACACATATTGGATGCACAAGATTGCTTAAAACCATAATTGGACAAGAATAAGACTAGGGAGGACGAAAATGACCTAAATATTCATCCAATGACACAAATGAACTTATTGTATGCACAAGATTGGATAAAAACCCTAATTGGACAAGAATAAGACTAGGGAGGACGAAAATGACCTAAATGTTCCTCCAATGACACAAACACACCTATTGGATGCACAAGATTGCATAAAAACCCTAATTCGACAAGAATAAGACTAGGAAGGACGAAAATGACCTGAATGTTCCTCCAATGACACAAACACACCTATTGGATGCACAAGATTGCATAAAAACCCTAATTGGACAAGAATAAGACTAGGGAGGACGTAAATGACCTAAATGTTCCACCAATGACACAAATGAACTTATTGGATGCACAAGGTTGGTTAAAAACCCTAATTGGACAAGAATAAGCCTAGGGAGGAAGAAAATGACCTAAATGTTCGTCCAATGACACAAACACACCTATTGGATGCACAAGATTGCATAAAAACCCTAATTGGACAAGAATAAGACTAGGGAGGACGAAAATAACCTAAATGTTCCTCCAATGACACAAACACACCTATTGGATGCACAAGATTGCATAAAAACCCTAATTCGACAAGAATAAGACTAGGGAGGACGAAAATGACCTAAATGTTCGTCCAATGACACAAACACACCTATTGAATGCACAAGATTGCATAAAAACCCTAATTGGACAAGAATAAGACTAGGGAGGACGAAAATGACCTAAATGTTCCTCCAGTGACACAAACACACCTATTGGATGCACAAGATTGCATAAAAACCCTTATTGGACAAGAATAAGACTAGGGAGGACGAAAACGACATAAATGTTCATCCAATGACACAAATGAACTTATTGGATGCACAAGATTGGTTAAAAACCCTACTTGGACAAGGATAAGCCTAGGGAGGACGAAAATGACCTAAATGTTCGTCCAATGACACAAACACACCTATTGGATGCACAAGATTGCATAAAAACCCTAATTGGACAAGAATAAGACTAGGGAGGACGAAAATGACCTAAATGTTCATCCAATGACACAAACACACCTATTGGATGCACAAGATTGCATAAAAACCCTAATTGGACTAGAATAAGACTAGGGAGGACGAAAATGACCTAAATGTTCATCCAATGACACAAATGAACTTATTGGATGCACAAGATTGGTTAAAAACCCTAATTGGACAAGAATAAGCCTAGGGAGGACGAAAATGACCTAAATGTTTGTCCAATGACACAAATACACCTATTGGATGCACAAGATTGCATAAAATCCCTAATTGGACAAGAATAAGACTAGGGAGGACGAAAATGACCTAAATGTTCCTCCAATGACACAAACACACCTATTGGATGCACAAGATTGCATAAAAACCCTAATTGGACAAGAATAAGACTAGGGAGGACGAAAATGACCTAAATGTTCATCCAATGACACAAATGAACTTATTGGATGCACAAGATTGTTTAAAAACCCTAATTGGACAAGAATAAGCATAGGGAGGACGAAAATGACCTAAATGTTCATCCAATGACACAAACCCACATATTGGATGCACAAGATTGCTTAAAACCCTAATTGGACAAGAATAAGACTAGGGAGGACGAAAATGACCTAAATGTTCGTCCAATGACACAAACACACCTATTGGATGCACAAGATTGCATAAAAACCCTAATTGGACAAGAATAAGACTAGGGAGGACGAAAATGACCTAAATGTTCATCCAATGACACAAACACACCTATTGGATGCACAAGATTGCATAAAAACCCTTATTCGACAAGAATAAGACTAGGGAGGACGAAAATGACCTAAATGTTCATCCAATGACACAAATGAACTTATTGGATACACAAGATTTGTTAAAAACCCTAATTGGACAAGAATAAGCCTATGGAGGACGAAAATGACCTAAAAGTTCGTCCAATGACACAAACACACCTATTGGATGCACAAGATTGCATAAAAACCCTAATTGGACAAGAATAAGACTAGGGAGGACGAAAATGACCTAAATGTTCCTCCAATGACACAAACACACCTATCGGATGCACAAGATTGCATAAAAACCCTAATTGGACAAGAATAAGACTAGGGAGGACGAAAATGACCTAAATGTTCGTCCAATGACACAAACACACCTATTGGATGCACAAGATTGCATAAAAACCCTAATTGGACAAGAACAAGACTAGGGAGGACGAAAATGACCTAAATGTTCGTCCAATGACACAAACACACCTATTGGATGCACAAGATTGCATAAAAACCCTAATTGGACAAGAATAAGACTAGGGAGGACGAAAATGACCTAAATGTTCCTCCAATGACACAAACACACCTATTGGATGCACAAGATTGTATAAAAACCCTAATTCGACAAGAATAAGACTAGGGAGGACGAAAAGGACCTAAATGTTCAACCAATGACACAAATGAACTTATTGGATGCACAAGGTTGGTTAAAAACCCTAATTGGACAAGAATAAGCCTAGGGAGGACGAAAATGACCTAAATGTTCGTCCAATGACACAAACACACCTATTGAATGCACAAGATTGCCTAATAACCCTAATTGGACAAGAATAAGCCTAGGGAGGACGAAAATGACCTAAATGTTCGTCCAATGACACAAACACACCTATAGGATGCACTAGATTGCATAAAAACCCTAATTTGACAAGAACAAGCCTAGGGAGGACGAAAATGACCTAAATATTCATCCAATGACACAAATGAACTTATTGGATGCACAAGATTGGTTAAAAACCCTAATTGGACAAGAATAAGCCTAGGGAGGACGTAAATGACCTAAATGTTCATCCAATGACACAAATGAACTTATTGGATGCACAAGATTGGTTAAAAACCCTAATTGGACAAGAATAAGCATAGGGAGGACGAAAATGACCTACATGTTCATCCAATGACACAAACACACATATTGGATGCACAAGATTGCTTTAAACCCTAATTGGACAAGAATAAGACTAGGGAAGACGAAAATGACCTAAATGTTCATCCAATGACACAAATGAACTTATTGGATGCACAAGATTGGTTAAAAACCCTAATTGGACAAGAATAAGCCTAGGGAGGACGAAAATGACCTAAATGTTCGTCCAATGACACAAACACACCTATTGGATGCACAAGATTGCATAAAAACCCTAATTGGATAAGAATAAGACTAGGGAGGACGTAAATGACCTAAATGTTCCACCCATGACACAAATGAACTTATTTGATGCACAAGGTTGGTTAAAAACCCTAATTGGACAAGAATAAGCCTAGGGAGGACGAAAATGACCTAAATGTTCAACCAATGACACAAATGAACTTATTGAATGCACAAGGTTTGTTAAAAACCCAAATTGGACAAGAATAAGCCTAGGGAGGACGAAAATGACCTAAATGTTCGTCCAATGACACAAACACACCTATTGGATGCACAGGATAGCCTAAAAACCCTAATCGGACAAAAATAAGCCTAGGGAGGACGAAAATGACCTAAATGTTCGTCCAATGACACAAACACACCTATTGGATGCACAAGATTGCATAAAAACCCTAATTGGACAAGAATAAGACTAGGGAGGACGAAAATGACCTAAATGTTCCTCCAATGACACAAACACACCTATTGGATGCACAAGATTGCATAAAAACCCTAATTGGACAAGAATAAGACTAGGGAGGACGAAAATGACCTAAATGTTCATCCAATGACACAAATGAACTTATTGGATGCACAAGATTGGTTAAAAACCCTTATTGGACAAGAATAATCTTAGGGAGGATGAAAATGACCTAAAGGTTCGTCCAATGACACAAACACACCTATTGGATGCACAAGATTGCATAAAAACCCTAATTGGACAAGAGTAAGACTAGGGAGGACGAAAATGACCTAAATGTTCCTCCAATGACACAAACACACCTATTGGATGCACAAGATTGCATAAAAACCCTAATTCGACAAGAATAAGACTAGGGAGGACGAAAATGACCTAAAAGTTCATCCAATGACACAAATGAACTTATTGGATGCACAAGATTGGTTAAAAACCATAATTGGACAAGAATAAGCCTAGGGAGGACGAAAATGACCTAAAAGTTCGTCCAATGACACAAACACACCTATTGGATGCACAAGATTGCATAAAAACCCTAATTGGACAAGAATAAGACTAGGGAGGAAGAAAATGACCTAAATGTTCCTCCAATGACACAAATGAACTTATTGGATGCACAAGATTGGTTAAAAACCCTAATTGGACAAGAATAAGCCTAGGGAGGACGAAAATGACCTAAATGTTCGTCCAATGACACAAACACACCTATTGGATGCACAAGATTGCATAAAAACCCTAATTGGACAAGAATAAGACTAGGGAGGACGAGAATAACCTAAATGTTCCTCCAATGACACAAACACACCTATAGGATGCACAAGATTGGTTAAAAACCATAATTGGACAAGAATAAGCCTAGGGAGGACGAAAATGACCTAAAAGTTCGTCCAATGACACAAACACACCTATTGGATGCACAAGATTGCATAAAAACCCTAATTGGACAAGAATAAGACTAGGGAGGACGAAAATAACCTAAATGTTCCTCCAATGACACAAACACACCTATTGGATGCACAAGATTGCATAAAAACCCTAATTCGACAAGAATAAGACTAGGGAGGACGAAAATGACCAAAATGTTCCTCCAATGACACAAACACACCTATTGAATGCACAAGATTGCATAAAAACCCTAATTGGACAAGAATAAGACTAGGGAGGACGAAAATGACCTAAATGTTCCTCCAGTGACACAAACACACCTATTGGATGCACAAGATTGCATAAAAACCCTAATTGGACAAGAATAAGACTAGGGAGGACGAAAATGACATAAATGTTCATCCAATGACACAAACGAACTTATTGGATGCACAAGATTGGTTAAAAACCCTACTTGGACAAGGATAAGCCTAGGGAGGACGAAAATGACCTAAATGTTCGTCCAATGACACAAACACACCTATTGGATGCACAAGATTGCATAAAAACCCTAATTGGACAAGAATAAGCATAGGGAGGACGAAAATGACCTAAATGTTCCTCCAGTGACACAAACACACCTATTGGATGCACAAGATTGCATAAAAACCCTAATTGGACAAGAATAAGACTAGGGAGGACGAAAATGACATAAATGTTCATCCAATGACACAAACACACCTATTGGATGCACAAGATTGCATAAAAACCCTAATTGGACAAGAATAAGACTAGGGAGGACGAAAATAACCTAAATGTTCCTCCAATGACACAAACACACCTATTGGATGCACAAGATTGCATAAAAACCCTAATTGGACAAGAATAAGACTAGGGAGGACGAAAATGACATAAATGTTCATCCAATGACACAAATGAACTTATTGGATGCACAAGATTGTTCAAAAACCCTAATTGGACAAGAATAAGCCTAGGGAGGACGAAAATGACCTAAATGTTCATCCAATGACACAAATGAACTTATTGGATGCACAAGATTGGTTAAAAACCCTAATTGGACAAGAATAAGCCTAGGGAGGACGTAAATGACCTAACTGTTCATCCAATGACACAAATGAACTTATTGGATGCACAAGATTGGTTAAAAACCCTAATTGGACAAGAATAAGCATAGGGAGGACGAAAATGACCTAAATGTTCATCCAATGACACAAACACACATATTGGATGCACAAGATTGCTTAAAACCCTAATTGGACAAGAATAAGACTAGGGATGACGAAAATAACCTAAATGTTCATCCAATGACACAAATGAACTTATTGGATGCACAAGATTGGTTAAAAACCCTAATTGGACAAGAATAAGCCTAGGGAGGACGTAAATGACCTAACTGTTCATCCAATGACACAAATGAACTTATTGGATGCACAAGATTGGTTAAAAACCCTAATTGGACAAGAATAAGCATAGGGAGGACGAAAATGACCTAAATGTTCATCCAATGACACAAACACACATATTGGATGCACAAGATTGCCTAAAACCCTAATTGGATAAGAATAAGACTAGGGATGTCGAAAATGACCTAAATGTTCATCCAATGACACAAATGAACTTATTGGTTGCACAAGGTTGGTTAAAACCCTAATTGGACAAGAATAAGCCTAGGGAGGACGAAAATGACCTAAATGTTCGTCCAATGACACAAACACACCTATTGGATGCACAGGATTGCATAAAAACCCTAATTGGACAAGAATAAGCCTAGGGAGGACGAAAATGACCTAAATGTTCGTCCAATGACACAAACACACCTATTGGATGCACAGGATTGCATAAAAACCCTAATTGGACAAGAATAAGCCTAGGGAGGACGAAAATGACCTAAATGTTCAACCAATGACACAAATGAACTTATTGGATGCACAAGGTTGGTTAAAAACCCTAATTGGACAAGAAAAAGCCTAGGGAGGACGAAAATGACCTAAATGTTCATCCAATGACACAAACACACATATTGGATGCACAAGATTGCTTAAAACCCTAATTGGAACAGAATAAGACTAGGGATGTCGAAAATGACCTAAATGTTCATCCAATGACACAAATAAACTTATTGGATGCACAAGATTGGTTAAAAACCCTAATTGGACAAGAATAAGCCTAGGGAGGACGAAAATGACCTAAATGTTCGTCCAATGACACAAA
>JBBPBR010000263.1:6538-27346 GCA_037974775.1 Cicer pinnatifidum
CTAATTGGACAAGAATAAGCCTAGGGAGGACGAAAATGACCTAAATGTTCGTCCAATGACACAAATGAACTTTATTGGATGCACAAGATTGGTTAAAAACCCTAATTGGACAAGAATAAGCATAGGGAGGACGAAAATGACCTAAATGTTCATCCAATGACACAAATGAACTTATTGGATGCACAAGATTGGTTGAAAACCCTAATTGGACAAGAATAAGCCTAGGGAGGACGAAAATGACCTAAATGTTCATCCAATGACACAAACACACATATTGGATGCACAAGATTGCTTAAAACCCTAATTGGATAAGAATAAGACTAGGGATGTCGAAAATGACCTAAATGTTCATCCAATGACACAAATGAACTTATTGGATGCACAAGATTGGTTAAAAACCCTAATTGGACAAGAATAATCCTAGGGAGGACGAAAATGACCTAAATGTTCGTCCAATGACACAAATGAACTTATTGGATGCACAAGATTGGTTAAAAACCCTAATTGGACAAGAATAAGCATAGGGAGGACGAAAATGACCTAAATGTTCATCCAATGACACAAATGAACTTATTGGATGCACAAGATTGGTTGAAAACCCTAATTGGACAAGAATAAGCCTAGGGAGGACGAAAATGACCTAAATGTTCATCCAATGACACAAATGAACTTATTGGATGCACAAGATTGGTTAAAACCCTAATTCGAGAAGAATAAGCCTAGGGAGGACGAAAATGACCTAAATGTTCATCCAATGACACAAATGAACTTATTGGATGCACAAGATTGGTTAAAAACCCTAATTGGACAAGAATAAGCCTAGGGAGGACGAAAATGACCTAAATGTTCATTGAATGACACAAATGAACTTATTGGATGCACAAGATTGGTTAAAAACCCTAATTGGACAAGAATAAGCCTAGGGAGGACGAAAATGACCTAAAAGTTCGTCCAATGACACAAACACACCTATTGGATGCACAAGATTGCATAAAAACCCTAATTGGACAAGAATAAGACTAGGGAGGACGAAAATGACCTAAATGTTTCTCCAATGACACAAACACACCTATTGGATGCACAAGATTGCATAAAAACCCTAATTCGACAAGAATAAGACTAGGGAGGACGAAAATGACCTAAATGTTCCTCCAATGACACAAACACACCTATTGGATGCACAACATTGCATAAAAACCCTAATTCGACAAGAATAAGACTAGGGAGGACGAAAATGACCTAAATGTTCCTCCAATGACAAAAACACACCTATTGGATGCACAAGATTGCATAAAAACCCTAATTGGACAAGAATAAGACTAGGGAGGACGAAAATGACCTAAATGTTCCTCCAATGACACAAATGAACTTATTGGATGCACAAGATTGCATAAAAACCCTAATTGGACAAGAATAAGCCTAGGGAGGATGAAAATGACCTAAATGTTCGTCCAATGACACAAACACACCTATAGGATGCACAAGATTGCATAAAAACCCTAATTGGACAAGAACAAGACTAGGGAGAACGAAAATGACCTAAATGTTCATCCAATAACACAAATGAACTTATTGGATGCACAAGATTGGTTAAAAACCCTAATTGGACAAGAATAAGACTAGGGAGGACGAAAATGACCTAAATGTTCCTCCAATGACACAAACACACCTATTGGATGCACAACATTGCATAAAAACCCTAATTCGACAAGAATAAGACTAGGGAGGACGAAAATGACCTAAATGTTCGTCCAATGACACAAACACACCTATTGGATGCACAGGATTGCATAAAAACCCTAATTGGACAAGAATAAGCCTAGGGAGGACGAAAATGACCTAAATGTTCGTCCAATGACACAAACACACCTATAGGATGCACAAGATTGCATAAAAACCCTAATTGGACAAGAACAAGACTAGGGAGGACGAAAATGACCTAAATGTTCATCCAATAACACAAATGAACTTATTGGATGCACAAGATTGGTTAAAAACCCTAATTGGACAAGAATAAGCCTAGGGAGGACGTAAATGACCTAAATGTTCATCCAATGATACAAATGAACTTATTGGATGCACAAGATTGGTTAAAAACCCTAATTGGACAAGAATAAGCATAGGGAGGACGAAAATGACCTAAATGTTCATCCAATGACACAAACACACATATTGGATGCACAAGATTGCTTAAAACCCTAATTGGACAAGAATAAGACTAGGGATGACGAAAATAACCTAAATGTTCATCCAATGACACAAATGAACTTATTGGATGCACAAGATTGGTTAAAAACCCTAATTGGACAAGAATAAGCCTAGGGAGGACGTAAATGACCTAACTGTTCATCCAATGACACAAATGAACTTATTGGATGCACAAGATTGGTTAAAAACCCTAATTGGACAAGAATAAGCATAGGGAGGACGAAAATGACCTAAATGTTCATCCAATGACACAAACACACATATTGGATGCACAAGATTGCCTAAAACCCTAATTGGATAAGAATAAGACTAGGGATGTCGAAAATGACCTAAATGTTCATCCAATGACACAAATGAACTTATTGGTTGCACAAGGTTGGTTAAAACCCTAATTGGACAAGAATAAGCCTAGGGAGGACGAAAATGACCTAAATGTTCGTCCAATGACACAAACACACCTATTGGATGCACAGGATTGCATAAAAACCCTAATTGGACAAGAATAAGCCTAGGGAGGACGAAAATGACCTAAATGTTCGTCCAATGACACAAACACACCTATTGGATGCACAGGATTGCATAAAAACCCTAATTGGACAAGAATAAGCCTAGGGAGGACGAAAATGACCTAAATGTTCAACCAATGACACAAATGAACTTATTGGATGCACAAGGTTGGTTAAAAACCCTAATTGGACAAGAATAAGCCTAGGGAGGACGAAAATGACCTAAATGTTCGTCCAATGACACAAACACACCTATTGGATGCAAAGGATTGCATAAAAACCCTAATTGGACAAGAATAAGCCTAGGGAGGCCGAAAATGACCTAAATGTTCCTCCAGTGACACAAACACACCTATTGGATGCACAAGATTGCATAAAAACCCTAATTGGACAAGAATAAGACTAAGGAGGACGAAAATGACATAAATGTTCATCCAATGACACAAATGAACTTATTGGATGCACAAGATTGGTTAAAAACCCTACTTGGACAAGAATAAGCCTTGGGAGGATGAAAATGACCTAAATGTTCGTCCAATGACACAAACACACCTATTGGATGCACAAGATTGTATAAAAACCCTAATTGGACAAGAATAAGACTAGGGAGGACGAAAATGACCTAAATGTTCCTCCAATGACACAAACACACCTATTGGATGCACAAGATTGCATAAAAACCCTAATTGGACAAGAATAAGACTAGGGAGGACGTAAATGACCTAAATGTTCCACCAATGACACAAATGAACTTATTGGAAGCACAAGGTTGGTTAAAAACCCTAATTGGACAAGAACAAGCCTAGGGAGGACGAAAATGACCTAAATGTTCATCAAATGACACAAATGAACTTATTGGATGCACAAGATTGGTTAAAAACCCTAATTGGACAAGAATAAGCCTAGGGAGGACGTAAATGACCTAAATGTTCATCCAATGACACAAATGAACTTATTGGATGCACAAGATTGGTTAAAAACCATAATTGGACAAGAATAAGCATAGGGAGGACGAAAATGACCTAAATGTTCCTCCAATGACACAAACACACCTATTGGATGCACAAGATTGCATAAAAACCCTAATTCGACAAGAATAAGACTAGGGAGGACGAAAATGACCTAAATGTTCCTCCAATGACACAAACACACCTATTTGATGCACAAGATTGCATAAAAACCCTAATTGGACAAGAATAAGACTAGGGAGGACGTAAATGACCTAAATGTTCCACCAATGACACAAATGAACTTATTGGATACACAAGGTTGGTTAAAAACCCTAATTGGACAAGAATAAGCCTAGGGAGGACGAAAATGACCTAAATGTTCGTCCAATGACACAAACACACCTATTGGATGCACAAGATTGCATAAAAACCCTAATTGGACAAGAATAAGCCTAGGGAGGACGAAAATGACCTAAATGTTCATCCAATGACACAAATGAACTTATTGGATGCACAAGATTGGTTAAAAACCCTAATTGGACAAGAATAAGCATAGGGAGGACGAAAATGACCTAAATGTTCATCCAATGACACAAACACACATATTGGATGCACAAGATTGCTTAAAACCCTAATTGCACAAGAATAAGACTAGGGATGACGAAAATGACCTAAATGTTCATGCAATGACACAAATGAACTTATTGGATGCACAAGATTGGTTAAAAACCCTAATTGGACAAGAATAAGCCTAGGGAGGACGAAAATGAGCAAAATGTTCGTCCAATGACACAAACACACCTATTGGATGCACAAGATTGCATAAAAACCCTAATTGGACAAGAATAAGACTAGGGAGGACGAAAATGACCTAAATGTTCATCCAATGACACAAATGAACTTATTGAATGCACAAGATTGGTTTAAAACCCTAATCGGACAAGAATAAGCCTAGGGAGGACGAAAATGACCGAAATGTTCGTCCAATGACACAAACACACCTATTGGATGCACAAGATTGCATAAAAACCCTAATTGGACAAGAATAAGACTAGGGAGGACGAAAATGACCTAAATGTTCCTCCAATGACACAAACACACCTATTGGATGCACAAGATTGCACAAAAACCCTAATTGGACAAGAATAAGCCTAGGGAGGACGAAAATGACCTAAATGTTCATCCAATGACACAAATGAACTTATTGGATGCACAAGATTGGTTAAAAACCCTAATTGGACAAGAATAAGCCTAGGGAGGAAAAAAATGACCTAAATGTTCGTCCAATGACACAAATGAACTTATTGGATGCAAAAGATGGTTTAAAAACCCTAATTGGACAAGAATAAGGCTAGGGAGGACGAAAATGACCTAAATGTTCATCCAATGACACAAATGAACTTATTGGATGCACAAGATTGGTTGAAAACCCTAATTGGACAAGAATAAGCCTAGGGAGGACGAAAATGACCTAAATGTTCATCCAATGACACAAATGAACTTATTGGATGCACAAGATTGGTTAAAAACCCTAATTGGACAAGAATAAGCCTAGGGAGGACGAAAATGACCTAAATGTTCGTCCAATGACACAAACACCTATTGGATGCACAAGATTGCATAAAAACCCTAATTGGACAAGAATAAGACTAGGGAGGACGAAAATGACCTAAATGTTCGTCCAATGACACAAACACACCTATTGGATGCACAAGATTGCATAAAAACCCTAATTGGAAAAGAATAAGACTAGGGAGGACGAAAATGACCTAAATGTTCCTCCAATGACACAAACACACCTATTGGATGCACAAGATTGCATAAAAACCCTAATTGGACAAGAATAAGACTAGGGAGGACGTAAATGACCTAAATGTTCCACCAATGACACAAATGAACTTATTGGATGCACAAGGTTGGTTAAAAACCCTAATTGGACAAGAATAAGACTAGGGAGGACGAAAATGACCTAAATGTTCATCCAATGACACAAATGAACTTATTGGATCCACAAGGTTGGTTAAAAACCCTAATTGGAGAAGAATAAGCCTAGGGAGGACGAAAATGACCTAAATGTTCGTCCAATGACACAAACACACCTATTGGATGCACAAGATTGCATAAAAACCCTAATTGGACAAGAATAAGACTAGGGAGGACGAAAATGACCTAAATGTTCCTCCAATGACACAAACACACCTATTGGATGCACAAGATTGCATAAAAACCCTAATTGGACAAGAATAAGACTAGGGAGGACGAAAATGACCTAAATGTTCATCCAATGACACAAATGAACATATTGTATGCACAAGATTGGTTAAAAACCCTAATTGGACAAGAATAAGCATAGGGAGGACGAAAATGACCTAAATGTTCAACCAATGACACAAACACACATATTGGATGCACAAGATTGCTTAAAACCCTAATTGGACAATAATAAGACTAGGGAGGACGAAAATGACTTAAATGTTCATCCAATGACACAAATGAACTTATTGGATGCACAAGATTGGTTAAAAACCCTAATTGGACAAGAATAAGCATAGGGAGGACGAAAATGACCTAAATGTTCATCCAATGACACAAACACACATATTGGATGCACAAGATTGCTTAAAACCCTAATTGGACAAGAATAAGACTAGGGAGGACGAAAATGACCTAAATATTCATCCAATGACACAAATGAACTTATTGGATGCACAAGATTGGTTAAAAACCATAATTGGACAAGAATAAGCCTAGGGAGGACGAAAATGACCTAAATGTTCATCCAATGACACAAATGAACTTATTGGATGCACAAGATTGGTTGAAAACCCTAATTGGACAAGAATAAGCCTAGGGAGGACGAAAATGACCTAAATGTTCATCCAATGACACAAATGAACTTATTGGATGCAAAAGATTGGTTAAAAACCCTAATTGGACATGAATAAGCCTAGGGAGGACGAAAATGACCTAAATGTTCGTCCAATGACACCAACACACCTATTGGATGCACAAGATTGCATAAAATCCCTAATTGGAAAAGAATAAGACTAGGGAGGACGAAAATGACCTAAATGTTCATCCAATGACACAAACACACATATTGGATGCACAAGATTGCATAAAAACCCTAATTGGACAAGAATAAGACTAGGGAGGACGAAAATGACCTAAATGTTCCTCCAATGACACAAACACACATATTGGATGCACAAGATTGCTTAAAACCCTAATTGGACAAGAATAAGACTAGGGAGGACGGAAATGACCTAAATGTTCAACCAATGACACAAATGAACTTATTGGATGCACAAGGTTGGATAAAAACCCTAATTGGACAAGAATAAGCCTAGGGAGGACGAAAATGACCTAAATGTTCGTCCAATGACACAAACACACCTATTGGATGCACAAGATTGCATAAAAACCCTAATTGGACAAGAATAAGACTAGGGAGGACGAAAATGACCTAAATGTTCCTCCAATGACACAAACACACCTATTGGATGCACAAGATTGCATAAAAACCCTAATTGGACAAGAATAAGCCTAGGGAGGACGAAAATGACCTAAAAGTTCGTCCAATGACACAAACACACCTATTGGATGCACAAGATTGCATAAAAACCCTAATTGGACAAGAATAAGACTAGGGAGGACGAAAATGACCTAAATGTTCCTCCAATGAGACAAACACACCTATTGGATGCACAAGATTGCATAAAAACCCTAATTGGACAAGAATAAGACTAGGGAGGACGAAAATGACCTAAATGTTCCTCCAATGACACAAACACACATATTGGATGCACAAGATTGCTTAAAACCCTAATTGGACAAGAATAAGACTAGGGATGACGAAAATGACCTAAATGTTCATCCAATGACACAAATGAACTTATTGGATGCACAAGATTGGTTAAAAACCCTACTTGGACAAGGATAAGCCTAGGGAGGACGAAAATGACCTAAATGTTCGTCCAATGACACAAACACACCTATTGGATGCACAACATTGCATAAAAACCCTAATTCGACAAGAATAAGACTAGGGAGGACGAAAATGACCTAAATGTTCCTCCAATGACACAAACACACCTATTGGATGCACAAGATTGCATAAAAACCCTAATTGGACAAGAATAAGACTAGGGAGGACGAAAATGACCTAAATGTTCCTCCAATGACACAAACACACATATTGGATGCACAAGATTGCTTAAAACCCTAATTGGACAAGAATAAGACTAGGGATGACGAAAATGACCTAAATGTTCATCCAATGACACAAATGAACTTATTGGATGCACAAGATTGGTTAAAAACCCTACTTGGACAAGGATAAGCCTAGGGAGGACGAAAATGACCTAAATGTTCGTCCAATGACACAAACATACCTATTGGATGCACAAGATTGCATAAAAACCCTAATTGGACAAGAATAAGACTAGGGAGGACGAAAATGACCTAAATGTTCGTCCAATGACACAAACACACCTATTGGATGCACAAGATTGCATAAAAACCCTAATTGGACAAGAATAAGACTAGGGAGGACGAAAATGACCTAAATGTTCCTCCAATGACACAAACACACCTATTGGATGCACAAGATTGCATAAAAACCCTAATTGGACAAGAATAAGCATTGGGAGGACGAAAATTACCTAAATGTTCATCCAATGACACAAACACACATATTGGATGCACAAGATTGCTTAAAACCCTAATTGGACAAGAATAAGACTAGGGAGGACGAAAATGACCTAAATGTTCATCGAATGACACAAATGAACTTATTGGATGCACAAGATTGGTTAAAAACCCTAATTGGACAAGAATAAGCCTAGGGAGGACGTAAATGACCGAAATGTTCATCCAATGACACAAATGAACTTATTGGATGCACAAGATTGGTTAAAAACCCTAATTGGACAAGAATAAGCCTAGGGAGGACGAAAATGACCTAATTGTTCATCCAATGACACAAATGAACTTATTGGATGCACAAGATTGGTTAAAAACCCTAATTGGACAAGAATAAGCCTTCGGAGGACGAAAATGACCTAATTGTCCATCCAAGGACACAAACATACCTATTGGATGCACAAGATTGGTTAAAAACACTAATTGGACAAGAATAAGCCTAGGGAGGACGAAAATGACCTAAATGTTCATCCAATGACACAAATGAACTTATTGGATGCACAAGATTGGATAAAAACCCTAATTGGACAAGAATAAGCCTTGGGAGGACGAAGATGACCTAAATGTTAATCAAATGATACAAACACACCTATTGGATGCATAAGATTGGTTAAAAACCCTAATTGGACAAGAATAAGGCTAGGGAGGACGAAAATGACCTAAATGTTCATCCAATGACACAAATGAACTTATTGGATGTACATGATTGGTTAAAAACCCTAATTGGGCAAGAATAAGCCTAGGGAGGATGAAAATGACCTAAATGTTCATCCAATGACACAAAGGAACTCATTGGATGCACAAGATTGGTTAAAAACCCTAATTGGACAAGAATAAGCCTAGGGAGGACGAAAATGACCTAAATGTTCATCCAATGACTCAAATTAACTTATTGGATGCACAAGATTGGTTAAAAACCCTAATTGGACAAGAATAAGCCTAGGGAGGACGAAAATGACCTAATTGTTCATCCAATGACACAAATGAACTTATTGGATGCACAAGATTGGTTAAAAACCCTAATTGGACAAGAATAAGCCTAGGGAGGACGTAAATGACCTAAATGTTCATCCAATGACACAAATGAACTTATTGGATGCACAAGATTGGTTAAAAACCCTAATTGGACAAGAATAAGCATAGGGAGGACGAAAATGACCTAAATGTTAATCCAATGATACAAATGAACTTATTGGATGCACAAGATTGGTTGAAAACCCTAATTGGACAAGAATAAGCCTAGGGAGGACGAAAATGACCTAAATGTTCATCCAATGACACAAATGAACTAATGGGATGCACAAGATTGGTTAAAAACCCTAATTGGACAAGAATAAGCCTAGGGAGGACGAAAATGACCTAATTGTTCATCCAATGACACAAATGAACTTATTGGATGCACAAGATTGGTTAAAAACCCTAATTGGACAAGAATAAGCATAGGGAGGACGAAAATGACCTAAATGTTCATCCAATGACACAAATGAACTTATTGGATGCACAAGATTGGTTGAAAACACTAATTGGACAAGAATAAGCCTAGGGAGGACGAAAAGACCTAAATGTTCATCCAATGACACAAATGAACTTATTGGATGCACAAGATTGGTTAAAAACCCTAATTGGACAAGAATAAGCCTAGGGAGGACGAAAATGACCTAATTGTTCAATTAATGACACAAATGAACTTATTGGATGCACAAGATTGGTTAAAAACCCTAATTGGACAAGAATAAGCCTAGGGAGGACGTAAATGACCTAAATGTTCATCCAATGATACAAATGAACTTATTGGATGCACAAGATTGGTTAAAAACCCTAATTGGACAAGAATAAGTATAGGGAGGACGAAAATGACCTAAATATTCCTCCAGTGACACAAACACACCTATTGGATGCACAAGATTGCATAAAAACCCTAATTGGACAAGAATAAGACTAGGGAGGACGAAAATGACATAAATGTTCATCCAATGACACAAACACACCTATTGGATGCACAAGATTGCATAAAAACCCTAATTGGACAAGAATAAGACTAGGGAGGACGAAAATAACCTAAATGTTCCTCCAATGACACAAACACACCTATTGGATGCACAAGATTGCATAAAAACCCTAATTCGACAAGAATAAGACTAGGGATGACGAAAATGACCTAAATGTTCCTCCAATGACACAAACACACCTATTGAATGCACAAGATTGCATAAAAACCCTAATTGGACAAGAATAAGACTAGGGAAGACGAAAATGACCTAAATGTTCCTCCAGTGACACAAACACACCTATTGGATGCACAAGATTGCATAAAAACCCTAATTGGACAAGAATAAGACTAGGGAAAACGAAAATGACATAAATGTTCATCCAATGACACAAATGAACTTATTGGATGCACAAGATTGGTTAAAAACCCTACTTGGACAAGGATAAGCCTAGGGAGGACGAAAATGACCTAAATGTTCGTCCAATGACACAAACACACCTATTGGATGCACAAGATTGCATAAAAACCCTAATTGGACAAGAATAAGACTAGGGAGGACGAAAATGACCTAAATGTTCCTCCAATGACACAAACACACCTATTGGATGCACAAGATTGCATAAAAACCCTAATTCGACAAGAATAAGACTAGGGAGGACGAAAATGACCTAAATGTTCATCCAATGACACAAATGAACTTATTGGATGCACAAGATTGGTTCAAAATCCTAATTGGACAAGAATAAGCCTAGGGAGGACGAAAATGACCTAAATGTTCGTCCAATGACACAAACACACCTATTGGATGCACAAGATTGCATAAAAACCCTAATTGGACAAGAATAAGACTAGGGAGGACGAAAATGACCTAAATGTTCCTCCAACGACACAAAAACACCTATTGGATGCACAAGATTGGTTACAAACCCTAATTGGACAAGAATAAGCCTAGGGAGGACGAAAATGACCTAAATGTTCGTCCAATGACACAAACACACCTATTGGATGTACAAGATTGCATAAAAACCCTAATTGGACAAGAATAAGACTAGGGATGACGAAAATGACCTAAATGTTCCTCCAATGACACAAACACACCTATTGGATGCACAAGATTGCATAAAAACCCTAATTGGACAAGAATAAGACTAGGGAGGACGAAAATGACATAAATGTTCATCCAATGACACAAATGAACTTATTGGATGCACAAGATATGTTAAAAACCCTAATTGGACAAGAATAAGCCTTGGGATGACGAAAATGACCTAAATGTTCGTCCAATGAGGCAAACACACCTATTGGATGCACAAGATTGCATAAAAACCCTAATTGGACAAGAATAAGACTAGGGAGGACGAAAATGACCTAAATGTTCCTCCAATGACACAAACACACCTATTGGATGCACAAGATTGCATAAAAACCCTAATTCGACCAGAATAAGACTAGGAAGGACGAAAATGACCTAAATGTTCCTCCAATGACACAAATGAACTTATTGTATGCACAAGATTGGTTAAAAACCCTAATTGGACAAGAATAAGCATAGGGAGGACGAAAATGACCTAAATGTGCATCCAATGACACAAACACACATATTGGATGCACAAGATTGCTTAAAACCCTAATTGGACAAGAATAAGACTAGGGAGGACGAAAATGACCTAAATGTTCCTCCAATGACACAAACACACCTATTGGATGCACAAGATTGCATAAAAACCCTAATTCGACCAGAATAAGACTAGGGAGGACGAAAATGACCTAAATGTTCATCCAATGACACAAATGAACTTATTGGATGCACAAGATTGCATAAAAACCCTAATTGGACAAGAATAAGCCTAAGGAGGACGAAAATGACCTAAATGTTCATCCAATGACACAAATGAACTTATTGGATGCACAAGATTGGTTAAAAACCATAATTGGACAAGAATAAGCCTACGGAGGACGAAAATGACCTAAATGTTCATCCAATGTCACAAATGAACTTATTGGATGCACAAGATTGGTTGAAAATCCTAATTTGACAAGAATAAGCCTAGGGAGGACGAAATTGACCTAAATGTTCATCCAATGACACAAATGAACTTATTTGACGCATAAGATTTGTTAAAAACCCTAATTGGGCAATAATAAGCCTAGGGAGGACGTAAATGACCTAAATGTTCGTCCAATGACACAAACACACATATTGGATGCACAAGATTGCTTAAAACCCTAATTGGACAAGAATAAGATTAGGGAGGACGAAAATGACCTAAATGTTCATCCAATGACACAAATGAACTTATTGGATGCACAAGATTGGTTAAAAACCCTAATTGGACACGAATAAGCCTAGGGAGGACGAAAATGACCTAAATGTTCGTCCAATGACACAAACACACCTATTGGATGCACAAGATTGCATAAAAACCCTAATTGGACAAGAATAAGACTAGGGAGGACGAAAATGACCTAAATGTTCCTCCAATGACACAAACACACCTATTGGATGCACAAGATTGCATAAAAACCCTAATTGGACAAGAATAAGACTAGGGAGGACGAAAATGACCTAAATGTTCCTCCAATGACACAGACACACCTATTGGATGCACAAGATTGCATAAAAACCCTAATTGGACAAGAATAAGACTAGGGAGGACGAAAATGACCTAAATGTTCCTCCAATGACACAAACACACCTATTGGATGCACAAGATTGCATAAAAACCCTAATTGGACAAGAATAAGTCTAGGGAGGACGAAAATGACCTAAATGTTCATCCAATGACACAAATGAACTTATTGGATGCACAAGATTGGTTGAAAACCCTAATTGGACAAGAATAAGCCTAGGGAGGACGAAAATGACCTAAATGTTCATCCAATGACACAAATGAACTTACTGGATGCACAAGATTGGTTAAAAACCCTAATTGGACAAGAATAAGCCTAGGGAGGACCAAAATGACCTAAATGTTCGTCCAATGACACAAACACACCTATTGGATGCACAAGATTGCATAAAAACCCTAATTGGACAAGAATAAAACTAGGGAGGATGAAAATGACCTAAATGTTCCTACAATGACACAAACACACCTATTGGATGCATAAGATTGCATAAAAAACCTAATTGGACAAGAATAAGACTAGGGAGGACGAAAATGACCTAAATGTTCATCCAATGACACAAATGAACTTATTGGATGCACAAGATTGGTTGAAAACCCTAATTGGACAAGAATAAGCATAGGGAGGACGAAAATGACCTAAATGTTCCTCCAGTGACACAAACACACCTATTGGATGCACAAGATTGGTTAAAAACCCTACTTGGACAAGGATAAGCCTAGGGAGGACGAAAATGACCTAAATGTTCGTCCAATGACACAAACACACCTATTGGATGCACAAGATTGCATAAAAACCCTAATTGGACAAGAATAAGACTAGGGAGGACGAAAATGACCTAAATGTTCCTCCAACGACACAAAAACACCTATTGGATGCACAAGATTGGTTACAAACCCTAATTGGACAAGAATAAGCCTAGGGAGGACGAAAATGACCTAAATGTTCGTCCAATGACACAAACACACCTATTGGATGTACAAGATTGCATAAAAACCCTAATTGGACAAGAATAAGACTAGGGATGACGAAAATGACCTAAATGTTCCTCCAGTGACACAAACACACCTATTGGATGCACAAGATTGCATAAAAACCCTAATTGGATAAGAATAAGACTAGGGAGGACGAAAATGACATAAATGTTCATCCAATGACACAAATGAACTTATTGGATGCACTAGATTGGTTAAAAACCCTACTTGGACAAGAATAAGCCTAGGGAGGACGAAAACGACCTAAATGTTCGTCCAATGACACAAACACACCTATTGGATGCACAAGATTGCATAAAAACCCTAATTGGACAAGAATAAGACAAGGGAGGACGAAAATGACCTAACTGTTCCTCCAATGACACAAACACACCTATTGGATGCACAAGATTGCATAAAAACCCTAATTCGACAAGAATAAGACTAGGGAGGACGAAAATGACCTAAATGTTCCTCCAGTGACACAAACACACCTATTGGATGCACAAGATTGCATAAAAACCCTAATTGGACAAGAATAAGACTAGGGAGGACGAAAATGACATAAATGTTCATCCAATGACACAAACACACCTATTGGATGCACAAGATTGCATAAAAACCCTAATTGGACAAGAATAAGACTAGGGAGGACGAAAATGACCTAAATGTTCCTCCAATGACACAAACACACATATTGGATGCACAAGATTGCTTAAAACCCTAATTGGACAAGAATAAGACTAGGGATGACGAAAATGACCTAAATGTTCATCCAATGACACAAATGAACTTATTGGATGCACAAGATTGGTTAAAAACCCTACTTGGACAAGGATAAGCCTAGGGAGGACGAAAATGACCTAAATGTTCGTCCAATGACACAAACATACCTATTGGATGCACAAGATTGCATAAAAACCCTAATTGGACAAGAATAAGACTAGGGAGGACGAAAATGACCTAAATGTTCGTCCAATGACACAAACACACCTATTGGATGCACAAGATTGCATAAAAACCCTAATTGGACAAGAATAAGACTAGGGAGGACGAAAATGACCTAAATGTTCCTCCAATGACACAAACACACCTATTGGATGCACAAGATTGCATAAAAACCCTAATTGGACAAGAATAAGACTAGGGAGGACGAAAATGACCTAAATGTTCATCCAATGACACAAAAGAACTTATTGGATGCACAAGATTGGTTAAAAACCCGAATTGGACAAGAATAAGCATAGGGAGGACGAAAATGACCTAAACGTTCATCCAATGACACAAACCCACATATTGGATGCACAAGATTGCTTAAAACCCTAATTGGACAAGAATAAGACTAGGGAGGATCAAAATGACCTAAATGTTCGTCCAATGACACAAACACACCTATTGGATGCACAAGATTGCATAAAAACCCTAATTGGACAAGAATAAGACTAGGGAGGACGAAAATGACCTAAATGTTCATCCAATGACACAAACACACTTATTGGATGCACAAGATTGCTTAAAAACCCTAATTGGACAAGAATAAGACTAGGGAGGACGAAAATGACCTAAATGTTCCTCCAATGACACAAACACACCTATTGGATGCACAAGATTGCATAAAAACCCTAATTGGACAAGAATAAGACTAGGGAGGACTTAAATGACCTAAATGTTCCACCAATGACACAAATGAACTTATTGGATACACAAGGTTGGTTAAAAACCCTAATTGGACAAGAATAAGACTAGGGAGGACGAAAATGACCTAAATGTTCCTCCAATGACACAAACACACCTATTGGATGCACAAGATTGCATAAAAACCCTAATTGGACAAGAATAAGACTAGGGAGGACTTAAATGACCTAAATGTTCCACCAATGACACAAATGAACTTATTGGATACACAAGGTTGGTTAAAAACCCTAATTGGACAAGAATAAGCCTAGGGAGGACGAAAATGACCTAAATGTTCAACCAATGACACAAATGAACTTATTGGATGCACAAGGATGGTTAAAAACCCTAATTGGACAAGAATAGGCCTAGGGAGGACGAAAATGACCTAAATGTTCGTCCAATGACACAAACACACCTATTGGATGCACAGGATTGCATAAAAACCCTAATTGGACAAGAATAAGCCTAGGGAGGACGAAAATGACCTAAATGTTCGTCCAATGACACAAACACACCTATAGGATGCACAAGATTGCATAAAAACCCTAATTGGACAAGAACAAGCCTAGGGAGGACGAAAATGACCTAAATGTTCATCCAATGACACAAATGGACTTATTGGATGCACAAGATTGGTTCAAAACCCTAATTGGACAAGAATAAGCCTAGGGAGGACGAAAATGACCTAAATGTTCAACCAATGACACAAATGAACTTATTGGATGCACAAGGTTGGTTAAAAACCCTAATTCCACAAGAATAAGCCTAGGGAGGACGAAAATGACCTAAATGTTCGTCCAATGATACAAACACACCTATTGGATGCACAGGATTGCCTAAAAACCCTAATTGGACAAGAATAAGCCTAGGGAGGACGAAAATGACCTAAATGTTCGTCCAATGACACAAACACACCTATAGGATGCACAAGATTGCATAAAAACCCTAATTGGACAAGAACAAGCCTAGGGAGGACGAAAATGACCTAAATGTTCATCCAATGACACAAATGGACTTATTGGATGCACAAGATTGGTTAAAAACCATAATTGGACAAGAATAAGCCTAGGGAGGACGCAAATGACCTAAATGTTCGTCCAATGACACAAATGAACTTATTGGATGCACAAGATTGGTTAAAAACCCTAATTGGACAAGAATAAGCATAGGGAGGACGAAAATGACCTAAATGTTCATCCAATGACACAAACACACATATTGGATGCACAAGATTGCTTAAAACCCTAATTCGACAAGAATAAGACTAGGGATGACGAAAATGACCTAAATGTTCATCGAATGACACAAATGAACTTATTTGATGCACAAGATTGCATAAAAACCCTAATTGGACAAGAACAAGCCTAGGGAGGACGAAAATGACCTAAATGTTCATCCAATGACACAAATGGACTTATTGGATGCACAAGATTGGTTAAAAACCCTAATTGGACAAGAATAAGCCTAGGGAGGACGAAAATGACCTAAATGTTCGTCCAATGACACAAATGAACTTATTGGATGCACAAGATTGGTTAAAAACCCTAATTGGACAAGAATAAGCCTAGGGAGGACGTAAATGACCTAACTGTTCATCCAATGACACAAATGAACTTATTGGATGCACAAGATTGGTTAAAAACCCTAATTGGACAAGAATAAGCATAGGGAGGACGAAAATGACCTAAATGTTCATCCAATGACACAAACACACATATTGGATGCACAAGATTGCCTAAAACCCTAATTGGATAAGAATAAGACTAGGGATGTCGAAAATGACCTAAATTTTCATCCAATGACACAAATGAACTTATTGGATGCACAAGATTGGTTAAAAACCCTAATTGGACAAGAATAAGCCTAGGGAGGACGAAAATGACCTAAATGTTCATCCAATGACACAAATGAACTTATTGGATGCACAAGATTGGTTAAAAACCCTAATTGGACAAGAATAAGCCTAGGGAGGACGAAAATGACCTAAATGTTCGTCCAATGAAACAAACACATCTATTGGATGCACAAGATTGCATAAAAACCCTAATTGGACAAGAATAAGACTAGGGAGGACGAAAATGACCTAAATGTTCCTCCAATGACACAAACACACCTATTGGATGCACAAGATTGCATAAAAACCCTAATTGGACAAGAATAAGCATAGGGAGGACGAAAATGACCTAAACGTTCATCCAATGACACAAACCCACATATTGGATGCACAAGATTGCTTAAAACCCTAATTGGACAAGAATAAGGCTAGGGAGGACGAAAATTACCTAAATGTTCATCCAATGACACAAATGAACTTATTGAATGCACAAGATTGGTTAAAAACCCTAATCGGACAAGAATAAGCCTAGGGAGGATGAAAATGACCTAAATGTTCTTCCAATGACACAAACACACCTATTGGATGCACAAGATTGCATAAAAACCCTAATTGGACAAGAATAAGACTAGGGAGGACGAAAATGACCTAAATGTTCCTCCAATGACACAAACACACCTATTGGATGCACAAGATTGCATAAAAACCCTAATTGGACAAGAATAAGACTAGGGAGGACGAAAATGACCTAAATGTTCATCCAATGACACAAATGAACTTATTGGATGCACAAGATTGGTTAAAAACCCTAATTGGACAAGAATAAGCCTAGGGAGGACGAAAATGACCTAAATGTTCGTCCAATGACGCAAACACACCTATTGGATGCACAAGATTGCATAAAAACCCTAATTGGACAAGAATAAGACTACGGAAGACAAAAATGACCTAAATGTTCTTCCAATGACACAAACACACCTATTGGATGCACAAGATTGCATAAAAACCCTAATTGGACAAGAATAAGACTAGGGAGGACGAAAATGACCTAAATGTTCCTCCAATGACACAAACACACCTATTGGATGCACAAGATTGCATAAAAACCCTAATTGGACAAGAATAAGACTAGGGAGGACGAAAATGACCTAATTGTTCCTCCAATGACACAAACACACCTATTGGATGCACAAGATTGGTTAAAAACCCTAATTGGACAAGAATAATCCTAGAGAGGACGAAAATGACCTTAATGTTCGTCCAATGACACAAACACACCTATTGGATGCACAAGATTGCATAAAAACCCTAATTGGACAAGAATAAGCCTAGGGTGGACGAAAATGACCTAAATGTTCCTCCAATGACACAAATGAACTTATTGGATGCACAAGATTGGCTAAAAACCCTAATTGGACAAGAATAAGCCTTGGGAAGACGAAAATGGCCTAAATGTTCATCCAATGACACAACTGAACTTATTGGATGCACAAGATTGGTTAAAAACCCTACCTGGACAAGAATAAGCATAGGGAGGACGAAAATGACCTAAATGTTCGTCCAATGACACAAACACACCTATTGGATGCACAAGATTGCATAAAAACCCTAATTGGACAAGAATAAGACTAGGGAGGACGAAAATGACCTAAATGTTCCTCCAATGACACAAACACACCTATTGGATGCACAAGATTGGCTAAAAACCCTAATTGGACAAGTATAAGACTAGGGAGGACGAAAATGACCTAAATGTTTATCCAATGACACAAATGAACATATTGGATGCACAAGATTGGTTTAAAACGCTAATTGGACAAGAATAAGCCTAGGGAGGACGAAAATGACCTAAATGTTCCTCCATTGACACAAATGAACTTATTGGATGCACAAGATTGGCTAAAAACCCTAATTGGACAAGAATAAGCATAGGGAGGACGAAAATGACCTAAATGTTCATCCAATGACACAAATCAACTTATTGGATGCACATGATTGGTTAAAAACCCTAATTGGACAAGAATAAGCCTAGGGAGGACGAAAATGACCTAAATGTTCCTCCAATGACACAAACACACCTGTTGGATGCACAAGATTGCATAAAAACCCTAATTGACAAGAAAAAGCCTAGGGAGGACGAAAATGACCTAAATGTTCGTCTAATGACACAAATGAACTTATTGGATGCACAAGATTGGTTAAAAATCCTAATTGGACAAGAATAAGCCTAGGGATGACGAAACTGACCTAAATGTTCGTCTAATGACACAAACACACCTATTGGATGCACAAGATTGCATAAAAACCCTAATTGGACAAGAATAAGACTAGGGAGGACGAAAATGACCTAAATGTTCCTCCAATGACACAAACACACCTATTGGATGCACAAGATTGCATAAAAACCCTAATTGGACAAGAATAAGACTAGGGAGGACAAAAATGACCTAAATGTTCGTCCAATGACACAAACACACCTATTGGATGCACAAGATTACATAAAAACCCTAATTGGACAAGAATAAGACTAGGGAGGACGAAAATGACCTAAATGTTCCTCCAATGAGACAAACACACCTATTGGATGCACAAGATTGTATAAAAACCCTAATTGGACAAGAATAAGACTAGGGAGGACGAAAATGACCTAAATGTTCCTCCAATGACACAAACACACCTATTGGATGCACAAGATTGCATAAAAACCCTAATTCGACAAGAATAAGACTAGGGACGACGAAAATGACCTAAATGTTCATCCAATGACACAAATGAACTTATTGGATGCACAAGATTGGTTAAAAACCCTAATTGGACAAGAATAAGTATAGGGAGGACGAAAATGACCTAAATGTTCCTCCAGTGACACAAACACACCTATTTGATGCACAAGATTGCATAAAAACCCTAATTGGACAAGAATAAGACTAGGGAGGATGAAAATGACATAAATGTTCATCATTTGACACAAACACACCTATTGGATGCACAAGATTGCATAAAAACCCTAATTGGACAAGAATAAGACTAGGGAGGACGAAAATAACCTAAATGTTCCTCCAATGACACAAACACACCAATTGGATGCACAAGATTGCATAAAAACCCTAATTGGACAAGAATAAGACTAGGGAGGACGAAAATAACCTAAATGTTCCTCCAATGACACAAACACACCTATTGGATGCACAAGATTGCATAAAAACCCTAATTCGACAAGAATAAGACTAGGGATGACGAAAATGACCTAAATGTTCCTCCAATGACACAAACACACCTATTGAATGCACAAGATTGCATAAAAACCCTAATTGGACAAGAATAAGACTAGGGAGGA
>JBBPBR010000264.1:0-18366 GCA_037974775.1 Cicer pinnatifidum
AAATGACCTAAATGTTCATCCAATGACACAAACACACATATTGGATGCACAAGATTGCTTAAAACCCTAATTGGACAAGAATAAGACTAGGGATGACGAAAATGACCTAAATGTTCATCCAATGACACAAATGAACTTATTGGATGCACAAGATTGGTTAAAAACTCTAATTAGACAAGAATAAGCCTAGGGAGGACGAAAATGACCTAAACGTTCGTCCAATGACATAAACACACCTATAGGATGCACAAGATTGCATAAAAACCCAAATTGGACAAGAACAAGCCTAGGGTGGACGAAAATGACCTAAATGTTCATCCAATGACACAAATGAACTTATTAGATGCACAAGATTGGTTAAAAACCCTAATTGGACAAGAATAAGCCTAGGGAGGACGTAAATGACCTAAATGTTCATCCAATGACACAAATTAACTTATTGGATGCACAAGATTGGTTAAAAACCCTATTTGGACAAGAATAAGCCTAGGGAGGACGAAAATGACCTAAATGTTCGTCCAATGACACAAACACACATATTGGATGCACAAGATTGCTTAAAACCCTAAATGGACAAGAATAAGACTTGGGATGACGAAAATGACCTAAATGTTCATCCAATGACACAAATGAACTTATTGGATGCACAAGATTGGTTAAAAACCCTAATTGGACAAGAATAAGCCTAGGGAGGACCAAAATGACCTAAATGTTCGTCCAATGACACAAACACACCTATTGGATGCACAAGATTGCATAAAAACCCTAATTGGACAAGAATAAGACTAGGGAGGACTTAAATGACCTAAATGTTCCACCAATGACACAAATGAACTTATTGGATACACAAGGTTGGTTAAAAACCCTAATTGGACAAGAATAAGCCTAGGGAGGACGATAATGACCTAAATGTTCAACCAATGACACAAATGAACTTATTGGATGCACAAGATTGGTTAAAAACCCTAATTGGACAAGAATAAGCCTAGGGAGGACCAAAATGACCTAAATGTTCGTCCAATGACACAAACACACCTATTGGATGCACAAGATTGCATAAAAACCCTAATTGGACAAGAATAAGACTAGGGAGGACGAAAATGACCTAAATGTTCCTCCAATGACACAAACACACCTATTGGATGCACAAGATTGCATAAAAACCCTAATTGGACAAGAATAAGACTAGGGAGGACTTAAATGACCTAAATGTTCCACCAATGACACAAATGAACTTATTGGATACACAAGGTTGGTTAAAAACCCTAATTGGACAAGAATAAGCCTATGGAGGACGATAATGACCTAAATGTTCAACCAATGACACAAATGAACTTATTGGATGCACAAGGTTGGTTAAAAACCCTAATTGGACAAGAATAAGCCTAGGGAGGACGAAAATGACCTAAATGTTCGTCCAATGACACAAACACACCTATTGGATGCACAGGATTGCATAAAAGCCCTAATTGGACAAGAATAAGCCTAGGGAGGACGAAAATGACCTAAATGTTCGTCCAATGACACAAACACACCTATTGGATGCACAAGATTGCATAAAAACCCTAATTGGACAAGAATAAGACTAGGGAGGACGAAAATGACCTAAATGTTCCTCCAATGACACAAACACACCTATTGGATGCACAAGATTGCATAAAAACCATAATTCGACAAGAATAAGACTAGGGAGGACGAAAATGACCTAAATGTTCATCCAATGACACAAATGAACTTATTGGATGCACAAGATTGGTTAAAAACCCTAATTGGACAAGAATAAGCATAGGGAGGACGAAAATGACCTAAATGTTCATCCAATGACACAAACACACATATTGGATGCACAAGATTGCTTAAAACCCTAATTGGACAAGAATAAGATTAGGGAGGACGAAAATGACCTAAATGTTCATCCAATGACACAAATGAACTTATTCGATGCACAAGATTGGTTAAAAACCCTAATTGGACAAGAATAAGACTAGGGAGGACGAAAATGACCGAAATGTTCCTCCAATGACACAAACAAACCTATTGGATGCACAAGATTGCATAAAAACCCTAATTCGACAAGAATAAGACTAGGGAGGACGAAAATGACCTAAATGTTCATCCAATGACACAAATGAACTTATTGGATGCACAAGATTGGTTAAAAACCCTAATTGGACAAGAATAATCCTAGGGAGGACGAAAATGACCTAAATGTTCCTCCAATGACACAAATGAACTTATTGGATGCACAAGGTTGGTTAAAAACCCTAATTGGACAAGAATAAGCCTAGGGAGGACGAAAATGACCTAAATGTTCGTCCAATGACACAAACACACCTATTGGATGCACAAGATTGCATGAAAACCTTAATTGGACAAGAATAAGCCTAGGGAGGACGAAAATGACCTAAATGTACATTCAATGATACAAATGAACTTATTACATGCACAAGATTGGTTAAAAACCCTAATTGGACAAGAATAAGCATAGGGAGGACGAAAATGACCTAAATGTTCATCCAATGACACAAATGAACTTATTGGATGCACAAGATTGGTTAAAAACCCTAATTGGACAAGAATAAGCCAAGGGAGGACGAAAATGACCTAAATGTTCGTTCAATGACACAAACACACCTATTGGATGCACAAGATTGCATAAAAACCCTAATTGGACAAGAATAAGACTAGGGAGGACGAAAATGACCTAAATGTTCATCCAATGACACAAATGAACTTATTGGATGCACAAGATTGGTTAAAAACCCTAATTGGACAAGAATAAGCCTAGGGAGGACGAAAATGACCTAAATGTTCGTCCAATGTCACAAACACACCTATTGGATGCACAGGATTGCATAAAAACCCTAATTGGACAAGAATAAGACTAGGGAGGACGAAAATGACTTAAATGTTCATCCAATGACACAAATGAACTTATTGTATGCACAAGATTTGTTAAAAACCCTAATTGGACAAGAATAAGCATAGGGAGGACGAAAATTACCTAAATGTTCATCCAATGACACAAACACACATATTGGATGCACAAGATTGCTTAAAACCCTAATTGGACAAGAATAAGACTAGGGAGGACGAAAATGACCTAAATGTTCCTCCAATGACACAAACACACCTATTGGATGCACAAGATTGCATAAAAACCCTAATTCGACAAGAATAAGACTAGGGAGGACGAAAATGACCTAAATGTTCCTCCAATGACACAAACACACCTATTGGATGCACAAGATTGCATAAAAACCCTAATTAGACAAGAATAAGACTAGGGAGGACGAAAATGACTTAAATGTTTATCCAATGACACAAATGAACTTATTGTATGCACAAGATTTGTTAAAAACCCTAATTGGACAAGAATAAACATAGGGAGGACGAAAATTACCTAAATGTTCATCCAATGACACAAACACACATATTGGATGCACAAGATTGCTTAAAACCCTAATTGGACAAGAATAAGACTAGGGAGGACAAAAATGACCTAAATGTTCATCGAATGACACAAATGAACTTATTGGATGCACAAGATTGGTTAAAAACCCTAATTGGACAAGAATAAGCCTAGGGAGGACGAAAATGACCTAAATGTTCGTCCAATGACACAAACACACATATTGGATGCACAAGATTGCTTAAAACCCTAATTGGACAAGAATAAGACTAGGGAGGACGAAAATGACCTAAATGTTCCTCCAATGACACAAATACACCTATTGGATGCACAAGATTGCATAAAAACCCTAATTCGACAAGAATAAGACTAGGGAGGACGAAAATGACCTAAATGTTCCTCCAATGACACAAACACACCTATTGGATGCACAAGATTGCATAAAAACCCTAATTAGACAAGAATAAGACTAGGGAGGACGAAAATGACTTAAATGTTCATCCAATGACACAAATGAACATATTGTATGCACAAGATTTGTTAAAAACCCTAATTGGACAAGAATAAGCATAGGGAGGACGAAAATTACCTAAATGTTCATCCAATGACACAAACACACATATTGGATGCACAAGATTGCCTAAAACCCTAATTGGACAAGAATAAGACTAGGGAGGACGAAAATGACCTAAATGTTCATCGAATAACACAAATGAACTTATTGGATGCACAAGATTGGTTAAAAACCCTAATTGGACAAGAATAAGCCTATGGAGGACGAAAATGACCTAAAATTTCGTCCAATGACACAAACACACCTATTGGATGCACAAGATTGCATAAAAACCCTAATTGGACAAGAATAAGAATAGGGAGGACGAAAATGACCTAAATGTTCCTCCAATGACACAAACACACCTATTGGATGCACAAGATTGCATAAAAACCCTAATTGGACAAGAATAAGACTAGGGAGGACGAAAATGACCTAAATGTTCATCCAATGACACAAATGAACTTATTGGATGCACCAGATTGGTTAAAAACCCTAATTGGACAAGAATAAGCATATGGAGGACGAAAATGACCTAAATGTTCATCCAATGACACAAACACACATATTGGATGCACAAGATTGCATAAAAACCCTAATTGGACAAAAATAAGACTAGGGAGGACGAAAATGACCTAAATGTTCCTCCAATGACACAAACACACCTATTGGATGCACAAGATTGCATAAAAACCCTAATTGGACAAGAATAAGACTAGGGAGGACGAAAATGACCTAAATGTTCATCCAATGAAACAAATAAACTTATTGGATGCACAAGATTGGTTAAAAACCCTAATTGGACAAGAATAAGCCTAGGGAGGACGAAAATGACCTAAATGTTCGTCCAATGACACAAACACACCTATTGGATGCACAAGATTGCATAAAAACCCTAATTGGACAAGAATAAGACTAGGGAGGACGAAAATAACCTAAATGTTCCTCCAATGAGACAAACACACCTATTGGATGCACAAGATTGCATAAAAACCCTAATTCGACAAGAATAAGACTAGGGAGGACGAAAATGACCTAAATGTTCCTCCAATGACACAAACACACCTATTGGATGCACAAGATTGCATAAAAACCCTAATTGGACAAGAATAAGACTAGGGAGGACGAAAATGAATTAAATGTTCATCCAATGACACAAATGAACTTATTGTATGCACAAGATTTGTTAAAAACCCTAATTGGACAAGAATAAGCATAGGGAGGACGAAAATTACCTAAATGTTCATCCAATGACACAAACACACATATTGGATGCACAAGATTGCTTAAAACCCTAATTGGACAAGAATAAGACTAGGGAGGACGAAAATGACCTAAATGTTCATCGAATGACACAAACGAACTTATTGGATGCACAAGATTGGTTAAAAACTCTAATTGGACAAGAATAAGCCTAGGGAGAACGAAAATGACCTAAAATTTCGTCCAATGACACAAACACACCTATTGGATGCACAAGATTGCATAAAAACCCTAATTAGACAAGAATAAGACTAGGGAGGACGAAAATGACTTAAATGTTCATCCAATGACACAAACACACCTATTGGATGCACAAGATTGCATAAAAACCCTAATCGGACAAGAATAAGACTAGGGAGGACGAAAATGACCTAAATGTTCCTACAATGACACAAACACACCTATTGGATGCACAAGATTGGTTAAAAACCCTAATTGGACAAGAATAAGCCTAGGGAGGACGAAAATGACCTAAATGTTCGTCCAATGACACAAACACACCTATTGGATGCACAAGATTGCATAAAAACCCTAATTGGACAAGAATAAGACTAGGGAGGACGAAAATGACCTAAATGTTCATCCAATGACAAAAATGAACTTATTGGATGCACAAGATTGGTTAAAAACCCTAATTGGACAAGAATAAGCCTAGAGAGGACGAAAATGACCTAAATGTTCGTCCAATGACACAAACACACCTATTGGATACACAAGATTGCATAAAAACCCTAATTGGACAAGAATAAGACTAGGAAGGACGAAAATGACCTAAATATTCATCCAATGACACAAATGAACTTATTGGATGCACAAGATTGGTTAAAAACCCTAATTGGACAAGAATAAGCTTAGAGAGGACGAAAATGACCTAAATGTTCATCCAATGACACAAACCCACATATTGGATGCACTAGATTGCTTAAAACCCTAATTGGACAAGAATAAGACTAGGGAGGACGAAAATGACCTAAATGTATATCCAATGACACAAATGAACTTATTGGATACACAAGATTGGTTAAAAACCCTAATCGGACAAGAATAAGCCTAGGGAGGACGAAAATGACCTAAATGTTCGTCCAATGACACAAACACACGTATTGGATGCACAAGATTGCATAAAAACCCTAATTGGACAAGAATAAGACTAGGGAGGACGAAAATGACCTAAATGTTCCTCCAATGACACAAACACACCTATTGGATGCACAAGATTGCATAAAAACCCTAATTGGACAAGAATAAGACTAGGGAGGACGAAAATGACCTAAATGTTCATCCAATGACACAAATGAACTTATTGGATGCACAAGATTGGTTAAAAACCCTAATTTGACAAGAATAAGCCTAGGGATGACGAAAATGACCTAAATGTTCATCCAATGAAACAAACACACCTATTGGATGCACAAGATTGCATAAAAACCCTAATTGGACAAGAATAAGACTAGGGAGGACGAAAATGACCTAAATGTTCCTCCAATGACACAAACACACCTATTGGATGCACAAGATTGCATAAAAACCCTAATTGGACAAGAATAAGACTAGGGAGGATAAAAATGACCTAAATGTTCATCCAATGACACAAATGAACTTATTGGATGCACAAGATTGGTTAAAAACCCTAATTGGACAAGAATAAGCCTAGAGAGGACGAAAATGACCTAAATGTTCGTCCAATGACACAAACACACCTATTGGATGCACAAGATTACATAAAAACCCTAATTGGACAAGAATAAGACTAGGGAGGACGAAAATGACCTAAATGTTCATCCAATGACACAAATGAACTTATTGGATGCACAAGATTGGTTGAAAACCCCAATTGGACAAGAATAAGCCTAGGGAGGACGAAAATGACCTAAATGTTCGTCCAATGACACAAAAACACCTATTGGATGCACAAGATTGCATAAAAACCCTAATTGGACAAGAATAAGACTAGGGAGGACGAAAATGACCTAAATGTTCATCCAATGACACAAATGAACTTATTGGATGCACAAGATTGGTTAAAAACCCTAATTGGACAAGAATAAGCCTAGGGAGGACGAAAATGACCTAAATGTTCATCCAATGACACAAATGAACTTATTGGATGCACAAGATTGGTTAAAAACCCTAATTGGACAAGAATAAGCATAGGGAGGACGAAAATGACCTAAATGTTCATCCAATGACACAAATAAACTTATTGGATGCGAATGATTGGTTAAAAACCCCAATTGGACAAGAATAAGCCTAGGGAGGACGAAAATGACCTAAATGTTCCTCCAATGACACAAATGAACTTATTGGATGCACAAGATTGGCTAAAAACCCTAATTGGACAAGAATAAGCCTAGGGAGGACGAAAATGACCTTAATGTTCGTCCGATGACACAAATCAACTTATTGGATGCACATGATTGGTTTAAAACCCTAATTGGACAAGAATAAGCCTAGGGAGGACGAAAATGACCTAAACGTTCGTCTAATGACACAAATGAACTTATTGGAAGCACAAGATTGGTTAAAAACCCTAAATGGACAAGAATAAGCCTATGGAAGACGAAAATGACCAAAATGTTCGTCCAAAGACACAAACACACCTATTGGATGCACAGGATTGAATAAAAACCCTAATTGGACAAGAATAAGATTAGGGAGGACGAAATCGACCTAAATGTTCCTCCAATGACACAAATACACCTAATTGATGCACAAGATTGGTTAAAAACCCTAATTGGACAAGAATAAACATAGGGAGGACGAAAATGACCTAAATGTTCATCCAATGACACAAACACACATATTGGATGCACAAGATTGCTTAAAACCCTAATTGGACAAGAATAAGACTAAAGAGGACGAAAATGACCTAAATGTTTATCCAATGACACAAATGAACTTATTGGATGCACAAGATTGGTTAAAAACCCTAATTGGACAAGAATAAGCCTAGGGAGGACGAAAATGACCTAAATGTTCATCCAATGACACAAATGAACTTATTGGATGCACAAGATTGGTTAAAAACCCTAATTGGACAAGAATAAGCCTAGGGAGGGCGAAAATGACCTATATGTTCGTCCATTGACACAAACACACCTATTGGATGCACAAGATTGCATAAAAACCCTAATTGGACGAGAATAAGACTAGGGAGGACGAAAATGACCTAAATGTTCCTCCAATGACACAAATGAACTTATTGGATGTACAAGGTTGATTAAAAACCCTAATTGGACAAGAATAAGCCTAGGGGGACGAAAATGACCTAAATGTTCAACCAATGACACAAATGAACTTATTGGATGCACAAGATTGGTTAAAAACCCTAATTGGACAAGAATAATCCTAGGGAGGACGAAAATGACCTAAATGTTCATCCAATGACACAAATGAACTTATTGGATGCACAAGATTGGTTAAAAAACCCTAATTGGACAAGAATAAGCCTAGGGAGAACGAAAATGACCTAAATGTTCGTCCAATGACACAAACACACCTATTGGATGCACAAGATTGCATAAAAACCCTAATTGGACAAGAATAAGACTAGGGAGGACGAAAATGACCTAAATGTTCCTCCAATGACACAAACACACCTATTGGATTCACAAGATTGCATAAAAACCCTAATTGGACAAGAATAAGACTAGGAAGGACGTAAATGACCTAAATGTTCCACCAATGACACAAATGAACTTATTGGATGCACAAGGTTGGTTAAAAACCCTAATTGGACAAGAACATGCCTAGGGAGGTCGAAAATGACCTAAATGTTCATCCAATGACACAAATGAACTTATTGGATGCACAAGATTGGTTAAAAACCCTAATTGGACAAGAATAAGCCTAGGGAGGACGAAAATGACCTAAATGTTCGTCCAATGACACAAACACACCTATTGGATGCACAAGATTGCATAAAAACCCTAATTGGACAAGAATAAGACTAGGAAGGACGAAAATGACCTAAAAGTTCCTCCAATGACACAAACACACCTATTGGATGCACAAGATTGCATAAAAACCCTAATTGGACAAGAATAAGACTAGGGAGGACGTAAATGACCTAAATGTTCATCAAATGACACAAATGAACTTATTGGATGCACAAGATTGGTTAAAAACCCTAATTGGACAAGAATAAGCATAGGGAGGACGAAAATGACCTAAATGTTCATCCAATGACACAAACACACATATTGGACGCACAAGATTGCTTAAAACCCTAATTGGACAAGAATAAGACTAGGGATGACGAAAATGACCTAAATGTTCATCCAATGACACAAATGAACTTATTGGATGCACAAGATTGGTTAAAAACTCTAATTAGACAAGAATAAGCCTAAGGAGGACGAAAATGACCTAAATGTTCGTCCAATGACATAAACACACCTATAGGATGCACAAGATTGCATAAAAACCCTAATTGGACAAGAACAAGCCTAGGGAGGACGAAAATGACCTAAATGTTCATCCAATGACACAAATGAACTTATTAGATGCACAAGATTGGTTAAAAACCCTAATTGGACAAGAATAAGCCTAGGGAGGACGTAAATGACCTAAATGTTCATCCAATGACACAAATTAACTTATTGGATGCACAAGATTGGTTAAAAACCCTATTTGGACAAGAATAAGCCTAGTGAGGACGAAAATGACCTAAATGTTCGTCCAATGACACAAACACACATATTGGATCCACAAGATTGCTTAAAACCCTAAATGGACAAGAATAAGACTTGGGATGACGAAAATGACCTAAATGTTCATCCAATGACACAAATGAACTTATTGGATGCACAAGATTGGTTAAAAACCCTAATTGGACAAGAATAAGCCTAGGGAGGACCAAAATGACCTAAATGTTCGTCCAATGACACAAACACACCTATTGGATGCACAAGATTGCATAAAAACCCTAATTGGACAAGAATAAGACTAGGGAGGACGAAAATGACCTAAATGTTCCTCCAATGACACAAACACACCTATTGGATGCACAAGATTGCATAAAAACCCTAATTGGACAATAATAAGACTAGGGAGGACGTAAATGACCTAAATGTTCCACCAATGACACAAATGAACTTATTGGATGCACAAGGTTGGTTAAAAACCCTAATTGGACAAGAATAAGCCTAGGGAGGACGAAAATTACCTAAATGTTCAACCAATGACACAAATGAACTTATTGGATGCACAAGGTTGGTTAAAAACCCTAATTGGACAAGAATAAGCCTAGGTAGGAGGAAAATGACCTAAATGTTCGTCCAATGACACAAACATACCTATTGGATGCACAGGATTGCATAAAAACCCTAATTGGACAAGAATAAGCCTAGGGAGGACGAAAATGACCTAAATGTTCGTCCAATGACACAAACACACCTATAGGATGCACAAGATTGCATAAAAACCCTAATTGGACAAGAACAAGCCTAGGGAGGACGAAAATGACCTAAATGTTCATCCAATGACACAAATGAACTTATTGGATGCACAAGATTGGTTAAAAACCCTAATTGGACAAGAATAAGCATAGGGAGGACGAAAATGACCTAAATGTTCATCCAATGACACAAACACACATATTGGATGCACAAGATTGCTTAAAACCCTAATTGGACAAGAATAAGACTAGGGATGACGAAAATGACCTAAATGTGCCTCCAATGACACAAATGAATTTATTGGATGCACAAGATTGGTTAAAAACCCTAATTGGACAAGAATAAGCCTAGGGAGGACGAAAATGACCTAAATGTTCGTCCAATGACACAAATGAACTTATTGGATGCACAAGATTGGTTAAAAACCCAAATTGGACAAGAATAAGCCTAGGGAGGACGAAAATGACCTAAATGTTCATCCAATGACACAAATGAACTTATTGGATGCACAAGATTGGTTGAAAACCCTAATTGGACAAGAATAAGCCTAGGGAAACAAAAATGACCTAAATGTTCATCCAATGACACAAATGAACTTATTGGATGCACAAGATTGGTTAAAAATCCTAATTGGACAAGAATAAGCCTAGGGAGGACGAAAATGACCTAAATGTTCATCCAATGACACAAATGAACTTATTGGATGCACAAGATTGGTTAAAAACCCTAATTGGACAAGAATAAGCCTAGGGAGGACGAAAATGACCTAAATGTTCGTCCAATGACACAAACACACCTATTGGATGCACAAGATTGTATAAAAACCCTAATTGGACAAGAATAAGACTAGGGAGGACGAAAATGACCTAAATGTTCCTCCAATGACACAAGCACACCTATTGGATGCACAAGATTGCATAAAAACCCTAATTGGACAAGAATAAGACTAGGGAGGACGTAAATGACCTAAATGTTCCACCAATGACACAAATGAACTTATTGGATGCACAAGGTTGGTTAAAAACCCTAATTGGACAAGAACAAGCCTAGGGAGGACGAAAATGGCCTAAATGTTCATCCAATGACACAAATGAACTTATTGGATGCTCAAGATTGGTTAAAAACCCTAATTGGACAAGAATAAGCCTAGGGAGGACGAAAATGACCTAAATGTTCGTCCAATGACACAAACACACCTATTGGATGCACAAGATTGCATAAAAACCCTAATTGGACAAGAATAAGACTAGGAAGGACGAAAATGACCTAAATGTTCCTCCAATGACACAAACACACCTATTGGATGCACAAGATTGCATAAAAACCCTAATTGGACAAGAATAAGACTAGGGAGGACGTAAATGACCTAAATGTTCCACCAATGACACAAATGAACTTATTGGATGCAGAAGGTTTGTTAAAAACCCTAATTGGACAAGAATAAGGCTAGGGAGGACGAAAATGACCTAAATGTTGAACCAATGACACAAATGAACTTATTGGATGCACAAGGTTGGTTAAAAACCGTAATTGGACAAGAATAAGCCTAGGGAGGACGAAAATGACCTAAATGTTCGTCCAATGACACAAACACACCTATTGGATGCACAGGATTGCATAAAAACCCTAATTGGACAAGAATAAGCCTAGGGAGGACGAAAATGACCTAAATGTTCGTCCAATGACACAAACACACCTATAGGATGCACAAGATTGCATAAAAACCCTAATTGGACAAGAACAAGACTAGGGAGGACGAAAATGACCTAAATGTTCATCCAATAACACAAATGAACTTATTGGATGCACAAGATTGGTTAAAAACCCTAATTGGACAAGAATAAGCCTAGGGAGGACGTAAATGACCTAAATGTTCATCCAATGATACAAATGAACTTATTGGATGCACAAGATTGGTTAAAAACCCTAATTGGACAAGAATAAGCATAGGGAGGACGAAAATGACCTAAATGTTCATCCAATGACACAAACACACATATTGGATGCACAAGATTGCTTAAAACCCTAATTGGACAAGAATAAGACTAGGGATGACGAAAATAACCTAAATGTTCATCCAATGACACAAATGAACTTATTGGATGCACAAGATTGGTTAAAAACCCTAATTGGACAAGAATAAGCCTAGGGAGGACGTAAATGACCTAACTGTTCATCCAATGACACAAATGAACTTATTGGATGCACAAGATTGGTTAAAAACCCTAATTGGACAAGAATAAGCATAGGGAGGACGAAAATGACCTAAATGTTCATCCAATGACACAAACACACATATTGGATGCACAAGATTGCCTAAAACCCTAATTGGATAAGAATAAGACTAGGGATGTCGAAAATGACCTAAATGTTCATCCAATGACACAAATGAACTTATTGGTTGCACAAGGTTGGTTAAAACCCTAATTGGACAAGAATAAGCCTAGGGAGGACGAAAATGACCTAAATGTTCGTCCAATGACACAAACACACCTATTGGATGCACAGGATTGCATAAAAACCCTAATTGGACAAGAATAAGCCTAGGGAGGACGAAAATGACCTAAATGTTCGTCCAATGACACAAACACACCTATTGGATGCACAGGATTGCATAAAAACCCTAATTGGACAAGAATAAGCCTAGGGAGGACGAAAATGACCTAAATGTTCAACCAATGACACAAATGAACTTATTGGATGCACAAGGTTGGTTAAAAACCCTAATTGGACAAGAATAAGCCTAGGGAGGACGAAAATGACCTAAATGTTCGTCCAATGACACAAACACACCTATTGGATGCACAGGATAACCTAAAAACCCTAATTGGACAAGAATAAGCCTAGGGAGGACGAAAATGACTTAAATGTTCATCCAATGACACAAATGGACTTATTGGATGCACAAGATTGGTTAAAAACCCTAATTGGACAAGAATAAGCCTAGGGAGGACGCAAATGACCTAAATGTTCGTCCAATGACACAAATGAACTTATTGGATGCACAAGATTGGTTAAAAACCCTAATTGGACAAGAATAAGCATAGGGAGGACGAAAATGACCTAAATGTTCATCCAATGACACAAACACACATATTGGATGCACAAGATTGCTTAAAACCCTAATTGGACAAGAATAAGACTAGGGATGACGAAAATGACCTAAATGTTCATAGAATGACACAAATGAACTTATTTGATGCACAAGATTGCATAAAAACCCTAATTGGACAAGAACAAGCCTAGGGAGGACGAAAATGACCTAAATGTTCATCCAATGACACAAATGGACTTATTGGATGCACAAGATTGGTTAAAAACCCTAATTGGACAAGAATAAGCCTAGGGAGGACGCAAATGAACTTATTGGATGCACAAGATTGGTTAAAAACCCTAATTGGACAAGAATAAGCATAGGGAGGACGAAAATGACCTAAATGTTCATCCAATGACACAAACACACATATTGGATGCACAAGATTGCTTAAAACCCTAATTGGACAAGAATAAGACTAGGGATGACGAAAATGACCTAAATGTTCATCCAATGACACAAATGAACTTATTGGATGTACAAGATTGGTTAAAAACCCTAATTGGACAAGAATAAGCCTAGGGAGGACGTAAATGACCTAAATGTTCATCCAATGACACAAATGAACTTATTGGATGCACAAGATTGGTTAAAAACCCTAATTGGACAAGAATAAGCCTAGGGAGGACGAAAATGACCTAATGTTCATCCAATGACACAAATGAACTTATTGGATGCACAAGATTGGTTAAAAACCCTAATTGGACAAGAATAAGCCTAGGGAGGACGAAAATGACCTAAATGTTCGTCCAATGACACAAACACACCTATTGGATGCACAAGATTGCATAAAAACCCTAATTGGACAAGAATAAGACTAGGGAGGAAGAAAATGAACTAAATGTTCCTCCAATGACACAAACACACCTATTGGACGCATAAGATTGCATAAAAACCCTAATTGGACAAGAATAAGACTAGGGAGGACGAAAATGACCTAAATGTTCATCCAATGACACAAATGAACATATTGGATGCACAGGATTGGTTAAAAACCCTAATTGGACAAGAATAAGCCTAGGGAGGACGAAAATGACCGAAATGTTCGTCCAATGACACAAACACACCTATTGGATGCACAAGATTGCATAAAAACCCTAATTGGACAAGAATAAGACTAGGGAGGACGAAAGTGACCTAAATGTTCCTCCAATGACACAAACACACCTATTGGATGCACAAGATTGCATAAAAACCCTAATTTGACAAGAATAAGACTAGGGTGGACGAAAATGACCTAAATGTTCCTCCAATGACACAAACACACCTATTGGATGCATAAGATTGCATAAAAACCCTTATTGGACAAGAATAAGACTAGGGAGGACGTAAATGACCTAAATGTTCCACCAATGACACAAATGAACTTATTGGATGCACTAGGTTGGTTAAAAACCCTAATTGGACAAGAATAAGCCTAGGGAGGACGAAAATGACCTAAATGTTCAACCAATTACACAAATGAACTTATTGGATGCACAAGGTTGGTTAAAAACCCTAATTGGACAAGAATAAGCCTAGGGAGGACGAAAATGACCTAAATGTTCGTCCAATGACACAGAAACACCTATTGGATGCACAGGAATGCATAAAAACCCTAATTGGACAAGAATAAGCCTAGGGAGGACGAAAATGACCTAAATGTTCGTCCAATGACACAGACACACCTATTGGATGCACAAGATTGCATAAAAACCCTAATTGGACAACAATAAGCCTAGGGAGGACGAAAATGACCTAAATGTTCATCCAATGACACAAATGAACTTATTGCATGCACAAGATTGGTTAAAAACCCTAATTGGACAAGAATAAGCCTAGGGAGGACGTAAATGACCTAAATGTTCATCCAATGACACAAATGAACTTATTGGATGCACAAGATTGGTTAAAAACCCTAATTGGACAAGAATAAGCATAGGGAGGACGAAAATGACCTAAATGTTCATCCAATGACACAAACACACATATTGGATGCACAAGATTGCTTAAAACCCTAATTGGACAAAAATAAGACTAGGGATGACGAAAATGACCTAAATGTTCATCCAATGACACAAATGAACTTATTGGATGCACAAGATTGGTTAAAAACCCTAATTGGACAAGAATAAGCCTAGGGAGGACGAAAATGAGCTAAATGTTTGTCCAATGACACAAACACACCTATTGGATGCACAAGATTGCATAAAAACCCTAATTGGACAAGAATAAGCCTAGGGAGGACGAAAATGACCTAAATGTTCATCCAATGACACAAATGAACTTATTGGAAGCACAAGATTGGTTAAAAACTCTAATTGGACAAAAATAAGCCTAGGGAGGACGAAAATGACCTAAATGTTCGTCCAATGACACAAACACACCTATTGGATGCACAAGATTGCATAAAAACCCTAATTGGACAAGAATAAGACTAGGGAGGACGAAAATGACCTAAATGTTCCTCCAATGACACAAACACACCTATTGGATGCACAAGATTGCATAAAAACCCTAATTGGACAAGAATAAGACTAGGGAGGACGAAAATGACCTAAATGTTCATCCAATGACACAAATGAACTTATTGGATGCACAAGATTGGTTAAAAACCCTAATTGGACAAGAATAAGCATAGGGAGTACGAAAATGACCTAAATGTTCGTCCAATGACACAAACCCACATATTGGATGCACAAGATTGCTTAAAACCCTAATTGGACAAGAATAAGACTAGGGAGGACGAAAATGACCTAAATGTTCCTCCAATGACACAAACACACCTATTGGATGCACAAGATTGCATAAAAACCCTAATTGGACAAGAATAAGACTAGGGAGGACGAAAATGACCTAAATGTTCATCCAATGACACAAATGAACTTATTGGATGCACAAGATTGGTTAAAAAGCCTAATTGGACAATAATTAGCCTAGGGAGGACGAAAATGACCTAAATGTTCATCCAATGACACAAATGAACTTATTGGATGCACAAGATTGGTTAAAAACCTTAATTGGACAAGAATAAGCCTAGGGAGAACGAAAATGACCTAAATGTTCGTCCAATGACACAAATGAACTTATTGGATGCACAAGATTGGTTGAAAACCCTAATTGGACAAGAATAAGCCTAGGGAGGACGAAAATGACCTAAATGTTCATCCAATGACACAAATGAACTTATTGGATGCACAAGATTGGTTAAAAACCCTAATTGGACAAGAATAAGCCTAGGGAGGACGAAAATGACCTAAATGTTCGTCCAATGACACAAACACACCTAATGGATGTACAAGATTGCATAAAAACCCGAATTGGACAAGAATAAGACTAGGGAGGACGAAAAATGACCTAAATGTTCCTCCAATGACACAAATGAACTTATTGGATGCACAAGGTTGGTTAAAAACCCTAACTGGACAAGAATAAGCCTAGGGAGGACGAAAATGACCTAAATGTTCATCCAATGACACAAATGAACTTATTGGATGCACAAGATTGGTTAAAAACCCTAATTGGACAAGAATAAGCCTAGGGAGGACGAAAATGACCTAAATGTTCATCCAATGACACAAACACACCTATTTGATGCACAAGATTGGTTAGAAACCGTAATTGGACAAGAATAAGCCTAGGAAGGACGAAAATGACCTAAATGTTAATCCAATGACACAAATGAACTTATTGGATGCACAAGATTGGTAAAAAACCCTAATTGGACAAGAATAAGCCGAGGGAGGACGAAAATGACCTAAATGTTCATCCAATGACACAAACACACCTATTGGATGCACAAGATTGGTTAAAAACCCTAATTGGACAAGAATAAGCCTAGGGAGGACGAAAATGACCTAAATGTTCATCCAATGACACAAATGAACTTATTGGATGCACAAGATTGGTTAAAAACCCTAATTGGACAAGAATAAGCCTAGGGAGGACGAAAATGACCTAAATGTTCGTCCAACGACACAAACACACCTATTGGATACACAAGATTGCATAAAAACCCTAATTGGACAAGAATAAGCCTAGGGAGGATGAAAATGACCTAAATGTTCATCCAATGACACAAATGAACTTATTGGATGCACAAGATTGGTTAAAAACCCTAATTGGACAAGAATAAGCCTAGAGAGGACGAAAATGACCTAAATGTTCATCCAATGACACAAATGAACTTATTGGATGCACAAGATTGGTTAAAAACCCTAAGCCTAGGGAGGACGAAAATGACCTAAATGTTCGTCCAATGACACAAACACACCTATTGGCTGCACAAGATTGCATAAAAACCCTAATTGGACAAGAATAAGCCTAGGGAGGACGAAAATGACCTAAATGTTCGTCCAATGACACAAACACACCTATTGGATGCACAAGATTGCATAAAAACCCTAATTGGACAAGAATAATCCGAGGGAGGACGAAAATGACCTAAATGTTCATCCAATGACACAAATGAACTTATTGGATGCACAAGATTGGTTAAAAACCCTAATCAGACAAGAATAAGCCTAGGGAGGACAAAAATGACCTAAATGTTCGTCCAATGACACAAATGAACTTATTGGATGCACAAGATTAAGCCTAGGGAGGACGAAAATGACCTAAATGTTCATCCAATGACACAAATGAACTTATTGGATGCACAAGATTG
>JBBPBR010000264.1:18533-35802 GCA_037974775.1 Cicer pinnatifidum
CGAAAATGACCTAAATGTTCGTCCAATGACACAAACACACCTATTGGATGCACAAGATTGCATAAAAACCCTAATTGGACAAGAATAAGCCTAGGGAGGACGAAAATGACCTAAACGTTCGTCCAATGATACAAACACACCTATTGGATGCTCAAGATTGCATAAAAACCCTAATTGGACAAGAATAAGCCTAGGGAGGACGAAAATGACCTAAATGTTCGTCCAATGACACAAACACACCTATTGGATGCACAAGATTGCATAAAAACCCTAATTGGACAAGAATAAGACTAGGGAGGACGTAAATGACCTAAATGTTCAACCAATGACACAAATGAACTTATTGGATGCACAAGGTTGGTTAAAAACCCTAATTGGACAAGAATAAGCCTAGGGAGGACGAAAATGACCGAAATGTTCAACCAATGACACAAATGAACTTATTGGATGCACAAGGTTGGTTAAAAACCCTAATTGAACAAGAATAAGCCTAGGGAGGACGAAAATGACCTAAATGTTCGTCCAATGACACAAACACACCAATTAGATGCACAAGATTGCATAAAAACCCTAATTGGACAAGAATAAGCCTAGGGAGGACGAAAATGACCTAAATGTTCATCCAATGACACAAATGAACTTATTGGATGCACAAGATTGGTTAAAAACCCTAATTGGACAAGAATAAGCCTAGGGAGGACGAAAATGACCTAAATGTTCGTCCAATGAAACAAACACATCTATTGGATGCACAAGATTGCATAAAAACCCTAATTGGACAAGAATAAGACTAGGGAGGACGAAAATGACCTAAATGTTCCTCCAATGACACAAACACACCTATTGGATGCACAAGATTGCATAAAAACCCTAATTGGACAAGAATAAGACTAGGGAGGACGAAAATGACCTAAATGTTCCTCTAATGACACAAACACACCTATTGGATGCACAAGATTGCATAAAAACCCTAATTGGACAAGAATAAGACTAGGGAGGACGTAAATGACCTAAATGTTCCACCAATGACACAAATGAACTTATTGGATGCACAAGATTGGTTAAAAACCCTAATTGGACAAGAATAAGCCTAGGGAGGACGTAAATGACCTAAATGTTCATCCAATGACACAAATGAACTTATTGGATGCACAGGATTGGTTAAAAACCCTAATTGGACAAGAATAAGCATAGGGAGGACGAAAATGACCTAAATGTTCATCCAATGACACAAACACACATATTGGATGCACAAGATTGCTTAAAACCCTAATTGGACAAGAATAAGACTAGGGATGACGAAAATGACCTAAATGTTCATCCAATAACACAAATGAACTTATTGGATGCACAAGATTGGTTAAAAACCCTAATTGGACAAGAATAAGCCTAGGGAGGAGGAAAATGACCTAAATGTTCGTCCAATGATACAAACACACCTATTGGATGCACAAGATTGCATAAAAACCCTAATTGGACAAGAATAAGACTAGGGAGGACGAAAATGACCTAAATGTTCCTCCAATGACACAAACACACCTATTGGATGCACAAGATTGCATAAAAACCCTAATTCGACCAGAATAAGACTAGGAAGGACGAAAATGACCTAAATGTTCCTCCAATGACACAAATGAACTTATTGTATGCACAAGATTGGTTAAAAACCCTAATTGGACAAGAATAAGCATAGGGAGGACGAAAATGACCTAAATGTGCATCCAATGACACAAACACACATATTGGATGCACAAGATTGCTTAAAACCCTAATTGGACAAGAATAAGACTAGGGAGGACGAAAATGACCTAAATGTTCCTCCAATGACACAAACACACCTATTGGATGCACAAGATTGCATAAAAACCCTAATTGGACAAGAATAAGACTAGGGAGGACGTAAATGAACTAAATGTTCCACCAATGACACAAATGAATTTATTTGATACACAAGGTTGGTTAAAAACCCTAATTGGACAAGAATAAGCCTAGGGAGGACGAAAATGACCTAAATGTTCAACCAATGACACAAATGAACTTATTGGATGCACAAGGTTGGTTGAAAACCCTAATTGGACAAGAATAAGCCTAGGGAGGACGAAAATGACCTAAATGTTCGTCCAATGACACAAACACACCTATTGGATGCAAAGGATTGCATAAAAACCCTAATTGGACAAGAATAAGCCTAGGGAGGACGAAAATAACTTAAATGTTCATCCAATGACCCAAATGAACTTATTGGAAGCACAAGATTGGTTAAAAACCCTAATTGGACAAGAATAAGCCTAGGGAGGACGAAAATGACCTAAATGTTCATCCAATGACACAAATGAACTTATTGGATGCACAAGATTGGTTAAAAACCCTAATTGGACAAGAATAAGCCTAGGGAGGACGAAAATGACCTAAATGTTCGTCCAATGACACAAACACACCTATTGGATGCACAAGATTGCATAAAAACCCTAATTGGACAAGAATAAGACTAGGGAGGACGAAAATGACCTAAATGTTCCTCCAATGACACAAACACACCTATTGGATGCACGAGATTGCATAAAAACCCTAATTGGACAAGAATAAGACTAGGGAGGATGTAAATGACCTAAATGTTCCACCAATGTCACAAATGAACTTATTGGATACACAAGGTTGGTTAAAAACCCTAATTGGACAAGAATAAGCCTAGGGAGGACGAAAATGACCTAAATGTTCAACCAATGACACAAATGAACTTTATTGGATGCACAAGGTTGGTTAAAAACCCTAATTGAACAAGAATAAGCCTAGGGAGGACGAAAATGACCTAAATGTTCGTCCAATGACACAAACACACCTATTGGATGCACAGGATTGCATAAAAACCCTAATTGGACAAGAATAAGCCTAGGGAGGACGAAAATGACCTAAATGTTCGTCCAATGACACAAACACACCTATTGGATGCACAAGATTGCATAAAAACCTTAATTCGACAAGAATAAGACTAGGGAGGACGAAAATGACCTAAATGTTCATCCAATGACACAAATGAACTTATTGGATGCACAAGATTGGTTAAAAACCCTAATTGGACAAGAATAAGCCTAGGGAGGACGAAAATGATCTAAATGTTCGTCCAATGACACAAACACACCTATTGGATGCACAAGATTGATTAAAACCCTAATTGGACAAGAATAAGACTAGGGATGACGAAAATGACCTAAATGTTCATCCAATGACACAAATGAACTTATTAGATGCACAAGATTGGTTAAAAACGCTAATTGGACAAGAATAAGCCTAGAGAGGACGTAAATGACCTAAATGTTCATCCAATGACACAAATGAACTTATTGGATGCACAAGATTGGTTAAAAACCCTAATTGGACAAAAATAAGCATAAGGAGGACGAAAATGACCTAAATGTTCATCCAATGACACAAACACACATACTGGATGCACAAGATTGCTTAAAACCCTAATTGGACAAGAATAAGACTAGGGATGACGAAAATGACCTAAATGTTCATCCAATGACACAAATAACCTTTTTGGATGCACAAGATTGGTTAAAAACCCTAATTGGACAAGAATAAGCCTAGGGAGGACGAAAATGACCTAAATGTTCGTCCAATGACACAAATGAACTTATTGGATGCACAAGATTGGTTAAAAACCTTAATTGGACAAGAATAAGCCTAGGGAGGACGAAAATGACCTAAATGTTCATCCAATGACACAAATGAACTTATTGGATGCACAAGATTGGTTGAAAACCCTAATTGGACAAGAATAAGCCTAAGGAGGACGAAAATGACCTAAATGTTCATCCAATGACACAAATGAACTTATTGGATGCACAAGATTGGTTAAAAACCCTAATTGGACAAGAAAAAGTCTAGGGAGGACGAAAATGACCTAAATGTTCATCCAATGACACAAATGAACTTATTGGATGCACAAGATTGGTAAAAAACCCTAATTGGACAAGAATAAGCTTAGGGAGGACGAAAATGACCTAAATGTTCGTCCAATGACACAAAAACACCTATTGGATGCACAAGATTGTATAAAAACCCTAATTGGACAAGAATAAGACTAGGGAGGACGAAAATGACCTAAATGTTCCTCAAATGACACAAGCACACCTATTGGATGCACAAGATTGCATAAAAACCCTAATTGGACAAGAATAAGACTAGGGAGGACGTAAATGACCTAAATGTTCCACCAATGACACAAATGAACTTATTGGATGCACAAGGTTGGTTAGAAACCCTAATTGGACAAGAACAAGCCTAGGGAGGACGAAAATGGCCTAAATGTTCATCCAATGACACAAATGAACTTATTGGATGCACAAGATTGGTTAAAAACCCTAATTGGACAAGAATAAGCCTAGGGAGGACGAAAATGACCTAAATGTTCGTCCAATGACACAAACACACCTATTGGATGCACAAGATTGCATAAAAACCCTAATTGGACAAGAATAAGACTAGGAAGGACGAAAATGACCTAAATGTTCCTCCAATGACACAAACACACCTATTGGATGCACAAGACAAGAATAAGCCTAGGGAGGACGAAAATGACCTAAATGTTCGTCCAATGACACAAACACACCTATTGGATGCACAAGATTGCATAAAAACCCTAATTGGACAAGAATAAGACTAGGGAGGACGAAAATGACCTAAATGTTCATCCAATGACACAAATGAACTTATTGGATGCACAAGATTGGTTAAAAACCCTAATTGGACAAGAATAAGCATAGGGAGGACGAAAATGACCTAAATGTTCGTCCAATGACACAAACCCACATATTGGATGCACAAGATTGCTTAAAACCCTAATTGGACAAGAATAAGGCTAGGGAGGACGAAAATGACCTAAATGTTCATCCAATGACACAAATGAACTTTTTGGATGCACAAGATTGGTTAAAAACCCTAATCGGACAAGAATAAGCCTAGGGAGGACAAAAATGACCTAAATGTTCGTCCAATGACACAAACACACCTATTGGATGCACAAGATTGCATAAAAACCCTAATTGGACAAGAATAAGACTAGGGAGGACGAAAATGACCTAAATGTTCCTCCAATGACACAAACACACCTATTGGATGCACAAGATTGCATAAAAACCCTAATTGGACAAGAATAAGACTAGGGAGGACGAAAATGACCTAAATGTTCCTCCAATGACACAAACACACCTATTGGATGCACAAGATTGCATAAAAACCCTAATTCAACAAGAATAAGACTAGGGAGGACGAAAATGACCTAAATGTTCATCCAATGACACAAATGAACTTACTGTATGCACAAGATTTTTTAAAAACCCTAATTGGAAAAGAATAAGCATTGGGAGGACGAAAATTACCTAAATGTTCATCCAATGACACAAACACACATATTTGATGCACAAGATTGCTTAAAACCCTAATTGGACAAGAATAAGACTAGGGAGGACGAAAATGACCTAAATGTTCATCGAATGACACAAATGAACTTATTGGATGCACAAGATTGGTTAAAAACCCTAATTGGACAAGAATAAGCCTAGGGAGGACGAAAATGACCTAAAATTTCGTCCAATGACACAAACACACCTATTGGATGCACAAGATTGCATAAAAACCCTAATTGGACAAGAATAAGACTAGGGAGGACGAAAATGACCTAAATGTTCCTCCAATGACACAAACACACCTATTGGATGCACAAGATTGCATAAAAACCCTAATTGGACAAGAATAAGACTAGGGAGGACGAAAATGACCTAAATTTTCATCCAATGACACAAATGAACTTACTGTAAGCACAAGATTTTTTAAAAACCCTAATTGGACAAGAATAAGCATTGGGAGGACAAAAATTACCTAAATGTTCATCCAATGACACAAACACACATATTGGATGCACAAGATTGCTTAAAACCCTAATTGGACAAGAATAAGACTAGGGAGGACGAAAATGACCTAAATGTTCATCGAATGACACAAATGAACTTATTGAATGCACAAGATTGGTTAAAAACCCTAATTGGACAAGAATAAGCCTAGGGAGGACGAAAATGACCTAAAATTTCGTCCAATGACACAAACACACCTATTGGATGCACAAGATTGCATAAAAACCCTAATTGGACAAGAATAAGACTAGGGAGGACGAAAATGACCTAAATGTTCCTCCAATGACACAAACACACCTATTGGATGCACAAGATTGCATAAAAACCCTAATTGGACAAGAATAAGACTAGGGAGGACGAAAATGACATAAATGTTCATCCAATGACACAAATGAACTTATATTATGCACAAGATTGGATAAAAACCCTAATTGGACAAGAATAAGCATAGGGAGGACGAAAATGACCTAACTGTTCATCCAATGACACAAACACACATATTGGATGCACAAGATTGCTTAAAACCCTAATTGGACAAGAATAAGACTAGGGAGGACGAAAATGACCTAAATGTTCATCCAATGACACAAATGAACTTATTGGATGCACAAGATTAGTTAAAAACCCTAATTGGACAAGAATAAGCCTAGGGAGGAAAAACATGACCTAAATGTTCATCCAATGACACAAATGAACTTATTGGATGCAAAAGATTGGTTAAAAACGCTAATTGGACAAGAATAAGCCTAGGGATGACGAAAATGACCTAAATGTTCGTCCAATGACACAAACACACCTATTGGATGCACAAGATTGCATAAAAACCCTAATTGGACAAGAATAAGACTAGGGAGGACGAAAATGACCTAAATGTTCCTCCAATGACACAAACGCACTTATTGGATGCACAAGATTGCATAAAAACCCTAATTGGACAAGAATAAGACTAGGGAGGACGAAAATGACCTAAATGTTCCTCCAATGACACAAACACACCTATTGGATGCACAAGATTGCATAAAAACCCTAATTGGACAAGAATAAGACTAGGGAGGACGAAAATGACCTAAATGTTCAGCCAATGACACAAATGAACTTATTGGATGCACAAGATTGGTTAAAAACCCTAATTGGACAAGAATAAGCCTAGGGAGGACGAAAATGACCTAAATGTTCGTCCAATGACACAAACACACCTATTGGATGCACAAGCTTGCATAAAAACCCTAATTCGACAAGAATAAGACTAGGGAGGACGAAAATGACCTAAATGTTCCTCCAATGACACAAACACACCTATTGGATGCACAAGATTGCATAAAAACCCTAATTGGACAAGAATAAGACTAGGGAGGACGTAAATGACCTAAATGTTCCACCATTGACACAAATGAACTTATTGGATGCACAAGGTTGGTTAAAAACCCTAATTGGACAAGAATAAGACTTGGGAGGACGAAAATGACCTAAATGTTCATCCAATGACACAAATGAACTTATTGGATGCACAAGATTGGTTAAAAACCCTAATTGGACAAGAATAAGCCTAGGGAGGACGAGAATGACCTAAATGTTCGTCCAATGACACAAACACACCTATTGGATGCACAAGATTGCATAAAAACCCTAATTGGACAAGAATAAGACTAGGGAGGACGAAAATGACCTAAATGTTCCTCCAATGACACAAACACACCTATTGGATGCACAAGACTGCATAAAAACCCTAATTCGACAAGAATAAGACAAGGGAGGACGAAAACGACTTAAATGTTCCTCCAATGACACAAACACACCTATTTGATGCACAAGATTGCATAAAAACCCTAATTGGACAAGAATAAGACTAGGGAGGACGTAAATGACCTAAATGTTCCACCAATGACACAAATGAACTTATTGGATTCACAAGGTTGGTTAAAAACCCTAATTGGACAAGAATAAGACTAGGGAGGACGAAAATGACCTAAATGTTCATCCAATGACACAAATGAACTTATTGGATGCACAAGATTGGTTAAAAACCCTAATTGGACAAGAATAAGCCTAGGGAGGACGTAAATGACCTAAATGTTCATCCAATGACACAAATGAACTTATTGGATGCACAAGATTGGTTAAAAACCCTAATTGGACAAGAATAAGCATAGGGAGGACGAAAATAACCTAAATGTTCCTCCAGTGACACAAACACACATATTGGATGCACAAGATTGCATAAAAACCCTAATTGGACAAGAATAAGACTAGGGAGGACGAAAATGACATAAATCTTCATCCAATGACACAAACACACCTATTGGATGCACAAGATTGCATAAAAACCCTAATTGGACAAGAATAAGACTAGGGAGGACGAAAATAACCTAAATGTTCCTCCAATGACACAAACACACCTATTGGATGCACAAGATTGCATAAAAACCCTAATTCGACAAGAATAAGACTAGGGAGGACGAAAATGACCTAAATGTTCCTCCAATGACACAAACACACCTATTGAATGCACAAGATTGCATAAAAACCCAAATTGGACAAGAATAAGACTAGGGAGGACGAAAATGACCTAAATGTTCCTCCAATGACACAAACACACCTATTGGATGCACAAGATTGCATAAAAACCCTAATTGGACAAGAATAAGCCTAGGGAGGACGTAAATGACCTAAATGTTCGTCCAATGACACAAACACACCTATAGGATGCACAAGATTGCATAAAAACCCTAATTGGACAAGAACAAGCCTAGGGAGGACGAAAATGACCTAAATGTTCATCCAATGACACAAATGAACTTATTGGATGCACAAGATTGGTTAAAAACCCTAATTGGACAAGAATAAGCCTAGGGAGGACGTAAATGACCTAAATGTTCATCCAATGACACAAATGAACTTATTGGATGCACAAGATTGGTTAAAAACCCTAATTGGACAAGAATAAGCATAGGGAGGACGAAAATGAGCTAAATGTTCATCCAATGACACGAACACACATATTGGATGCACAAGATTGCTTAAAACCCTAATTGGACAAGAGTAAGACTAGGGATGACGAAAATGACCTAAATGTTCATCCAATGACACAAATGAACTTATTGGATGCACAAGATTGGTTAAAAACCCTAATTGGACAAGAATAAGCCTAGGGAGGACGAAAATGACCTAAATGTTCGTCCAATGACACAAACACACCTATTGGATGCACAAGATTGCATAAAAACCCTAATTGGACAAGAATAAGACTAGGAAGGACGAAAATGACCTAAATGTTCCTCCAATGACACAAACACACCTATTGGATGCACAAGATTGCATAAAAACCCTAATTGGACAAGAATAAGGCTAGGGAGGATGAAAATGACCTAAATGTTCAACCAATGACACAAATGAACTTATTGGATGCACAAGGTTGGTTTAAAACCGTAATTGGACAAGAATAAGCCTAGGGAGGACGAAAATGACCTAAATGTTCGTCCAATGACACAAACACACCTATTGGATGCACAGGATTGCATAAAAACCCTAATTGGACAAGAATAAGCCTAGGGAGGACGAAAATGACCTAAATGTTCGTCCAATGACACAAACACACCTATAAGATGCACAAGATTGCAAAAAAACCCTAATTGGACAAGAACAAGCCTATGGAGGACGAAAATGACCTAAATGTTCATCAAATGACACAAATGAACTTATTGGATGCACAAGATTGGTTAAAAACCCTAATTGGACAAGAATAAGCCTAGGGAGGACGTAAATGACCTAAATGTTCATCCAATGACACAAATGAACTTATTGGATGCACAAGATTGGTTAAAAACCCTAATTGGACAAGTATAAGCATAGGGAGGACGAAAATGACCTAAATGTTCATCCAATGACACAAACACACATATTGGATGCACAAGATTGCTTGAAACCCTAATTGGACAAGAATAAGACTAGGGATGACGAAAATGACCTAATTGTTCATCCAATGACACAAATGAACTTATTGGATGCACAAGATTGGTTAAAAACCCTAATTGGACAAGAATAAGCCTAGGGAGGACGAAAATGACCTAAATGTTCGTCCAATGACATAAACAACCCTATAGGATGCACAAGATTGCATAAAAACCCTAATTGGACAAGAACAAGCCTAGGGAGGACGAAAATGACCTAAATGTTCATCCAATGACACAAATGAACTTATTGGATGCACAAGATTGGTTAAAAACCCTAATTGGACAAGAATAAGCCTAGGGAGGACGTAAATGACCTAAATGTTCATCCAATGACACAAATGAACTTATTGGATGCACAAGATTGGTTAAAAACCCTAATTGGACAAGAATAAGCCTAGGGTGGACGAAAATGACCTAAATGTTCATCCAATTACACAAATGAACTTATTTGATGCACAAGATTGGTTAAAAACCCTAATTGGACAAGAATAATCCTAGGGAGGACGAAAATGACCTAAATGTTCATCCAATGACACAAATGAACTAATTGGATGCACAAGATTGGTTAAAAACCCTAATTGGACAAGAATAAGGCTATGGAGGACGAAAATGACCTAAATGTTCATCCAATGACACAAATGAACTTATTGGATGCACAAGATTGGTTAAAAACCCTAATTGGACAAGAATAAGCCTAGGGAGGACGTAAATGACCTAAATGTTCATCCAATGACACAAATGAACTTATTGGATGCACAAGATTGGTTAAAAACCCTAATTGGACAAGAATAAGCCTAGGGAGGACGAAAATGACCTAAATGTTCGTCCAATGACACAAACACACCTATTGGATGCACAAGGTTGGTTAAAAACCCTAATTGGACAAGAATAAGCATAGGGAGGACGAAAATGACCTAAATGTTAATCCAATGACACAAACACACATATTGGATGCACAAGATTGCTTAAAACCCTAATTGGACAAGAATAAGACTAGGGACGACGAAAATGACCTAATTGTTCATCCAATGACACAAATGAACTTATTGGATGCACAAGATTGGTTAAAAACCCTAATTGGACAAGAATAAGCCTAGGGAGGACGTAAATGACCTAAATGTTCATCCAATGACACAAATGAACTTATTGGATGCACAAGATTGGTTAAAAACCCTAATTGGACAAGAATAAGCCTAGGGAGGACGAAAATGACCTAAATGTTCGTCCAATGACACAAACACACCTATTGGATGCACAAGATTGCATAAAAACCCTAATTGGACAAGAATAAGACTACGAAGGACGAAAATGACCTAAATGTTCCTCCAATGACACAAACACACCTATTGGATGCACAAGATTGCATAAAAACCCTAATTGGACAAGAATAAGACAAGGGAGGACGAAAATGACCTAAATGTTCATCCAATGACACAAATGAACTTATTGGATGCACAAGATTGGTTAAAAACCCTAATTGGACAAGAATAAGCCTAGGGAGGACGAAAATGACCTAAATGTTCGTCCAATGACACAAACACACCTATTGGATGCACAGGATTGCATAAAAACCCTAATTGGACAAGAATAAGCCTATGGAGGACGAAAATGACCTAAATGTTCGTCCAATGACACAAACACACCTAGTGGATGCACAAGATTGCATAAAAACCCTAATTGGATAAGAATAAGCCTAGGGAGGACGTAAATGACCTAAATGTACATCCAATGACACAAATGAACTTATTGGATGCACAAGATTGGTTGAAAACCCTAATTGGACAAGAATAAGCCTAGGGAGGACGAAAATGACCTAAATGTTCCTCCAATGACACAAACACACCTATTGGATGCACAAGACTGCATAAAAACCCTAATTGGACAAGAATAAGACTAGGGAGGACGAAAATGACCTAAATGTTCATCCAATGACACAAATGAACTTATTGGATGCACAAGATTGGTTAAAAACCCTAATTGGACAAGAATAAGCCTAGGGAGGACGAAAATGACCTAAATGTTCGTCCAATGACACAAACACACCTATTGGATGCACAAGATTGCATAAAAACCCTAATTGGACAAGAATAAGACTAGGGAGGACGAAAATGACCTTAATGTTCATCCAGTGACACAAATGAACTTATTGGATGCACAAGATTGGTTAAAAACCCTAATTGGACAAGAATAGGCATAGGGAGGACGAAAATGACCTAAACGTTCATCCAATGACACAAACCCACATATTGGATGCACAAGATTGCTTAAAACCCTAATTGGACAAGAATAAGGCTAGGGAGGACGAAAATGACCTAAATGTTCATCCAATGACACAAATGAACTTATTGAATGCACAAGATTGGTTAAAAACCCTAATCGGACAAGAATAAGCCTAGGGAGGACGAAAATGACCTAAATGTTCTTCCAATGACACAAAAACACCTATTGGATGCACAAGATTGCATAAAAACCCTAATTGGACAAGAATAAGACTAGGGAGGACGAAAATGACCTAAATGTTCCTCCAATGACACAAACACACCTATTGGATGCACAAGATTGCATAAAAACCCTAATTGGACAAGAATAAGACTAGGGATGACGTAAATGACCTAAATGTTCCACCAATGACACAAATGAACTTATCGGATGCACAAGGTTGGTTAAAAACCCTAATTGGACAAGAATAAGCCTAGGGAGGACGAAAATGACCTAAATGTTCGTCCAATGACACAAACACACCTATTGGATGCACAGGATTGCATAAAAACCCTAATTGGACAAGAATAAGCCTATGGAGGACGAAAATGACCTAAATGTTCGTCCAATGACACAAACACACCTATAGGATGCACAAGATTGCATAAAAACCCAAATTGGACAAGAACAAGCCTAGGGAGGACGAAAATGACCTAAATGTTCATCCAATGACACAAATGAACTTATTGGATGCACAAGATTGGTTAAAAACCCTAATTGGACAAGAATAAGCCTAGGGAGGACGAAAATGACCTAAATGTTCGTCCAATGACACAAACACATCTATTGGATGCACAAGATTGCATAAAAACCCTAATTGGACAAGAATAAGACTAGGGAGGACGAAAATGACCTAAATGTTCCTCCAATGATACAAATGAACTTATTGGATGCACAAGGTTGGTTAAAAACCCTAATTGGACAAGAATAAGCCTAGGGAGGACGAAAATGACCTAAATGTTCGTCCAATGACACAAACACACCTATTGGATGCACAAGATTGTATAAAAACCCTAATTGGACAAGAATAAGACTAGGGAGGACGAAAATGACCTAAATGTTCCTCCAATGAAACAAACACACCTATTGGATGCACAAGATAGCATAAAAACCCTAATTGGACAAGAATAAGACTTGGGAGGACGTAAATGACCTAAATGTTCCACCAATGACACAAATGAACTTATTGGAAGCACAAGGTTGGTTAAAAACCCTAATTGGACAAGAACAAGCCTAGGGATGACGAAAATGACCTAAATGTTCATCCAATGACACAAATGAACTTATTGGATGCACAAGATTGGTTAAAAACCCTAATTGGACAAGAATAAGCCTAGGGAGGACGTAAATGACCTAAATGTTCATCCAATGACACAAATGAACTTATTGGATGCACAAGATTGGTTAAAAACCCTAATTGGACAAGAATAAGCATAGGGAGGACGAAAATGACCTAAATGTTCATCCAATGACACAAACACACATATTGGATGCACAAGATTGCTTAAAACCCTAATTGGAAAAGAATAAGACTATGAATGACGAAAATGACCTAAATGTTCATCCAATGACACAAATGAACTTATTGGATGCACAAGATTGGTTAAAAACCCTAATTGGACAAGAATAAGCCTAGGGAGGACGAAAATGACCTAAATGTTCGTCCAATGACACAAACACACCTATTGGATGCACAGGATTGCATAAAAACCCTAATTGGGCAAGAATAAGCCTATGGAGGACGAAAATGACCTAAATGTTCGTCCAATGACACAAACACACCTATTGGATGCACAAGATTGCATAAAAACCCTAATTGGACAAGAATAAGCCTAGGGAGGACGTAAATGACCTAAATGTTCATCCAATGACACAAATGAACTTATTGGATGCACAAGATTGGTTAAAAACCCTAATTGGACAAGAATAAGCATAGGGAGGACGAAAATGACCTAAATGTTCATCCAATGACACAAAAACACATATTGGATGCACAAGATTGCTTAAAACCCTAATTGGACAAGAATAAGACTAGGGATGACGAAAATGACCTAAATGTTCATCCAATGACACAAATGAACTTATTAGATGCACAAGATTGGTTAAAACCCCTAATTGGACAAGAATAAGCCTAGGGAGGACGTAAATGACCTAACTGTTCATCCAATGACACAAATGAACTTATTGGATGCACAAGATTGGTTAAAAACCCTAATTGGACAAGAATAAGCATAGGGAGGACGAAAATGACCTAAATGTTCATCCAATGACACAAACACACATATTGGATGCACAAGATTGCTTAAAACCCTAATTGGATAAGAATAAGACTAGGGATGTCGAAAATGACCTAAATGTTCATCCAATGACACAAATGAACTTATTGGATGCACAAGATTGGTTAAAAACCCTAATTGGACAAGAATAATCCTAGGGAGGACGAAAATGACCTAAATGTTCGTCCAATGACACAAATGAACTTATTGGATGCACAAGATTGGTTAAAAACCCTAATTGGACAAGAATAAGCCTAGGGAGGACGAAAATGACCTAAATGTTCCTCCAATGACAAAAATGAACTTATTGGATGCACAAGATTGGCTAAAAACCCTAATTGGACAAGAATAAGCCTAGGGAGGACGAAAATGACCTAAATGTTCATCCAATGACACAAATGAACTTATTGGATGCACAAGATTGGTTAAAAACACTAATTGGACAAGAATAAGCCTCGGGAGAATGAAAATGACCTAAATGTTCATCCAATGACACAAATGAACTTATTGGATGCACAAGATTGGTTGAAAACCCTAATTGGACAAGAATAAACCTAGGGAGGACGAAAATGACCTAAATGTTCATCCAATGACACAAATGAACTTATTGGATGCACAAGATTGGTTAAAAACCCTAATTGAACAAGAATAAGCCTAGGGAGGACGAAAATGACCTAAATGTTCGTCCAATGACACAAACACACCGATTGGTTAAAAACCCTAATTGGACAAGAATAAGCGTAGGGAGGACGAAAATGACCTAAATGTTCATCCAATGACACAAATGAACTTATTGGATGCACAAGATTGGTTAAAAACCCTAATTGGACAAGAATAAGCCTAGGGAGGACGAAAATGACCTAAATGTTCATCCAATGACACAAATGAACTTATTGGATGCACAAGATTGGTTAAAAACCCTAATTGGACAAGAATGAGGCTAGGGAGGACGAAAATGACCTAATTGTTCAACCAATGACACAAAAGAACTTATTGGATGCACAAGGTTGGTTAAAAACCATAATTGGACAAGAATAAGCCTAGGGAGGACGAAAATGACCTAAATGTCCGTCCAATGACACAAACACACCTATTGGATGTACAAGATTGGTTGAAAACCCTAATTGGACAAGAATAAGTCTAGGGAGGACTAAAATGACCTAAATGTTCATCCAATGACACAAATGAACTTATTGGATGCACAAGATTGGTTAAAAACCCTAATTGGACAAGAATAAGCCTAGGGAGGACGAAAATGACCTAAATGTTCGTCCAATGACACAAACACACCTATTGGATGCACAAGATTGCATAAAAATCCTAATTGGATAAGAATAAGACTAGGGAGGACGAAAATGACCTAAATGTTCATCCAATGACACAAATGAACTTATTGGATGCACAAGATTGGTTAAAAACCCTAATTGGACAAGAATAAGCCTAGGGAGGACGAAAATGACCTAAATGTTCGTCCAATGACACAAACACACCTATTGGATGCACAAGATTGCATAAAAACCCTAATTGGACAAGAATAAGACTAGGAAGGACGAAAATGACCTAAATGTTCGTCCAATGACACAAATGAACTTATTGGATGCACAAGATTGGTTAAAAACCCTAATTGGACAAGAATAAGCATAGAGAGGACGAAAATGACCTAAACGTTCATCCAATGACACAAACCCACATATTGGATGCACAAGATTGCTTAAAACCCTAATTGGACAAGAATAAGACTAGGGAGGACGAAAATGACCTAAATGTTCATCCAATGACACAAATGAACTTATTGGATGCACAAGATTGGTTAAAAACCCTAATTGGACAAGAATAAGCCTAGGGAGGACGAAAATGACCTAAATGTTCGTCCAATGACACAAACACACCTATTGGATGCACAAGATTGCATAAAAACCCTAATTGGACAAGAATAAGCCTAGGGAAAACGAAAATGACCTAAATGTTCATCCAATGACACAAATGAACTTATTGGAAGCACAAGATTGGTTAAAAACCCTAATTGGACAAGAATAAGCATAGGGAGGACGAAAATGACCTAAATGTTCATCCAATGACACAAACACACATATTGGATGCACAAGATTGCTTAAAACCCTAATTGGATAAGAATAAGACTAGGGATGTCGAAAATGACCTAAATGTTCATCCAATGACACAAATGAACTTATTGGATGCACAAGATTGGTTAAAAACCCTAATTGGACAAGAATAAGCCTAGGGAGGACGAAAATGACCTAAATGTTCGTCCAATGACACAAATGAACTTTATTGGATGCACAAGATTGGTTAAAAACCCTAATTGGACAAGAATAAGCATAGGGAGGACGAAAATGACCTAAATGTTCATCCAATGACACAAATGAACTTATTGGATGCACAAGATTGGTTGAAAACCCTAATTGGACAAGAATAAGCCTAGGGAGGACGAAAATGACCTAAATGTTCATCCAATGACACAAATGAACTTATTGGATGCACAAGATTGGTTAAAAACCCTAATTGGACAAGAATAAGCCTAGGGAGGACGATAATGACCTAATTGTACATCCAATGACACAAATGAACTTATTGGATGCACAAGATTGGTTAAAAACCCTAATTGGATAAGAATAAGCCTAGGGAGGACGTAAATGACCTAAATGTTCCTCCAATGACACAAACACACCTATTGGATGCACAACATTGCATAAAAACCCTAATTCGACAAGAATAAGACTAGGGAGGACGAAAATGACCTAAATGTTCCTCCAATGACAAAAACACACCTATTGGATGCACAAGATTGCATAAAAACCCTAATTGGACAAGAATAAGACTAGGGAGGACGAAAATGACCTAAATGTTC
>JBBPBR010000264.1:35841-88070 GCA_037974775.1 Cicer pinnatifidum
CTAATTGGACAAGAATAAGCCTAGGGAGGACGAAAATGACCTAAATGTTCGTCCAATGACACAAATGAACTTTATTGGATGCACAAGATTGGTTAAAAACCCTAATTGGACAAGAATAAGCATAGGGAGGACGAAAATGACCTAAATGTTCATCCAATGACACAAATGAACTTATTGGATGCACAAGATTGGTTGAAAACCCTAATTGGACAAGAATAAGACTAGGGAGGACGAAAATGACCTAAATGTTCCTCCAATGACACAAACACACCTATTGGATGCACAAGATTGCATAAAAACCCTAATTGGACAAGAATAAGACTAAGGAGGACGAAAATGACCTAAATGTTCATCCAATGACACAAATGAACTTATTGGATGCACAAGATTTGTTAAAAACCCTAATTGGACAAGAATAAGCCTAGGGAGGACGAAAATGACCTAAATGTTCGTCCAATGACACAAACACACCTATTGGATGCACAAGATTGCATAAAAACCCTAATTGGACAAGAATAAGACTAGGGAGGACGAAAATGACCTAAAAGTTCCTCCAATGACACAAACACACCTATTGGATGCACAAGATTGCATAAAAACCCTAATTGGACAAGAATAAGACTAGGGAGGACGTAAATGACCTAAATGTTCCACCAATGACACAAATGAACTTATTGGATGCACAAGGTTGGTTAAAAACCCTAATTGGACAAGAATAAGCCTAGGGAGGACGAAAATGACCTAAATGTTCGTCCAATGACACAAACACACCTATAGGATGCACAAGATTGCATAAAAACCCTAATTGGACAAGAACAAGCCTAGGGAGGACGAAAATGACCTAAATATTCATCCAATGACACAAATGAACTTATTGGATGCACAAGATTGGTTAAAAACCATAATTGGACAAGAATAAGCCTAGGGAGGACGAAAATGACCTAAATGTTCATCCAATGACACAAATGAACTTATTGGATACACAAGATTGGTTGAAAACCCTAATTGGACAAGAATAAGCCTAGGGAGGACGAAAATGACCTAAATGTTCATCCAATGACACAAATGAACTTATTGGATGCACAAGATTGGTTAAAAACCCTAATTGGACAAGAATAAGCCTAGGGAGGACGAAAATGACCTAAATGTTCATCCAATGACACAAATGAACTTATTGGATGCACAAGATTAGTTAAAAACCCTAATTGGACAAGAATAATCCTAGGGAGGACGAAAATGGCCTAAATGTTCGTCCAATGACACAAATGAACTTATTGGATGAACAAGATTGGTTGAAAACACTAATTGGAAAAGAATAAGCATAAGGAGGACGTAAATGACCTAAATGTTCCACCAATGACAGAAATGAACTTATTGGATGCACAAGGTTGGTTAAAAACCTTAATTGGACAAGAATAAGCCTACGGAGGACGAAAATGACCTAAAAGTTCGTCCAATGACACAAACACACCTATTGGATGCACAAGATTGCATAAAAACCCTAATTGGAAAAGAATAAGACTAGGGAGGACGAAAATGACCTAAATGTTCCTCCAACGACACAAACACACCTATTGGATGCACAAGATTGCATAAAAACCCTAATTGGACAAGAATAAGACTAGGGAGGACGAAAATGACCTAAATGTTCCTCCAATGACACAAATGAACTTATTGGATGCACAAGATTGCATAAAAACCCTAATTGGACAAGAATAAGCCTAGGGAGGATGAAAATGACCTAAATGTTCGTCCAATGACACAAACACACCTATAGGATGCACAAGATTGCATAAAAACCCTAATTGGACAAGAACAAGACTAGGGAGAACGAAAATGACCTAAATGTTCATCCAATAACACAAATGAACTTATTGGATGCACAAGATTGGTTAAAAACCCTAATTGGACAAGAATAAGACTAGGGAGGACGAAAATGACCTAAATGTTCCTCCAATGACACAAACACACCTATTGGATGCACAACATTGCATAAAAACCCTAATTCGACAAGAATAAGACTAGGGAGGACGAAAATGACCTAAATGTTCGTCCAATGACACAAACACACCTATTGGATGCACAGGATTGCATAAAAACCCTAATTGGACAAGAATAAGCCTAGGGAGGACGAAAATGACCTAAATGTTCGTCCAATGACACAAACACACCTATAGGATGCACAAGATTGCATAAAAACCCTAATTGGACAAGAACAAGCCTATGGAGGACGAAAATGACCTAAATGTTCATCAAATGACACAAATGAACTTATTGGATGCACAAGATTGGTTAAAAACCCTAATTGGACAAGAATAAGCCTAGGGATGACGTAAATGACCTAAATGTTCATCCAATGACACAAATGAACTTATTGGATGCACAAGATTGGTTAAAAACCCTAATTGGACAAGAATAAGCATAGGGAGGACGAAAATGACCTAAATGTTCATCCAATGACACAAACACACATATTGGATGCACAAGATTGCTTGAAACCCTAATTGGACAAGAATAAGACTAGGGATGACGAAAATGACCTAATTGTTCATCCAATGACACAAATGAACTTATTGGATGCACAAGATTGGTTAAAAACCCTAATTGGACAAGAATAAGCCTAGGGAGGACGAAAATGACCTAAATGTTCGTCCAATGACATAAACAACCCTATAGGATGCACAAGATTGCATAAAAACCCTAATTGGACAAGAACAAGCCTAGGGAGGACGAAAATGACCTAAATGTTCATCCAATGACACAAATGAACTTATTGGATGCACAAGATTGGTTAAAAACCCTAATTGGACAAGAATAAGCCTAGGGAGGACGTAAATGACCTAAATGTTCATCCAATGACACAAATGAACTTATTGGATGCACAAGATTGGTTAAAAACCCTAATTGGACAAGAATAAGCCTAGGGTGGACGAAAATGACCTAAATGTTCATCCAATTACACAAATGAACTTATTTGATGCACAAGATTGGTTAAAAACCCTAATTGGACAAGAATAATCCTAGGGAGGACGAAAATGACCTAAATGTTCATCCAATGACACAAATGAACTAATTGGATGCACAAGATTGGTTAAAAACCCTAATTGGACAAGAATAAGGCTATGGAGGACGAAAATGACCTAAATGTTCATCCAATGACACAAATGAACTTATTGGATGCACAAGATTGGTTAAAAACCCTAATTGGACAAGAATAAGCCTAGGGAGGACGTAAATGACCTAAATGTTCATCCAATGACACAAATGAACTTATTGGATGCACAAGATTGGTTAAAAACCCTAATTGGACAAGAATAAGCCTAGGGAGGACAAAAATGACCTAAATGTTCGTCCAATGACACAAATGAACTTATTGGATGCAAAAGATTGGTTAAAAACCCTAATTGGACAAGAATAAGCCTATGGAGGACGAAAATGACCTAAATGTTCATCCAATGACACAAATGAAATTATTGGATGCACAAGATTGGTTAAAAACCCTAATTGGACAAGAATAAGCCTAGGGAGGACGTAAATGACCTAAATGTTCATCCAATGACACAAATGAACTTATTGGATGCACAAGATTGGTTAAAAACCCTAATTGGACAAGAATAAGCCTAGGGAGGACGAAAATGACCTAAATGTTCGTCCAATGACACAAACACGCCTATTGGATGCACAAGATTGCATAAAAACCCTAATTGGACAAGAATAAGACTAGGGAGGACGAAAATGACCTAAATGTTCCTCCAACGACACAAACACACCTATTGGATGCACAAGATTGCAAAAAAAACCCTAATAGGACAAGAATAAGACTTGGGAGGACGAAAATGACCTAAATGTTCATCCAATGACACAAATGAACTTATTGGATGCACAAGATTGGTTAAAAAACCTAATTGGACAAGAATAAGCCTAGGGAGGACGTAAATGACCTAAATGTTCATCCAATGACACAAATGAACTTATTGGATGCACAAGATTGGTTAAAAACCCTAATTGGACAAGAATAAGCCTAGGGAGGAAGAAAATGACCTAAATGTTCGTCCAATGACACAAACACTCCTATTGGATGCACAAGATTGCATAAAAACCCTAATTGGATAAGAATAAAACTAGGGAGGACGAAAATGACCTAAATGTTCCACCAATGACACAAACACACCTATTGGATGCACAAGATTGCATAAAAACCCTAATTCGACAAGAATAAGACTAGGGAGGACGAAAATGACCTAAATGTTCATCCAATGACACAAATGAACTTATTGGATGCACAACATTGGTTAAAAAACCTAATTGGACAAGAATAAGCCTAGGGAGGACGTAAATGACCTAAATGTTCATCCAATGACACAAATGAACTTATTGGATGCACAAGATTGGTTAAAAACCCTAATTGGACAAGAATAAGCCTAGGGAGGAAGAAAATGACCTAAATGTTCGTCCAATGACACAAACACACCTATTGGATGCACAAGATTGCATAAAACCCTAATTGGACAAGAATAAGACTAGGGAGGACGAAAATGACCTAAATGTTCATCCAATGACACAAATGAACTTATTGGATGCACAAGATTAGTTAAAAACCCTAATTGGACAAGAATAAGCATAGGGAGGACGAAAATGACCTAAATGTTCATCCAATGACACAAACCCACATATTGGATGCACAAGATTGCTTAAAACCCTAATTGGACAAGAATAAGACTTGGGAGGACCAAAATGACCTAAATGTTCATCCAATGACACAAATGAACTTATTGGATGCACAAGATTGGTTAAAAACCCTAATTGGACAAGAATAAGCCTAGGGAGGACGAAAATGACCTAAATGTTCGTCCAATGACACAAACACACCTATTGGATGCACAAGATTGCATAAAACCCTAATTGGACAAGAATAAGACTAGGGAGGACGAAAATGTCATAAATGTTCATCCATTGACACAAATGAACTTATTGGATGCACAAGATTGGTTAAAAACCCTAATTGGACAAGAATAAGCATAGGGAGGACGAAAATGACCTTAATGTTCATCCAATGACACAAACCCACATATTGGATGCACAAGATTGCTTAAAACCCTAATTGGACAAGAATAAGACTAGGGACGACGAAAATGACCTAAATGTTCATCCAATGACACAAATGAACTTATTGGATGCACAAGATTGGTTAAAAACCCTAATTGGACAAGAATAAGCCTAGGGAGGACGAAAATGACCTAAATGTTCGTCCAATGACACAAACACACCTATTGGATGCACAAGATTGCATAAAAACCCTAATTGGACAAGAATAAGACTAGGGAGGACGTAAATGACCTAAATGTTCCACCAATGACACAAATGAACTTATTGGATGCACAAGGTTGGTTAAAAACCCTAATTGGACAAGAAAAAGCCTAGGGAGGACGAAAATGACCTAAATGTTCAACCAATGACACAAATGAACTTATTGGATGCACAAGGTTGGTTAAAAACCCTAATTGGACAAGAATAAGCCTAGGGAGGACGAAAATGACCTAAATGTTCGTCCAATGACACAAACACACCTATTGGATGCACAAGATAGCATAAAAACCCTAATTGGACAAGAATAAGCCTAGGGAGGACGAAAATGACCTAAATGTTCGTCCAATGACACAAATGAACTTATTGGATGCACAAGATTGGTTAAAAACCCTAATTGGACAAGAATAAGCCTAGGGAGGACGAAAATGACCTAAATGTTCATCCAATGACACAAATGAACTTATTGGATGCACAAGATTGGTTAAAAACCCTAATTGGACAAGAATAAGCCTAGGGAGGACGAAAATGACCTAAATGTTCGTCCAATGACACAAACACACCTAATGGATGTACAAGATTGCATAAAAACCCGAATTGGACAAGAATAAGACTAGGGAGGACGAAAAATGACCTAAATGTTCCTCCAATGACACAAATGAACTTATTGGATGCACAAGGTTGGTTAAAAACCCTAACTGGACAAGAATAAGCCTAGGGAGGACGAAAATGACCTAAATGTTCATCCAATGACACAAATGAACTTATTGGATGCACAAGATTGGTTAAAAACCCTAATTGGACAAGAATAAGCCTAGGGAGGACGAAAATGACCTAAATGTTCATCCAATGACACAAATGAACTTATTGGATGCACAAGATTGGTTAAAAACCTTAATTGTACAAGAATAAGCCTAGGGAGGACGAAAATGACCTAAATGTTCATCCAATGACACAAATGAACTTATTGGATGCACAAGATTTGTTAAAAACCCTAATTGGACAAGAATAAGCCTAGGGAGAACGAAAATGACCTAAATGTTCATCCAATGACACAAATGAACTTATTGGATGCACAAGATTGGTTAAAAACCCTAATTGGACAAGAATAAGCCTAGGGAGGACGAAAATGACCTAAATGTTCGTCCAGTGATACAAACACACCTATTGGATGCACAAGATTGCATAAAATCCTTAATTGGACAAGAATAAGACTAGGAAGGACGAAAATTACCTAAATGTTCCTCCAATGACTCAAACACACCTATTGGATGCACAAGATTGCATAAAAACCCTAATTCGACAAGAATAAGACTAGGGTGGACGAAAATGACCTAAATGTTCCTCAAATGACACAAATGAACTTATTGTATGCACAAGATTGCATAAAAACCCTAATTGGACAAGAATAAGCCTAGGGAGGACGAAAATGACCTAAATGTTTATCCAATGACATAAATGAACTTATTGGATGCACAAGATTGGTTAAAAACCCTAATTGGACAATAATAAGCCTAGGGAGAACGAAAATGACCTAAATGTTCATCCAATGATACAAATGAACTTATTGGATGCACAAGATTGGTTGAAAACCCTAATTGGACAAGAATAAGCCTAGGGAGGACGAAAATGACCTAAATGTTCATCCAATGACACAAATGAACTTATTGGATGCACAAGATTGGTTAAAAACCCTAATTGGACAAGAATAAGCCTAGGGAGGACGAAAATGACCTAAATGTTCGTCCAATGACACAAACACACCTATTGGATGCACAAGATTGCATAAAAACCCTAATTGGACAAGAATAAGATTAGGGAGGACGAAAATGACCTAAATGTTCCTCCAATGACACAAATGAACTTATTGGATGCACAAGGTTGGTTAAAAACCCTAATTGGACAAGAATTAGCCTAGGGAGGACGAAAATGACCTAAATATTCAACCAATGACACAAATGAACTTATTGGATGCACAAGGTTGGTTAAAAACCCTAATTGAACAAGAATAAGCCTAGGGAGGAAGAAAATGACCTAAATGTTCGTCCAATGACACAAACACACCTATTGGATGCACAAGATTGCATAAAAATGCTAATTGGACAAGAATAAGACTAGGGATGACGAAAATGACCTGAATGTTCCTCCAACGACACAAACACACCTAATGGATGCATAAGATTGCATAAAAACCCTAATTGGACAAGAATAAGACTAGGGAGGACGAAAATGACCTAAATGTTCATCCAATGACACAAATGAACTTATTGCATGCACAAGATTGGTTAAAAACCCTAATTGGACAAGAATAAGCCTAGGGAGGACGAAAATGACCTAAATGTTCATCCAATGACACAAATGAACTTATTGGATGCACAAGATTGGTTAAAAACCCTAATTGGACAAGAATAAGCCTAGGGAGAACGAAAATGACCTAAATGTTCATCCAATGACACAAATGAACTTATTGGATGCACAAGATTGGTTGAAAACCCTAATTGGACAAGACTAAGCCTAGGGAGGACGAAAATGACCTAAATGTTCATCCAATGACACAAATGAACTTATTGGATGCACAAGATTGGTTAAAAACCCTAATTGGACAAGAATAAGCCTAGGGAGGACGAAAATGACCTAAATGTTCATCCAATGACACAAATGAACTTATTGGATGCACAAGATTGGTTAAAAACCCTAATTGGACAAGAATAAGCCTAGGGAGGACGAAAATGACCTAAATGTTCGTCCAATGTCCCAAACACACCTATTGGATGCACAAGATTGCATAAAAACCCTAATTGGACAAGAATAAGACTAGGGAGGACGAAAATGACCTAAATGTTCCTCCAATGACACAAACACACCTATTGGATGCACAAGATTGTATAAAAACCCTAATTCTACAAGAATAAGACTAGGGAGGACGAAAATGACCTAAATGTTCCTCCAATGACACAAACACACCTATTGGATGCACAAGATTGCATAAAAACCCTAATTGGACAAGAATAAGACTAGGGAGGACGTAAATGACCTAAATGTTCCACCAATGACACAAATGAACTTATTGGATGCACAAGGTTGGTTAAAAACCCTAATTGGACAAGAATAAGGCTAGGGAGGACGAAAATGACCTAAATGTTCAACCAATGACACAAATGAACTTATTGGATGCACAAGGTTGGTTAAAAACCCTAATTGGACAAGAATAAGCCCAGCGAGGACGAAAATGACCTAAATGTTCATCCAATGACACAAATGAACTTATTGGATGCACAAGATTGGTTAAAAACCCTAATTGGACAAGAATAAGCCTAGGGAGGACGAAAATGACCTAAATGTTCGTCCAATGTCACAAACACACCTATTGGATGCACAAGATTGCATAAAAACCCTAATTGGACAAGAATAAGACTAGGGAGGACGTAAATGACCTAAATGTTCCACCAATGACACAAATGAACTTATTGGATGCACAAGGTTGGTTAAAAACCCTAATTGGACAAGAATAAGGCTAGGGAGGACGAAAATGACCTAAATGTTCAACCAATGACACAAATGAACTTATTGGATGCACAAGGTTGGTTTAAAACCGTAATTGGACAAGAATAAGCCTAGGGAGGACGAAAATGACCTAAATGTTCGTCCAATGACACAAACACACCTATTGGATGCACAGGATTGCATAAAAACCCTTATTGGACAAGAATAAGCCTAGGGAGGACGAAAATGACCTAAATGTTCGTCCAATGACACAAACACACCTATAGGATGCACAAGATTGCATAAAAACCCTAATTGGACAAGAACAAGCCTATGGAGGACGAAAATGACCTAAATGTTCCTCAAATGACACAAATGAACTTATTGGATGCACAAGATTGGTTAAAAACCCTAATTGGACAAGAATAAGCCTAGGGAGGACGTAAATGACCTAAATGTTCATCCAATGACACAAATGAACTTTTTGGATGCACAAGATTGGTTAAAAACCCTAATTGGACAAGAATAAGCATAGGGAGGACGAAAATGACCTAAATGTTCATCCAATGACACAAACACACATATTGGATGCACAAGATTGCTTGAAACCCTAATTGGACAAGAATAAGACTAGGGATGACGAAAATGACCTAATTGTTCATCCAATGACACAAATGAACTTATTGGATGCACAAGATTGGTTAAAAACCCTAATTGGACAAGAATAAGCCTAGGGAGGACGAAAATGACCTAAATGTTCGTCCAATGACATAAACAACCCTATAGGATGCACAAGATTGCATAAAAACCCTAATTGGACAAGAACAAGCCTAGGGAGGACGAAAATGACCTAAATGTTCATCCAATGACACAAATGAACTTATTGGATGCACAAGATTGGTTAAAAACCCTAATTGGACAAGAATAAGCCTAGGGAGGACGTAAATGACCTAAATGTTCATCCAATGACACAAATGAACTTATTGGATGCACAAGATTGGTTAAAAACCCTAATTGGTCAAGAATAAGCCTAGGGAGGACGAAAATGACCTAAATGTTCGTCCAATGACACAAACACACATATTGGATGCACAAGATAGCTTAAAACCCTAAATGGACAAGAATAAGACTTGGGATGACGAAAATGACCTAAATGTTCATCCAATGACACAAATGAACTTATTGGATGCACAAGATTGGTTAAAAACCCTAATTGGACAAGAATAAGCCTAGGGAGGACCAAAATGACCTAAATGTTCGTCCAATGACACAAACACACCTATTGGATGCACAAGATTGCATAAAAACCCTAATTGGACAAGAATAAGACTAGGGAGGACGAAAATGACCTAAATGTTCCTCCAATGACAGAAACACACCTATTGGATGCACAAGATTGCATAAAAACCCTAATTGGACAAGAATAAGACTAGGGAGGACTTAAATGACCTAAATGTTCCACCAATGACACAAATGAACTTATTGGATACACAAGGTTGGTTAAAAACCCTAATTGGACAAGAATAAGCCTAGGGAGGACGATAATGACCTAAATGTTCAACCAATGACACAAATGAACTTATTGGATGCACAAGGTTGGTTAAAAACCCTAATTGGACAAGAATAAGCCTAGGGAGGACGAAAATGACCTAAATGTTCGTCCAATGACACAAACACACCTATTGTATTCACATGATTGCATAAAAACCCTAATTGGACAAGAATAAGCCTAGGGAGGACGAAAATGACCTAAATGTTCGTCCAATGACACAAACACACCTATTGGATGCACAAGATTGCATAAAAACCCTAATTGGACAAGAATAAGACTAGGGAGGACGTAAATGACCTAAATGTTCCACCAATGACACAAATGAACTTATTGGATGCACAAGGTTGGTTAAAAACCCTAATTGGAAAAGAATAAGCCTCGGGAGGACGAAAATGACCTAAATGTTCATCCAATGACACAAACCCACATATTGGATGCACAAGATTGCTTAAAACCCTAATTGGACAAGAATAAGACTAGGGAGGACGAAAATGACCTAAATGTTCATCCAATGACACAAATGAACTTATTGGATGCACAAGATTGGTTAAAAACCCTAATTGGACAAGAATAAGCCTAGGGAGGACGAAAATGACCTAAATGTTCGTCCAATGACACAAACACACCTATTGGATGCACAAGAATGCATAAAATCCCTAATTGGACAAGAATAAGACTAGGGAGGACGAAAATGACCTAAATGTTCCTCCAATGACACAAACACACCTATTGGATGCACAAGATTGCATAAAAACCCTAATTGGACAAGAATAAGCCTAGGGAGGACGAAAATGACCTAAATGTTCATCCAATGACACAAATGAACTTATTCGATGCACAAGATTGGTTAAAAACCCTAATTGGACAAGAATAAGCCTAGGGAGGACGTAAATGACCTAAATGTTCGTCCAATGGCACAAATGAACTTATTGGATGCACAAGATTGGTTAAAAACCCTAATTGGACAAGAATAAGACTAGGGAGGACGAAAATGACCTAAATGTTCCTCCAATGACACAAACTCACCTATTGGATGCACAAGATTGCATAAAAACCCTAATTCGACAAGAATAAGACTAGGGAGGACGAAAATGACCTAAATGTTCATCCAATGACACAAATGAACTTATTGAATGCACAAGATTGGTTAAAAACCCTAATCGAACAAGAATAAGCCTAGGGAAGACGAAAATGACCTAAATGTTCTTCCAATGACATAAACACACCTATTGGATGCACAAGATTACATAAAAACCCTAATTGGACAAGAATAAGACTAGGGAGGACGAAAATGACCTAAATGTTCCTCCAATGACACAAACACACCTATTGGATGCACAAGATTGCATAAAAACCCTAATTGGACAAGAATAAGACTAGGGAGGACGAAAATGACCTAAATGTTCATCCAATGACACAAATGAACTTATTGAATGCACAAGATTGGTTAAAAACCCTAATCGGACAAGAATAAGCCTAGGGAGGACGAAAATGACCTAAATGTTCATCCAATGACACAAATGAACTTATTGAATGCACAAGATTGGTTAAAAACCCTAATCGGACAAGAATAAGCCTAGGGAGGATGAAAATGACCTAAATGTTCTTCCAATGACACAAACACACCTAATGGATGCACAAGATTGCATAAAACCCTAATTGGACAAGAATAAGACTAGGGAGGACGAAAATGACCTAAATGTTCCTCCAATGACACAAACACACCTATTGGATGCACAAGATTGCATAAAAACCCTAATTGGACAAGAATAAGACTAGGGAGGACGAAAATGACCTAAATGTTCATCCAATGACACAAATGAACTTATTGAATGCACAAGATTGGTTAAAAACCCTAATCGGACAAGAATAAGCCTAGGGAGGACGAAAATGACCTTAATGTTCGTCCAATGACACAAACACACCTATTGGATGCACAAGATTGCATAAAAACCCTAATTGGACAAGAATAAGACTAGGGAGGACGAAAATGACCTAAATGTTCATCCAATGACACAAATGAACTTATTGGATGCACAAGATTGGTTAAAAACCCTAATTGGACAAGAATAAGCATAGGGAGGACGAAAATGACCTAAATATTCCTCCAACGACACAAACACACCTATTGGATGCACAAGATTGCATAAAAACCCTAATTGGACAAGAATAAGACAAGGGAGGACGAAAATGACCTAAATGTTCATCCAATGACACAAATGAACTTATTGGATACACAAGATTGGTTAAAAACCCTAATTGGACAAGAATAAGCCTAGGGATGACGAAAATGACCTAAATGTTCGTCCAATGACACAAACACACCTATTGGATGCACAAGATTGCATAAAAACCCTAATTCGACAAGAATAAGACTAGGGAGGACGAAAATGGCCTAAATGTTCATCCAATGACACAAATGAACTTATTGGATGCACAAGATTGGTTAAAAACCCTAATTGGACAAGAATAAGCCTAGGGAGGACGAAAATGATCTAAATGTTCGTCCAATGACACAAACACACCTATTGGATGCACAAGATTGCTTAAAACCATAATTGGACAAGAATAAGACTAGGGATGACGAAAATGACCTAAATGTTCATCCAATGACACAAATGAACTTATTGGATGCACAAGATTGGTTAAAAACGCTAATTGCACAAGAATAAGCCTAGGGAGGACGTAAATGACCTAAATGTTCATCCAATGACACAAATGAACTTATTGGATGCACAAGATTGGTTAAAAACCCTAATTGGACAAAAATAAGCATAAGGAGGACAAAAATGACCTAAATGTTCATCCAATGACACAAACACACATACTGGATGCACAAGATTGCTTAAAACCCTAATTGGACAAGAATAAGACTAGGGATGACGAAAATGACCTAAATGTTCATCCAATGACACAAATGAACTTATTGGATGCACAAGATTGGTTAAAAACCCTAATTGGACAAGAATAAGCCTAGGGAGGACGAAAATGACCTAAATGTTCGTCCAATGACACAAATGAACTTATTGGATGCACAAGATTGGTTAAAAACCTTAATTGGACAAGAATAAGCCTAGGGAGGACGAAAATGACCTAAATGTTCATCCAATGACACAAATGAACTTATTAGAGGCACAAGATTGGTTGAAAACCCTAATTGGACAAGAATAAGCCTAGGGAGGACGAAAATGACCTAAATGTTCATCCAATGACACAAATGAACTTATTGGATGCACAAGATTGGTAAAAAACCCTAATTGGACAAGAATAAGCTTAGGGAGGACGAAAATGACCTAAATGTTCGTCCAATGACACAAACACACCTATTGGATGCACAAGATTGTATAAAAACCCTAATTGGACAAGAATAAGACTAGGGAGGACGAAAATGACCTAAATGTTCCTCCAATGACACAAACACACCTATTGGATGCACAAGATTGCATAAAAACCCTAATTGGACAAGAATAAGACTAGGGAGGACGTAAATGACCTAAATGTTCCACCAATGACACAAATGAACTTCTTGGATGCACAAGGTTGGTTAAAAACCCTAATTGGACAAGAATAAGGCTAGGGAGGACGAAAATGACCTAAATGTTCAACCAATGACACAAATGAACTTATTGGATGCACAAGGTTGGTTAAAAACAGTAATTGGACAAGAATAAGCCTAGGGAGGACGAAAATGACCTAAATGTTCAACCAATGACACAAATGAACTTATTGGATGCACAAGGTTGGTTAAATACCCTAATTGGAGAAGAATAAGCCTAGGGAGTACGAAAATGACCTAAATGTTCGTCCAATGACACAAACACACCTATAGGATGCACAAGATTGCATAAAAACCCTAATTGGACAAGAACAAGCCTAGGGAGGACGAAAATGACCTAAATGTTCATCCAATGACACAAATGAACTTATTGGATGCACAAGATTGGTTAAAAACCCTAATTGGACAAGAATAAGCATAGGGAGGACGAAAATGACCTAAACGTTCATCTAATGACACAAACCCACATATTGGATGCACAAGATTGCTTAAAACCCTAATTGGACAAGAATAAGACTAGGGAGGACGAAAATGACCTAAATGTTCATCCAATGACACAAATGAACTTATTGGATGCACAAGATTGGTTAAAAACCCTAATTGGACAAGAATAAGCCTAGGGAGGACGAAAATGACCTAAATGTTCGTCCAATGACACAAATGAACTTATTGTATGCACAAGATTGGTTAAAAACCCTAATTGGACAAGAATAAGCCTAGGGAGGACAAAATGACCTAAATGTTCGTCCAATGACACAAACACACCTATTGGATGCACAAGATTGTATAAAATCCCTAATTGGACAAGAATAAGATTAGGGAGGACCTAAATGACCTAAATGTTCCTCCAATGACACAAATGAACTTATTGGATGCACATGGTTGGTTAAAAATCCTAATTGGACAAGAATAAGCCTAGGGAAGACGAAAATGACCTAAATGTTCGTCCAATGACACAAACACACCTATTGGATGCACAAGATTGCATAAAAACGCTAATTGGACAAGAATAAGACTAGGGAGGACGAAAATGACCTAAATGTTCATCCAATGACACAAATGAACTTATTGGATGCACAAGATTGGTTAAAAACCCTAATTGGACAAGAATAAGCCTAGGGAGGACGAAAATGACCTAAATGTTCATCCCATGACACAAATGAACTTATTGGATGCACAAGATTGGTTGAAAACCCTAATTGGACAAGAATAAGCCTAGGGAGGACGAAACTGACCTAAATGTTCATCCAATGACACAAATGAACTTATTGGATGCACAAGATTGGTTAAAAACCCTAATTGAACAAGAATAAGCTAAGGGAGGACGAAAATGACCTAAATGTTCATCCAATGACACAAACACACATATTGGATGCACAAGATTGCTTAAAACCCTAATTGGACAAGAATAAGACTAGGGAGGACGAAAATGACCTAAATGTTCATCCAATGACACAAATGAACTTATTGGATGCACAAGATTGGTTAAAAACCCTAATTGGACAAGAATAAGCATAGGGAGGACGAAAATTACCTAAATGTTCATCCAATGACACAAACACACATATTGAATGCACAAGATTGGTTAAAAACCCTAATTGGACAAGAATAAGCCTAGGGATGACGAAAATGACCTAAATGTTCGTCCAATGACACAAATGAACTTATTGGATGCACAAGATTGGTTAAAAACACTAATTGGACAAGAATAAGCCTATGGAGGACGAAAATGACCTAAATGTTCGTCCGATGACACAAACACACCTATTGGATGCACAAGATTGCATAAAATCCCTAATTGGACAAGAATAAGACTAGGGAGGACGAAAATGACCTAAATGTTCCTCCAATGACACAAACACACCTATTAGATGCACAAGATTGGTTAAAAACCCTAATTGGACAGGAATAAGCCTAGGGAGGACGAAAATGACCTAAATGTTCGTCCAATGACACAAACACACCTATTGGATGCACAAGATTGCATAAAAACCCTAATTGTACAAGAATAAGACTAGGGAGGACGAAAATGACCTAAATGTTCCTCCAATGATACAAACACACCTATTGGATGCACAAGATTGCTTAAAACCCTAATTGGACAAGAATAAGACTAGGGAGGACGAAAATGACCTAAATGTTCATCCAATGACACAAATGAACTTATTGGATGCACAAGATTGGTTAAAAACCCTAATTGGTCAAGAATAAGCCTAGGGAGGACGAAAATGACCTAAATGTTCGTCCAATGACACAAACACACATATTGGATGCACAAGATAGCTTAAAACCCTAAATGGACAAGAATAAGACTTGGGATGACGAAAATGACCTAAATGTTCATCCAATGACACAAATGAACTTATTGGATGCACAAGATTGGTTAAAAACCCTAATTGGACAAGAATAAGCCTAGGGAGGACGAAAATGACCTAAATGTTCGTCCAATGATTCAAACACACCTATTGGATGCACAAGATTGCATAAAAACCCTAATTGGACAAGAATAAGACTAGGGAGGACGAAAATGACCTAAATGTTCCTCCAATGACACAAACACACCTATTGGATGCACAAGATTGCATAAAAACCCTAATTGGACAAGAATAAGACTAGGGAGGACGAAAATGACCTAAAGGTTCATCCAATGACACAAATGAACTTATTGGATGCACAAGATTGGTTAAAAACCCTAATTGGACAAGAATAAGCCTAGGGAGGACGAAAATGACCTAAATGTTCGTCCAATGACACAAACACACCTATTGGATACACAAGATTGCATAAAAACCCTAATTGGACAAGAATAAGACTAGGGAGGACGAAAATGACCTAAATGTTCCTCCAATGACACAAACACACCTATTGGATGCACAAGATTGCATAAAAACCCTAATTGGACAAGAATAAGACTAGGGAGGACAAAAATGACGTAAATGTTCATCCAATGACACAAATGAACTTATTGGATGCACAAGCTTGGTTAAAAACCCTAATTGGACAAGAATAAGCCTAGGGAGGACGAAAATGACCTAATTGTTCATCTAATGACACAAATGTACTAATTGGATGCACAAGATTGGTTAAAAACCCTAATTGGACAAGAATAAGCCTAGGGAGGACGAAAATGACCTAAATGTTCATCCAATGACACAAATGAACTTATTGGATGCACAAGATTGGTTAAAAACCCTAATTGGACAAGAATAAGCCTAGGGAGGACGAAAATGACCTAAATGTTCGTCCAATGACACAAACACACCTATTGGATGCACAAGATTGTATAAAAACCCTAATTGGACAAGAATAAGAGTAGGGAGGACGAAAATGACCTAAATGTTCGTCCAATGACACAAACACACCTATTGGATGCACAAGATTGCATAAAAACCCTAATTGGACAAGAATAAGACTAGGGAGGACATAAATGACTTAAATGTTCCACCAATGACACAAATGAACTTATTGGATGCACAAGGTTGGTTAAAAACCCTAATTGGACAAGAACAAGCCTAGGGAGGACGAAAATGACCTAAATGTTCATCCAATGACACAAATGAACTTATTGGATGCACAAGATTGGTTAAAAACCCTAATTGGACAAGAATAAGCATAGGGAGGACGAAAATGACCTAAATGTTCATCCAATGACACAAACACACATATTGGATGCACTAGATTGCTTAAAACCCGAATTGGACAAGAATAAGACTAGGGATGACGAAAATGACCTAAATGTTCATCCAATGACACAAATGAACTTATTGGATGCACAAGATTGGTTAAAAACCCTAATTGGACAAGAATAAGCCTAGGGAGGACGAAAATGACCTAAATGTTCGTCCAATGACACAAACACACCTATTGGATGCACAAGATTGCATAAAAACCCTAATTGGACAAGAATAAGACTAGGGAGGACGAAAATGACCTAAATGTTCCTCCAATGACACAAACACACCTATTGGATGCACAAGATTGCATAAAAACCCTAATTGGACAAGAATAAGACTAGGGAGGACGAAATGACCTAAATGTTCATCCAATGACACAAATGAACTTATTGGATGCACAAGATTGGTTAAAAACCATAATTGGACAAGAATATGCCTAGGGAGGACGAAAATGACCTAATTGATCATCCAATGACATAAATGAACTTATTGGATGCACAAGATTGGTTAAAAACCCTAATTGGACAAGAATAAGGCTAGGGAGGGCGAAAATGACCTAAATGTTCGTCCAATGACACAAACACACCTATTGGATGCACAAGATTGCATAAAAACCCTAATTGGACAAGAATAAGACTAGGGAGGACGAAAATGACCTAAATGTTCCTCCAATGACACAAACAAACCTATTGGATGCACAAGATTGTATAAAAACCCTAATTCGACAAGAATAAGACTAGAGAGGACGAAAATGACCTAAATGTTCCTCCAATGACACAAACACACCTATTGGATGCACAAGATTGCATAAAAACCCTAATTGGACAAGAATAAGACTAGGGAGGACGTAAATGACCTAAATGTTCCACCAATGACACAAATGAACTTATTGGATGCACAAGGTTGGTTAAAAACCCTAATTGGATGCACAAATGAACTTATTGGATGTACAAGATTGGTTAAAAACCCTAATTGGACAAGAATAAGCCTTGGGAGGACGAAAATGACCTAAATGTTCGTCCAATGACACAAACACACATATTGGATGCACTAGATTGCTTAAAACCCTAATTGGACAAGAATAAGACTAGGGATGACGAAAATGACCTAAATGTTCATCCAATGACACAAATGAACTTATTGGATGCACAAGATTGGTTAAAAACCCTAATTGGACAAGAATAAGACTAGGGAGGACGAAAATGACCTAAATGTTCATCCAATGACACAAATGAACTTATTGGATGCACAAGATTGGTTAAAAACCCTAATTGGACAAGAATAAGCCTAGGGAGGACGAAAATGACCTAAATGTTCATCCAATGACACAAATGAACTTATTGGATGCACAAGATTGGTTGAAAACCCTAATTGGACAAGAATAAGCCTAGGGAGGACGAAAATGACCTAAATATTCATCCAATGACACAAATGAACTTATTGGATGCACAAGATTGGTTAAAAACCCTAATTGGACAAGAATAAGCCTAGGGAGGACGAAAATGACCTAAATGTTCGTCCAATGACACAAACACACATATTGGATGCACAAGATAGCTTAAAACCCTAAATGGACAAGAATAAGACTTGGGATGACGAAAATGACGTAAATGTTCATCCAATGACACAAATGAACTTATTGGATGCACAAGATTGGATAAAAACCCTAATTGGACAAGAATAAGCCTAGGGAGGACCAAAATGACCTAAATGTTCGTCCAATGACACAAACACACCTATTGGATGCACAAGATTGCATAAAAACCCTAATTGGACAAGAATAAGACTAGGGAGGACGAAAATGACCTAAATGTTCCTCCAATGACACAAACACACCTATTGGATGCACAAGATTGCATAAAAACCCTAATTGGACAAGAATAAGACTACGGAGGACTTAAATGACCTAAATGTTCCACCAATGACACAAATGAACTTATTGGATACACAAGGTTGGTTAAAAACCCTAATTGCACAAGAATAAGCCTAGGGAGGACGATAATGACCTAAATGTTCAACCAATGACACAAATGAACTTATTGGATGCACAAGGTTGGTTAAAAACCCTAATTGGACAAGAATAAGCGTAGGGAGGACGAAAATGACCTAAATGTTCGTCCAATGACACAAACACACCTATTGGATGCACATGATTGCATAAAAACCCTAATTGGACAAGAATAAGCCTAGGGAGGACGAAAATGACCTAAATGTTCGTCCAATGACACAAACACACCTATTGGATGCACAAGATTGCATAAAAACCCTAATTCGACAAGAATAAGACTAGGGAGGACGAAAATGACCTAAATGTTCATCCAATGACACAAACAAACCTATTGGATGCACAAGATTGCATAAAAACCCTAATTGGACAAGAATAAGACTAGGGAGGACGAAAATGACCTAAATGTTCCTCCAATGACACAAACACACCTATTGGATGCACAAGATTGCATAAAAACCCTAATAGGACAAGAATAAGACTTGGGAGGACGAAAATGACCTAAATGTTCATCCAATGACACAAATGAACTTATTGGATGCACAAGATTGGTTAAAAACCCTAATTGGACAAGAATAAGCCAAGGGAGGACGAAAATGACCTAAATGTTCGTCCAATGACACAAACACTCCTATTGGATGCATAAGATTGCATAAAAACCCTAATTGGATAAGAATAAAACTAGGGAGGACGAAAATGACCTAAATGTTCATCCAATGACACAAATGAACTTATTGGATGCACAAGATTGGTTAAAAACCCTAATTGGACAAGAATAAGCCTAGGGAGGACGAAAATGACCTAAATGGTCGTCGAATGACACAAACACACCTATTGGATGCACAAGGTTGGTTAAAAACCCTAATTGGACACGAATAAGCCTAGGGAGGACGAAAATGACCTAAATGTTCGTCCAATGACACAAACACACCTATTGGATGCACAGGATTGGTTAAAAACCCTAATTAGACAAGAATAAGCCTATGGAGGACGAAAATGACCTAAATGTTCGTCCAATGACACAAACACACCTATTGGATGCACAAGATTGCATAAAAACCCTAATTGGACAAGAATAAGCCTAGGAAGGACGAAAATGACCTAAATGTTCATCCAATGACACAAATGAACTTATTGGATGCACAAGATTGGTTAAAAACCGTAATTGGACAAGAATAAGCCTAGAGAGGACGAAAATGACCTAAATGTTCATCCAATGACACAAATGAACTTATTGGATGCACAAGATTGGTTAAAAACCCTAATTGGACAAGAAAAAGCCTAGGGAGGACGAAAATGACCTAAATGTTCATCCAATGACACAAATGAACTTATTGGATGCACAAGATTGCATAAAAACCCTAATCGGACAAGAATAAGCCTAGGTAGGACGAAAATGACCTAAATCTTTATCCAATGACACAAACACACCTATTGGATGCACAAGATTGCATAAAAACCCTAATTGGAGAAGAATAAGCCTAGGAAGGACGAAAATGACCTAAATGTTCATCCAATGACACAAATGAACTTATTGGATGCACAAGATTGGTTAAAAACCGTAATTGGACAAGAATAAGCCTAGGGAGGACGAAAATGACCTAAATGTTCATCCAATGACACAAATGAACTTATTGGATGCACAAGATTGGTTAAAAACCCTAATTGGACAAGAATAAGCCTAGGGAGGACGAAAATGACCAAAATGTTCGTCCAATGACACAAACACACCTATTGGATGCACAAGATTGCATAAAAACCCTAATTGAACAAGAATAAGCCTAGGGAGGACGAAAATGACCTAAATGTTCATCCAATGACACAAATGAACTTATTGGATGCACAAAATTGGTTAAAAACCCTAATTGGTCAAGAATAAGCCTAGGGAGGACGAAAATGACCTAAATGTTCGTCCAATGACACAAACACACCTATTGGATGCACAAGATTGCATAAAAACCCTAATTGGACAAGAATAATCCTAGGGAGGACGTAAATGACCTAAATGTTCATCCAATGACACAAATGAACTTATTGGATGCACAAGATTGGTTAAAAACCCTAATTGGACAAGAATAAGCCTAGGGAGGACGAAAATGACCTAAATGTTCGTCCAATGACACAAACACACCTATTGGATGCACAAGATTGCATAAAAACCCTAATTGGATAAGAATAAGACTATGGAGGACGAAAATGACTTAAATGTTCCTCCAATGACACAAACACACCTATTGGATGCACAAGATTACATAAAAACCCTAATTCGACAAGAATAAGACTAGGGAGGACGAAAATGACCTAAATGTTCATCCAATGACACAAATGAACTTATTGGATGCACAAGATTGGTTAAAAACCCTAATTGGACAAGAATAAGCATAGGGAGGACGAAAATGACCTAAATTTCATCCAATGACACAAACACACATATTGGAAAAACAAGATTGCTTAAAACCCTAATTGGACAAGAATAAGACTAGGGATGACGAAAATGACCTAAATGTTCATCCAATGACACAAATGAACTTATTGGATGCACAAGATTGGTTAAAAACCCTAATTGGACAAGAATAAGCCTAGGGAGGACGAAAATGACCTAAATGTTCGTCCAATGACACAAACACACCTATTGGATGCACAAGATTGCATAAAAACCCTAATTGGACAAGAATAAGACTAGGGAGGACGTAAATGACCTAAATGTTCCACCCATGACACAAATGAACTTATTTGATGCCCAAGGTTGGTTAAAAACCCTAATTGGACAAGAATAAGCCTAGGGAGGACGAAAATGACCTAAATGTTCGTCCAATGACCCAAACACACCTATAGGATGCACAAGATTGCATAAAAACCCTAATTGGACAAGAACAAGCCTAGGGAGGACGAAAATGACCTAAATATTCATCCAATGACACAAATGAACTTATTGGATGCACAAGATTGGTTAAAAACCCTAATTGGACAAGAATAAGCCTAGGGAGGACGTAAATGACCTAAATGTTCATCCAATGACACAAATGAACTTATTGGATGCACAAGATTGGTTAAAAACCCTAATTGGACAAGAATAAGCATAGGGAGGACGAAAATGACCTAAATGTTCATCCAATGACACAAACACACATATTGGATGCACAAGATTGCTTGAAACCCTAATTGGACAAGAATAAGACTAGGGATGACGAAAATGACCTAAATGTTCATCCAATGACACAAATGAACTTATTGGATGCACAAGATTGGTTAAAAACCCTAATTGGACAAGAATAAGCCTAGGGAGGACGAAAATGACCTAAATGTTCGTCCAATGACACAAACACACCTATTGGATGCACAAGATTGCAGAAAAACCCTAATTGGACAAGAATAAGACTAGGGAGGACGTAAATGACCTAAATGTTCCACCAATGACACAAATGAACTTATTGGATGCACAAGGTTGGTTAAAAACCCTAATTGGACAAGAATAAGCCTAGGGAGGACGAAAATGACCTAAATGTTCAACCAATGACACAAATGAACTTATTGGATGCACAAGGTTAGTTAAAAACCCTAATTAAACAAGAATAAGCCTAGGGAGGACGAAAATGACCTAAATGTTCATCCAATGACACAAATGAACTTATTGGATGCACAAGATTGGTTGAAAACCCTAATTGGACAAGAATAAGCCTAGGGAGGACGAAAATGACCTAAATGTTCATCCAATGACACAAATGAACTTACTGGATGCACAAGATTGGTTAAAAACCCTAATTGGACAAGAATAAGCCTAGGGAGGACCAAAATGACCTAAATGTTCGTCCAATGACACAAACACACCTATTGGATGCACAAGATTGCATAAAAACCCTAATTGGACAAGAATAAGACTAGGGAGGACGAAAATGACCTAAATGTTCCTCCAATGACACAAACACACCTAATGGATGCACAAGATTGCATAAAAACCCTAATTCGACAAGAATAAGACTAGGGAGGACGAAAATGACCTAAATGTTCATCCAATGACACAAATGAACTTATTGGATGCACAAGATTGGTTAAAAACCCTAATTGGACAAGAATAAGCCTAGGGAGGACGAAAATGACCTAAATGTTCGTCCAATGACACAAACACACCTATTGGATGCACAAGATTGCATAAAAACCCTAATTGGACAATAATAAGACTAGGGAGGACGAAAATGACCTAAATGTTCATCCAATGACACAAACACACCTATTGGATGCACAAGATTGCATAAAAACCCTAATTGGACAAGAATAAGACTAGGGAGGACGAAAATGACCTAAATGTTCCACCAATGACACAAATGAACTTATTGGATGCACAAGGTTGGTTAAAAACCCTAATTTGACAAGAATAAGCCTAGGGAGGACGAAAATGACCTAAATGTTCAACCAATGACACAAATGAACTTATTGGATGCACAGGATTGCATAAAAACCTTAATTGGACAAGAATAAGCCTATGGAGGAGGAAAATGACGTAAATGTTCGTCCAATGACACAAACACGCCTATTGGATTCACAAGATTGCATAAAAAACCCTAATTGGACAAGAATAAGACTAGGGAGGACGAAAATGACCTAAGTGTTCCACCAATGACACAAACACACCTATTGGATGCACAAGATTGCATAAAAACCCTAATTCGACAAGAATAAGACTAGGGAGAACGAAAATGACCTAAATGTTCCTCCAATGACACAAACACACCTATTGGATGCACAAGATTGCATAAAAACCCTAATTGGACAAGAATAAGACTAGGGAGGACGAAAATGACCTAAATGTTCATCGAATGACACAAATGAACTTATTGTATCCACAAGATTGGTTAAAAACCCTAATTGGACAAGAATAAGCCTACGGAGGACGAAAATGACCTAAAAGTTCGTCCAATGACACAAACACACCTATTGGATGCACAAGATTGCATAAAAACCCTAATTGGAAAAGAATAAGACTAGGGAAGACGAAAATGACCTAAATGTTCCTCCAACGACACAAACACACCTATTGGATGCACAAGATTGCATAAAAACCCTAATTGGACAAGAATAAGACTAGGGAGGACGAAAATGACCTAAATGTTCATCCAATGACACAAATGAACTTATTGGATGCACAAGATTGGTTAAAAACCCTAATTGGACAAGAATAAGCCTAGGGAGGACGAAAATGACCTAAATGTTCATCCAATGACACAAATGAACTTATTGGATGCACAAGATTGGTTGAAAACCCTAATTGGACAAGAATAAGTATAGGGAGGACGTAAATGACCTAAATGTTCCACCAATGACACAAATGAACTTATTGGATGCACAAGGTTGGTTAAAAACCCTAATTGGACAAGAATAAGCCTAGGGAGGACGAAAATGACCTAAATGTTCAACCAATGACACAAATGAACTTATTGGATGCACAAGGTTAGTTAAAAACCCTAATTGAACAAGAATAAGCCTAGGGAGGACGAAAATGACCTAAATATTCGTCCAATGACAAAAACACACCAATTGGATGCACAAGATTGCATAAAAACCCTAATTGGACAAGAATAAGCCTAGGGAGGACGAAAATGACCTAAATGTTCGTCCAATGACACAAACACACCTATTGGATGCACAAGATTGCATAAAAACCCTAATTGGACAAGAATAAGACTAGGGAGGACGTAAATGACCTAAATGTTCCACCAAAGACACAAATGAACTTATTGGACGCACAAGGTTGGTTAAAAACCCTAATTGGACAAGAATAAGCCTAGGGAGGACGAAAATGACCTAAATGTTCATCCAATGACACAAATGAACTTATTGGATGCACAAGATTGGTTAAAAACCCTAATTGGACAAGAATAAGCCTAGGGAGGACAAAAATGACATAAATGTTCATCCAATGACACAAATGAACTTATTGGATGCACAAGATTGGTTAAAAACCCTAACTGGACAAGAATAAGCCTAGGGAGGACGAAAATGACCTAAATGTTCGTCCAATGACACAAACACACCTATTGGATGCACAAGATTGCATAAAAACCCTAATTCGACAAGAATAAGACTAGGGAGGACGAAAATGACCTAAATGTTCCTCCAATGACACAAACACACCTATTGGATGCACAAGATTGCATAAAAACCCTAATTCAACAAGAATAAGACTAGGGAGGACGAAAATGACCTAAATGTTCCTCCAATGACACAAACACACCTATTGAATGCACAAGATTGCATAAAAACCCTAATTGGACAAGAATAAGACTAGGGAGGACGAAAATGACCTAAATGTTCCTCCAGTGACACAAACACACCTATTGGATGCACAAGATTGCATAAAAACCCTAATTGGACAAGAATAAGACTAGGGAGGACGAAAATGACATAAATGTTCATCGAAGGACACAAATGAACTTATTGGATGCACAAGATTGGTTAAAAACCCTACTTGGACAAGGATAAGCCTAGGGAGGACGAAAATGACCTAAATGTTCGTCCAATGACACAAACACACCTATTGGATGCACAAGATTGCATAAAAACCCTAATTCGACAAGAATAAGACTAGGGAGGACGAAAATGACCTAAATGTTCATCCAATGACACAAATGAACTTATTGGATGCACAAGATTGGTTAAAAACCCAAATTGGACAAGAATAAGCCTAGGGAGGACGAAAATGATCTAAATGTTCGTCCAATGACACAAACACACCTATTGGATGCACAAGATTGCATAAAAACCCTAATTGGACAAGAATAAGACTAGGGAGGACGTAAATGACCTAAATGTTCCACCAATGACACAAATGAACTTATTGGATGCACAAGGTTGGTTAAAAACCCTAATTGGACAAGAATAAGCCTAGGGAGGACGAAAATGACCTAAATATTCAACCAATGACACAAATGAACTTATTGGATGCACAAGGTTGGTTAAAAACCCTAATTGGACAAGAATAAGCCTAGCGAGGACGAAAATGACCTAAATGTTCGTCCAATGACACAAACACACCTATTGGATGCACAGGATAGCATAAAAACCCTAATTCGACAAGAATAAGACTAGGGAGGACGAAAATGACCTAAATGTTCCTCCAATGACACAAACACACCTATTGGATGCACAAGATTGCATAAAAACCCTAATTGGACAAGAATAAGACTAGGGAGGACGAAAATGACCTAAATGTTCCTCCAATGACACAAACACACCTATTGGATGCACAAGATTGCATAAAAACCCTAATTGGACAAGAATAAGACTAGGGAGGACGTAAATGACCTAAATGTTCCACCAATGACACAAATGAACTTATTGGATGCACAAGGTTGGTTAAAAACCCTAATTGGACAAGAATAAGCCTAGAGAGGATGAAAATGACCTAAATGTTCAACCAATGACACAAATGAACTTATTGGATGCACAAGGTTGGTTAAAAACCCTAATTGGACAAGAATAAGCCTAGCGAGGACGAAAATGACCTAAATGTTCGTCCAATGACACAAACAAACCTATTGGATGCACAGGATAGCATAAAAACCCTAATTCGACAAGAATAAGACTAGGGAGGACGAAAATGACCTAAATGTTCCTCCAATGACACAAACACACCTATTGGATGCACAAGATTGCATAAAAACCCTAATTGGACAAGCATAAGACTAGGGAGGACGTAAATGACGTAAATGTTCCTCCAATGACACAAACACACCTATTGGATGCACAAAATTGCATAAAAACCCTAATTGGACAAGAATAAGACTAGGGAGGACGTAAATGACCTAAATGTTCCACCAATGACACAAATGAACTTATTGGATGCACAAGGTTGGTTAAAAACCCTAATTGGACAAGAATAAGCCTAGGGAGGATGAAAATGACCTAAATGTTCAACCAATGACACAAATGAACTTATTGGATGCACATGGTTGGTTAAAAACCCTAATTGGACAAGAATAAGCCTAGGGAGGACGAAAATGACCTAAATGTTCGTCCAATGACACAAACACACCTATTGGATGCACAGGATTGCATAAAAACCCTAATTGGACAAGAATAAGCCTAGGGAGGACGAAAATGACATAAATGTTCCTCCAATGACACGAACACACCTATTGGATGCACAAGATTGCATAAAAACCCTAATTGGACAAGAATAAGACTAGGGAGGACGAAAATGACCTCAATGTTCCTCCAATGACACAAACACACCTATGGGATGCACAAGATTGCATAAAAACCCTAATTGGACAAGAATAAGACTAGGGAGGACGAAAATGACCTAAATGTTCCTCCAATGACACAAACACACCTATTGGATGCACAAGATTGCATAAAAACCCTAATTGGACAAGAATAAGACTTTCGGAGGACGAAAATGACCTAAATGTTCATCCAATGACACAAATGAACTTATTGGATGCACAAGATTGGTTAAAAACCCTAATTGGACAAGAATAAGCCTAGGGAGGACGAAAATGACCTAAATGTTCGTCCAATGACACAAACACACCTATTGGATGCACAAGATTGCATAAAAACCCTAATTGGACAAGAATAAGACTAGGGAGGACGAAAATGACCTAAATGTTCCTCCAATGACACAAACACACCTATTGGATGCACAAGATTGCATAAAAACCCTAATTGGACAAGAATAAGACTAGGGAGGACGAAAATGACCTAAATGTTCATCCAATGACACAAATGAAATTATTGGATGCACAAGATTGGTTAAAAACCCTAATTGGACAAAAATAAGTCTAGGGAGGACGAAAATGACCTAAATGTTCGTCCAATGACACAAACACACCTATTGGATGCACAAGATTGCATAAAAACCCTAATTGGACAAGAATAAGACTAGGGAGGACGAAAATGACCTAAATGTTCATCCAATGACACAAATGAACTTATTGGATGCACAAGATTGGTTAAAAACCCTAATTGGACAAGAATAAGCCTAGGGAGGACGAAAATGACCTAAATGTTCGTCCAATGACACAAACACACCTATTGGATGCACAAGATTGCATAAAAACCCTAATTGGACAAGAATAAGACTAGGGGGACGAAAATGACCTAAATGTTCAACCAAGGACACAAATGAACTTATTGGATGCACAAGATTGGTTAAAAACCCTAATTGGACAAGAATAAGCATAGGGAGGACAAAAATGACCTAAACGTTCATCCAATGACACAAACCCACATATTGGATGCAAAAGATTGCTTAAAACCCTAATTGGACAAGAATAAGACTAGGGAGGACGAAAATGACCTAAATGTTCATCCAATGACACAAATGAACTTATTGAATGCACAAGATTGGTTAAAAACCCTAATCGGACAAGAATAAGCCTAGGGAGGACAAAAATGACCTAAATGTTCTTCGAATGACACAAACACACCTATTGGATGCACAAGATTGCATAAAAACCCTAATTGGACAAGAATAAGACTAGGGAGGACGAAAATGACCTAAATGTTCCTCCAATGACACAAACACACCTATTGGATGCACAAGATTGCATAAAAACCCTAATTGGACAAGAATAAGACTAGGGAGGACGAAAATGACCTAAATGTTCATCCAATGACACAAATGAACTTACTGTATGCACAAGATTTTTTAAAAACCCTAATTGGACAAGAATAAGCATTGGGAGGACGAAAATTACCTAAATGTTCATCCAATGACACAAACACACATATTGGATGCACAAGATTGCTTAAAACCCTAATTGGACAAGAATAAGACTAGGGAGGACGAAAATGACCTAAATGTTCATCTAATGACACAAATGAACTTATGGGATGCACAAGATTGATTAAAAACCCTAATTGGACAAGAATAAGCATAGGGATGACAAAAATGACCTAAAATTTCGTCAAATGACACAAACACACCTATTGGATGCACAAGATTGCATAAAAACCCTAATTGGACAAGAATAAGACTAGGGAGGACGAAAATGACCTAAATGTTCCTCCAATGACACAAACACACCTATTGGATGCACAAGATTGCATAAAAACCCTAATTGGACAAGAATAAGACTAGGGAGGACGAAAATGACCTAAATGTTCCTCCAATGACACAAACACACCTAATGGATGCACAAGATTGCATAAAAACCCTAATTCGACAAGAATAAGACTAGGGAGGACGAAAATGACCTAAATGTTCATCCAATGACACAAATGAACTTATTGGATGCACAAGATTGGTTAAAAACCCTAATTGGACAAGAATAAGCCTAGGGAGGACGAAAATGACCTAAATGTTCGTCCAATGACACAAACACACCTATTGGATGCACAAGAATGCATAAAATCCCTAATTGGACAAGAATAAGACTAGGGAGGACGAAAATGACCTAAATGTTCCTCCAATGACACAAACACACCTATTGGATGCACAAGATTGCATAAAAACCCTAATTGGACAAGAATAAGCCTAGGGAGGACGAAAATGACCTAAATGTTCGTCCAATGACACTAACACACCTATTGGATGCACAGGATTGCATAAAAACCCTAATTGGACAAGAATAAGCCTAGGGAGGACGAAAATGACCTAAATGTTCGTCCAATGACACAAACACACCTATAGGATGCACAAGATTGCATAAAAACCCTAATTGGACAAGAACAAGCCTAGGGAGGATGAAAATGACCTAAATGTTCATCCAATGACACAAATGAACTTATTGGATGCACAAGATTGGTTAAAAACCCTAAATGGATAAGAATAAGCCTAGGGAGGACGTAAATGACCTAAATGTTCATCCAATGACAGAAATGAACTTATTGGATGCACAAGATTGGTTAAAAACCCTAATTGGACAAGAATAAGCATAGGGAGGACGAAAATGACCTAAATGTTCATCCAATGACACAAACACACTTATTGGATGCACAAGATTGCTTAAAACCCTAATTGGACAAGAATAAGACTAGGGATGACGTAAATGACCTAAATGTTCATCCAATGACACAAATGAACTTATTGGATGCACAAGATTGGTTAAACACCCTAATTGGACAAGAATAAGCCTAGGGAGGACGAAAATGACCTAAATGTTCATCCAATGACACAAATGAATTTATTGGATGCACAAGTTTGGTTAAAAACCCTAATTGGACAAGAATAAGCCTAGGGAGGACGAAAATGACCTAAATGTTCATCCAATGACACAAATGAACTTATTTAATGCACAAGATTCGTTAAAAACCCTAATCTGACAAGAAGAAGCCTAGGGAGGACGAAAATGACCTAAATGTTCCTCCAATGACACAAACACACCTATTGGATGCACAAGATTGCATAAAAACCCTAATTGGACAAGAATAAGACTAGGGAGGACGAAAATGACCTAAATGTTCATCCAGTGACACAAATGAACTTATTGGATGCACAAGATTGGTTAAAAACCCTAATTGGACAAGAATAAGCCTAGGGAGGACGAAAATGACCTAAATGTTCGTCCAATGACACAAACACACCTATTGGATGCACAAGATTGCATAAAAACCCTAATTGGACAAGAATAAGACTAGGGAGGACTAAAATAACCTAAATGTTCATCCAATGAAACAAATGAACTTATTGGATGCACAAGATTGGTTAAAAACCCTAATTGGACAAGAATAAGCATAGGGAGGACGAAAATGACCTAAACGTTCATCCAATGACACAAACCCACATATTGGATGCACAAGATTGCTTAAAACCCCAATTGGACAAGAATAAGACTAGGGAGGACGAAAATGACCTAAATGTTCATCCAATGACACAAATGAACTTATTGAATGCACAAGATTGGTTAAAAACCCTAATTGGACAAGAATAAGCCTAGGGAGGACGTAAATGACCTAAATGTTCCTCCAATGACACAAACACACCTATTGGATGCACAAGATTGCATAAAAACCCTAATTGGACAAGAATAAGACTAGGGAGGACGTAAATGACCTAAATGTTCCACCAATGACACAAATGAACTTATTGGATGCACAAGGTTGGTTAAAAACCCTAATTGGACAAGAATAAGCCTAGGGAGGACGAAAATGACCTAAATGTTCAACCAATGACACAAATGAACTTATTGGATGCACAAGGTTGGTTAAAAACCCTAATTAGACAAGAATAAGCTTAGGGAGGACGAAAATGACCTAAATGTTCATCCAATGACACAAATGAACTTATTGGATGCACAAGATTGGTTAAAAACCCTAATTGGACAAGAATAAGCCTTAGGAGGACGAAAATGACCTAAATGTTCGTCCAATGACACAAACACACCTATTGGATGCACAAGATTGCATAAAAACCCTAATTGGACAAGAATAAGACTAGGGAGGACGTAAATGACCTAAATGTTCCACCAATGACACAAATGAACTTATTGGATGCACAAGGTTGGTTAAAAACCCTAATTGGACAAGAATAAGCCTAGGGAGGACGAAAATGACCTAAATGTTCGTCCAATGACACAAACACACCTATTGGATGCACAAGATTGCAAAAAAAACCCTAATTGGACAAGAATAAGACTAGGGAGGACGAAAATGACCTAAATGTTTCTCCAATGACACAAATACACCTATTGGATGCACAAGATTGTATAAAAACCCTAATTCGACAAGAATAAGACTAGGGAGGACGAAAATGACCTAAATGTTCCTCCAATGACACAAACACACCTATTGGATGCACAAGATTGCATAAAAACCCTAATTGGACAAGAATAAGACTAGGGAGGACGTAAATGACCTAAATGTTCCACCAATGACACAAATGAACTTATTGGATGCACAAGGTTGGTTAAAAACCCTAATTGGACAAGAATAAGCCTAGGGAGGACGAAAATGACCTAAATGTTCATCCAATGACACAAATGAACTTATTGGATGCACAAGATTGGTTAAAAACCCTAATTGGACAAGAATAAGCCTAGGGAGGACGAAAATGACCTAAATGTTCATCCAATGACACAAATGAACTTATTAATTGCACAAGATTGGTTGAAAACCCTAATTGGATAAGAATAAGCCTAGGGAGGACGAAAATGACCTAAATGTTCATCCAATGAGACAAATGAACTTATTGGATGCACAAGATTGGTTAAAAACCCTAATTGGACAAGAATAAGTCTAGGGAGGATGAAAATGACCTAAATGTTCGTCCAATGACACAAACACACCTATTGGATGCACAAGATTGCATAAAAACCCTAATTGGACAAGAATAAGACTAGGGAGGACGAAAATGACCTAAATGTTCCTCCATTGACACAAACACACCTATTAGATGCACAAGATTGCATAAAAACCCTAATTCGACAAGAATAAGACTAGGGAGGACGAAAATGACCTAAATGTTCATCCAATGACACAAATGAACTTATTGGATGCACAAGATTGGTTAAAAACCCTAATTGGACAAGAATAAGCCTAGGGAGGACGAAAATGACCTAAATGTTCGTCCAATGACAGAAACACACCTATTGGATGCACAAGATTGCATAAAAACCCTAATTGGACAAGAATAAGACTAGGTAGGACGAAAATGACCTAAATGTTCATCCAATGACACAAATGAACTTATTGGATGCACAAGATTGGTTAAAAACCCTAATTGGACAAGAATAAGCCTAGGGAGGACGAAAATGACCTAAATGTTCGTCCAATGACACAAACACACCTATTGGATGCACAAGATTGCATAAAACCCTAATTGGACAAGAATAAGCCTTGGGAGGACGAAAATGACCTAAATGTTCATCAAATGACACAAATGAACTTATTGGATGCACAAGATTGGTTAAAAACCCTAATTGGACAAGAATAAGCCTAGAGAGGACGAAAATGACCTAAATGTTCATCCAATGACACAAATGAACTTATTGGATGCACAAGATTGGTTAAAAACCCTAATTGGACAAGAATAAGCCTAGGGAGGACGAAAATGACCTAAATGTTCGTCCAATGACACAAACACACCTATTGGATGCACAAGATTGCATAAAAACCCTAATTGGACAAGAATAAGACTAGGGAGGATGAAAAAGACCTAAATGTTCCTCCAATGACACAAACACACCTATTGGATGCACAAGATTGCATAAAAACCCTAATTGGACAAGAATAAGACTAGGGAGGACGAAAATGACCTAAATGTTCCTCCAATGACACAAACACACCTATTGGATGCACAAGATTGCATAAAAACCGTAATTCGACTAGAATAAGACTAGGGAGGACGAAAATGACCTAAATGTTCCTCCAATGACACAAACACACCTATTGGATGCACAAGATTGCATAAAAACCCTAATTGGACAAGAATAAGACTAGGGAGGACGAAAATGACCTAAATGTTCATCCAATGACACAAATGAACTTATTGGATGCACAAGATTGGTTAAAAACCCTAATTGGACAAGAATAAGCATAGGGAGGACGAAAATGACCTAAATGTTCATCCAATGACACAAACGCACATATTGGATGCACAAGATTGCTTAAAACCCTAATTGGACAAGAATAAGACTAGGGAGGACGAAAATGACCTAAATGTTCATCCAATGACACAAATGAACTTATTGGATGCACAAGATTGGTTAAAAACCCTAATTGGACAAGAATAAGCATAGGGAGGACGAAAATGACCGAAATGTTCATCCAATGACACAAACCCACATATTGGATGCACAAGATTGCTTAAAACCCTAATTGGACAAGAATAAGACTAGGGAGGACGAAAATGACCTAAATGTTCATCCAATGACCCAAATGAACTTATTGGATGCACAAGATTGGTTAAAAACCCTAATCGGACAAGAATAAGCCTAGGGAGGACGAAAATGACTTAAATGTTCGTCCAATGACACAAACACACCTATTGGATGCACAAGATTGCATAAAAACCCTAATTGGGCAAGAATAAGACTAGGGAGGACGAAAATGACCTAAATGTTCCTCCAATGACACAAACACACCTATTGGATGCACAAGATTGCATAAAAACCTTCATTGGACAAGAATAAGACTTGGGAGGACGAAAATGACCTAAATGTTGATCCAATCACACAAATGAACTTATTGGATGCACAAGATTGGTTGAAAACCCTAATTGGACAAGATTAAGCCTAGGGAGGACGTAAATGACCTAAATGTTCCACCAATGACACAAATGAACTTATTGGATGCACAAGATTGGTTAAAAACCCTAATTGGACAAGAATAAGCCTAGGGAGGACGAAAATGTCCTAAATGTTCGTCCAATGACACAAACACACCTATTGGATGCACAAGATTGCATAAAAATCCTAATTGGACAAGAATAAGCCTAGGGAGGACGAAAATGACCTACATGTTCATCCAATGACACAAATGAACTTATTGGATGCACAAGATTGGTTAAAAACCCTAATTGGACAAGAATAAGCGTAGGGAGGACGAAAATGACCTAAATGTTCATCCAATGACAGAAATGAACTTATTGGATGCACAAGATTGGTTAAAAACCCTAATTGGACAAGAATAAGCCTAGGGAGGACGAAAATGACCTAAATGTTCATCCAATGACCCAAATGAACTTATTGGATTCACAAGATTGTTAAAAACCCTAATTGGACAAGAATAAGCCTAGGGAGGACGAAAATGACCTAAATGTTCGTCCAATGACACAAACACACCTATTGGATGCACAAGATTGCATAAAAACCCTAATTGGACAAGAATAAGCTTAGGGAGGAAGAAAATGACCTAAATGTTCATCCAATGACACAAATGAACTTATTGGATGCACAAGATTGGTTAAAAACCCTAATTGGACAAGAACAAGCCAAGGGAGGACGAAAATGACCTAAATGTTCGTCCAATGACACAAACACACCAATTGGATACACAAGATTGCATAAAAACCCTAATTGGACAAGAATAAGCCTAGGGAGGACGAAAATGACCTAAATGTTCGTCCAACGACACAAACACACCTATTGGATGCACAAGATTGCATAAAAACCCTAATTGGACAAGAATAAGCTTAGGGAGGAGGAAAATGATCTAAATGTTCATCCAATGACACAAATGAACTTATTGGATGCACAAGATTGGTTAAAAACCCTAATTGGACAAGAATAAGCCTAGGGAGGACGAAAATGACCTAAATGTTCGTCCAATGACACAAACACACCTATTGGATGCACAAGATTGCATAAAAACCCTAATTGGACAAGAATAAGACTAGGGAGGACGAAAATGACCTAAATGTTCCTCCAATGACACAAACACACCTATTGGATGCACAAGATTGCATAAAAACCCTAATTGGACAAGAATAAGACTAGGGAGGACGTAAATGACCTAAACGTTCCACCAATGACACAAATGAACTTATTGGATGCACAATGTTGGTTAAAAACCCTAATTGGACAAGAATAAGACTAGGGAGGACGAAAATGACCTAAATGTTCATCCAATGACACAAATGAACTTATTGGATGCACAAGATTGGTTAAAAACCCTAATTGGACAAGAATAAGCCTAGGGAGGACGAAGATGACCTAAATGTTCCTCCAATGAGACAAACACACCTATTGGATGCACAAGATTGTATAAAAACCCTAATTCAACAAGAATAAGACTAGGAAGGACGAAAATGACCTAAATGTTCCTCCAATGACACAAACACACCTATTGGATGCACAAGATTGCATAAAAACCCTAATTGGACAAGAATAAGACTAGGGAGGACGAAAATGACCTAAATGTTCCTCCAATGACACAAACACACCTATTGGATGCACAAGATTGCATAAAAACCCTAATTGGACAAGAATAAGACTAGGGAGGACGAAAATGACCTAAATATTTATCCAATGACACAAACACACCTATTGGATGCACAAGATTGGTTAAAAACCCTAATTGGACAAGAATAAGCCTAGGGAAGACGAAAATGACCTAAATGTTCATCCAATGACACAAATGAACTTATTGGATGCACAAGATTGGCTAAAAACCCTAATTGGACAAGAATAAGCCTAGGGAGGACGAAAATGACCTAAATGTTCATCCAATGACCCAAATTAACTTATTGGATGCACATGATTGGTTAAAAACCCTAATTGGACAAGAATAAGCCTAGGGAGGACGAAAATGACCTAAATGTTCGTCTAATGACACAAATGAACTTATTGGAAGCACAAGAATGGTTAAAAACCCTAATTGGACAAGAATAAGCCTAGGGAGGACGAAAATGACCTAAATGTTCGTCCAATGACACAAACACACCTATTGGATGCACAAGATTGCATAAAAACCCTAATTGGACAAGAATAAGCCTAGGGAGGACGAAAATGACCTAAATGTTCCTCCAATGACACAAACACACCAATTGGATGCACAAGATTGCATAAAAACCCTAATTGGACAAGAATAAGCATAGGGAGGACGAAAATTACCTAAATGTTCATCCAATGACACAAACACACATATTGGATGCACAAGATTGCTTAAAACCCTAATTGGACAAGAATAAGACTAGGGAGGACGAAAATGACCTAAATGTTCATCCAATGACACAAATGAACTTATTGGATGCACAAGATTGGTTAAAAACCCTAATTGGACAAGAATAAGCATAGGGAGGACGAAAATGACCGAAATGTTCATCCAACGACACAAACCCACATATTGGATGCACAAGATTGCTTAAAACCCTAATTGGACAAGAATAAGACTAAGGAGGACGAAAATGACCTAAATGTTCATCCAATGACCCAAATGAACTTATTGGATGCACAAGATTGGTTAAAAACCCTAATCAGACAAGAATAAGCCTAGGGAGGACGAAAATGACCTAAATGTTCGTCCAATGACACAAACACACCTATTGGATGCACAAGATTGCATAAAAACCCTAATTAAACAAGAATAAGACTAAGGAGGACGAAAATGACCTAAATGTTCCTCCAATGACACAAACACACCTATTGGATGCACAGGACTGCATAAAAACCCTAATTGGACAAGAATAAGACTTGGGAGGACGAAAATGACCTAAATGTTCATCCAATGACACAAATGAACTTATTGGATGCACAAGATTGGTTAAAAACCCTAATTGGCCAAGAATAAGCCTAGGGAGGACGAAAATGACCTAAATGTTCGTCCAATGACACAAACACACCTATTGGATGCACAAGATTGCATAAAAACCCTAATTGGACAACAATAAGACTAGGGAGGACGAAAATAACTAAATGTTCCTCCAATGACACAAACACACCTATTGGATGCACAAGATTGCATAAAAACCCTAATTCGACAACAATAAGACTAGGGAGGACGAAAATGACCTAAATGTTCCTCCAATGACACAAACACACCTATTGGATGCACAAGATTGCATAAAAACCCTAATTGGACAAGAATAAGACTAGGGAGGACGTAAATGACCTAAATGTTCCACCAATGACACAAATGAACTTATTGGATGCACAAGGTTGGTTAAAAACCCTAATTGGACAAGAATAAGCCTAGGGAGGACGAAAATGACCTAAATGTTCAACCAATGACACAAATGAACTTATTGGATGCACAAGGTTGGTTAAAAACCCTAATTGGACAAGAATAAGCCTAGGGAGGAGGAAAATGACCTAAATGTTCGTCCAATGACACAAACACACCTATTGGATGCACAGGATTGCATAAAAACCCTAATTGGACAAGAATAAGACTAGGGAGGACGAAAATGACCTAAATGTTCGTCCAATGACACAAACACACCTATTGGATGCACAGGATTGCATAAAAACCCTAATTGGACAAGAATAAGCCTAGGGAGGGCGAAAATGACCTAAATGTTCATCTAATGACACAAATGAACTTATTGGATGCACAAGATTGGTTAAAATCCCTAATTGGACAAGAATAAGACTAGGGAGGACGAAAATGACCTAAATGTTCCTCCAATGACACAAACACACCTATTGGATGCACAAGATTGCATAAAAATCCTAATTGGACAAGAATAAGACTAGGGAGGACTTAAATGACCTAAATGTTCCACCAATGACACAAATGAACTTATTGGATACACAAGGTTGGTTAAAAACCCTAATTGGACAAGAATAAGCCTAGGGAGGACGAAAATGACCTAAATGTTCAACCAATGACACAAATGAACTTATTGGATGCACAAGGTTGGTTAAAAACCCTAATTGGACAAGAATAAGCCTAGGGAGGACGAAAATGACCTAAATGTTCGTCCAATGACACCAACACACCTATTGGATGCACAGGATTGCATAAAAACCCTAATTGGACAAGAATAAGCCTAGGGAGGACGAAAATGACCTAAATGTAAGTCCAATGAAACAAACACACCTATTGGATGCACAAGATTGCATAAAAACCTTAATTCGACAAGAATAGGACTAGGGAGGACGAAAATGACCTAAATGTTCATCCAATGACACAAATGAACTTATTGGATGCACAAGATTGGTTAAAAACCCTAATTGGACAAGAATAAGCCTAGGGAGGACGAAAATGACCTAAATGTTCGTCCAATGACACAAACACACCTATTGGATGCACAAGATTGCATAAAAACCCTAATTGGACAAGAATAAGACTAGGGAGGACGTAAATGACCTAAATGTTCCACCAATGACACAAATGAACTTATTGGATGCACAAGGTTGGTTAAAAACCCTAATTGGACAAGAATAAGACTAGGGAGGACGAAAATGAGCTAAATGTTCGTCCAATGACACAAACACACCTATTGGATGACAAGATTGCATAAAAACCCTAATTGGACAAGAATAAGCCTAGGGAGGACGAAAATGACCTAAATGTTCATCCAATGACACAAATGAACTTATTGAATGCACAAGATTGGTTAAAAACCCTAATCGGACAAGAATAAGCCTAGGGAGGACGAAAATGACCTAAATGTTCTTCCAATGACACAAACACACCTATTGGATGCACAAGATTGAATAAAAACCCTAATTCGACAAGAATAAGACTAGGGAGGACGAAAATGACCTAAATGTGCCTCCAATGACACAAACACACCTATTGGATGCACAAGATTGCATAAAAACCCTAATTGGACAAGAATAAGACTAGGGAGGACGTAAATGACCTAAATGTTCGTCCAATGACACAAACACACCTATTGGATGCACAAGATTGCATAAAAACCCTAATTGGACAAGAATAAGACTAGGGAGGACGAAAATGACCTAAATGTTCATCCAATGACACAAATGAACTTATTGGATGCACAAGATTGGTTAAAAACCCTAATTGGACAAGAATAAGCATAGGGAGGACGAAAATGACCTAAATGTTCATCCAATGACACAAACACACATATTGGATGCACAAGATTGCTTAAAACCCTAATTGGACAAGAATAAGACTAGGGATGACGAAAATGACCTAAATGTTCATCCAATGACACAAATGAACTTATTGGATGCACAAGATTGTTTAAAAACCCTAATTGGACAAGAATAAGCCTAGGGAGGACGAAAATGACCTAAACGTTCGTCCAATGACACAAACACACCTATTGGATGCACAAGATTGCATAAAAACCCTAATTGGACAAGAATAAGACTAGGGAGGACGTAAATGACCTAAATGTTCCACCAATGACACAAATGAACTTATTGGATGCACAAGGTTGGTTAAAAACCCTAATTGGACAAGAATAAGCCTAGGGAGGACGAAAATGACCTAAATGTTCAACAAATGACACAAATGAACTTATTGAATCCACAAGATTGGTTAAAAACCCTACTTGGACAAGAATAAGCCTAGGGAGGACGAAAATGACCTAAATGTTCATCCAATAACACAAATGAACTTATTGGATGCACAAGATTATTTAAAACCCTAATTGGACATGAATAAGCCTAGGAAGGGCCAAAATGACCTAAATGTTCGTCCAATGACACCAACACACCTATTGGATGCACAAGATTGCCTAAAAACCCTAATTGGACAAGAATAAGACTAGGGAGGACGAAAATGACCTAAATGTTCCTCCAATGACACAAATGAACTTATTGGATGCACAAGGTTGGTTAAAAACCCTAATTGGACAAGAATAAGCCTAGGGTGGACGAAAATGACCTAAATGTTCAACCAATGACACAAACACACATATTGAATGCACAAGATTGCTTAAAACCCTAATTGGACAAGAATAAGACTAGGGAGGACGAAAATGACCTAAATGTTCATCAAATGACACAAATGAACTTATTGGATGCGCAAGATTGGTTAAAAACCCTAATTGGAACAGAATAAGCCTAGGGAGGACGAAAATGACCTAAATGTTCGTCCAATGATACAAACACACCTATTGGATGCACAAGATTGCATAAAAACCCTAATTGGACAAGAATAAGACTAGGGAGGACGAAAATGACCTAAATGTTCCTCCAATGACACAAATGAACTTATTGGATGCACAAGGTTGGTTAAAAACCCTAATTGGACAAGAATAAGCCTAGGGAGGACGATAATGACCTAAATGTTCAACCAACGACACAAATGAACTTATTGGATGCACAAGGTTGGTTAAAAACCCTAATTGGACAAGAATAAGCCTAGGGAGGACGAAAATGACCTAAATGTTCAACCAATGACACAAATGAACTTATTGGATGCACAAGGTTGGTTAAAAACCCTAATTGCACAAGAATAAGCCTAGAGAGGACGAAAATGACCTAAATGTTCGTCCAATGACACAAACACACCTATTGGATGCAAAAGATTCAATAAAATCCCTAATTGGACAAGAATAAGACTAGGGAGGACGAAAATGAACTAAATGTTCCTCCAATGACACAAACACACCTATTGGATGCACAAGATTGCATAAAAACCCTAATTGGACAAGAATAAGACTAGGGAGGACGAAAATGACCTAAATGTTCATCCAATGACACAAATGAACTTATTGGATGCACAAGATTGGTTAAAAACCCTAATTGGACAAGAATAAGCCTAGGGAGGACGAAAATGACCTAAATGTTCATCCAATGACACAAATGAACTTATTGGATCCACAAGATTGGTTAAAAACCCTAATTGGACAAGAATAAGCCTATGGAGGACGAAAATGACCTAAATGTTCGTCCAATGACACAAACACACCTATTGGATGCACAAGATTGCATAAAAACCCTAATTGGACAAGAATAAGCCTAGGGAGGACGTAAATGACCTAAATGTTCATCCAATGACACAAATGAACTTATTGGATGCGCAAGATTGGTTAAAAACCCTAATTGGACAAGAATAAGCATAGGGAGGACGAAAATGACCTAAATGTTCATCCAATGACACAAACACACATATTGGATGCACAAGATTGCTTAAAACCCTAATTGGACAAGAATAAGACTAGGGACGACGAAAATGACCTAAATGTTCATCCAATGACACAAATGAACTTATTGGTTGCACAAGATTGGTTAAAAACCCTAATTGGACAAGAATAAGCCTAGGGAGGACGAAAATGACCTAAATGTTCGTCCAATGACACAAACACACCTATTGGATGCACAAGATTGCATAAAAACCCTAATTGGACAAGAATAAGACTAGGGAGGACGAAAATGACCTAAATGTTCCTCCAATGACACAAACACACCTATTGGATGCACAAGATTGTATAAAAATCCTAATTGGACAAGAATAAGCCTAGGGAGGACAAAAATGACCTAAATGTTCCACCAATGACACAAACGAACTTATTGGATGCACAAGGTTGGTTAAAAACCCTAATTGGACAAGAATAAGCCTAGGGAGGACGAAAATGACCTAAATGTTCAACCAATGACACAAATGAACTTATTGGATGCACAAGGTTGGTTAAAAACCCTAATTGGACAAGATTAAGCCTAGGGAGGACGAAAATGACCTAAATGTTCGTCTAATGACACAAACACACCTATTGGATGCACATGATTGCATAAAAACCCTAATTGGACAAGAATAAGCCTAGGGAGGACGAAAATGACCTAAATGTTCATCCAATGACACAAACACACCTATTGGATGCACAAGATTGCATAAAAACCCTAATTGGACAAGAATAAGACTAGCGAGGACGAAAATGACCTAAATGTTCCTCCAATGACACAAATGAACTAATTGGATGCACAAGGTTGGTTAAAAACCCTAATTGGACAAGAATAAGCCTAGGGAGGACGAAAATGACCTAAATGTTCAACCAATGACACAAATGAACTTATTGGATGCACAAGGTTGGTTAAAAACCCTAATTGGACAAGAACAAGCCTAGGGAGGACGAAAATGACCTAAATGTTCCTCCAATGACACAAACACGCCTATTGGATGCACAAGATTGCATAAAAACCCTAATTGGACAATTATAAGACTAAGGAGGACGAAAATGACCTAAATGTTCATCCAATGACACAAATGAACTTATTGGATGCACAAGATTGGTTAAAAACCCTAATTGGACAAGAATAAACCTAGGGAGGACGAAAATGACCTAAATGTTCATCCAATGACACAAATGAACTTATTGGATACACAAGATTGGTTAAAAACCCTAATTGGACAAGAATAAGCCTAGGGAGGACGAAAATGACCTAAATGTTCAACCAATGACACAAATGAACTTATTGGATGCACAAGATTGGTTAAAAACCCTAATTGGACAAGAATAAGCATAGGGAGGACGAAAATGACCTAAATGTTCATCCAATGACACAAATGAACTTATTGGATGCACAAGGTTTGTTAAAAACCCTAATTGGACAAGAATAAGCCTAGGGAGGACGAAAATGACCTTAATGTTCCTCCAATGACACAAACACACCTATTGGATGCACAAGATTACATAAAAACCCTAATTGGACAAGAATAAGACTAAGGAGGACGAAAATTACCTAAATGTTTATCCAATGACACAAACACACCTATTGGATGCACAAGATTGGTTAAAAACCCTAATTGGACAAGAATAAGCCTAAGGAGGACGAAAATGACCTAAATGTTCCTCCAATGTCACAAATGAACTTATTAGATTCACAAGATTGGCTAAAAACCCAAATTGGACCAGAATAAGCCTAGGGAGGACGAAAATGACCTAAATGTTCATCCAATGACACAAATGAACTTATTGGATGCACAAGGATGGTTAAAAACCATAATTGGACAAGAATAAGCCTAGGGACGACGAAAATGACCTAAATGTTCGTCCAATGACACAAATACACCTATTGGATGCACAAGATTGCATAAAAACCCTAATTGGACAAGAATAAGCATAGGGAGGACGAAAATGACCTAAATGTACCTCCAATGACACAAACACACCTATTGGATGCACAAGATTGGTTAAAAACCCTAATTGGACAAGAATAAGCCTAGGGAGGACGAAAATGACCTAAATGTTCGTCCAATGACACAAACACACCTATTGGATGCACAAGATTGCATAAAAACCCTAATTGGACAAGAATAAGACTAGGGAGGACGAAAATGACCTAAATGTTCATCCAATGACACAAATGAACTTATTGGATGCACAAGATTGGTTAAAAACCCTAATTGGACAAGAATAAGCCTAGGGAGGACGAAAATGACCTACATGTTCATCTAATGACACAAATGAACTTATTGGATGCACAAGATTGGTTAAAAACCCTAATTGGACAAGAATAAGCCTAGGGAGGACGAAAATGACCTAAATGTTCGTCCAATGACACAAACACACCTATTGGATGCACAAGATTGTATGAAAACCCTAATTGGACAAGAATAAGACTAGGGAGGACGAAAATGACCTAAATGTTCATCCAATGACACAAATGAACTTATTGGATGCACAAGATTGGTTAAAAACCCTAATTGGACAAGAATAAGCATAGGGAGGTCGAAAATTACCTAAATGTTCATCCAATGACACAAACACACATATTGGATGCACAAGATTGGTTAAAACCCTAATTGGACAAGAATAAGCCTAGGGAGGACGTAAATGACCTAAATGTTCATCCAATGACACAAATGAACTTATTGGATGCACAAGATTGGTTAAAAACCCTAATTGGACAAGAATAAGCCTAGGGAGGACGAAAATGACCTAAATGTTCAACCAATGACACAAATGAACTTATTGGATGCACAAGGTTGGTTAAAAACCATAATTGGACAAGAATAAGCCTAGGGAGGACGAAAATGACCTAAATGTTCGTCCAATGACACAAACACACCTATTGGATGCACAGGATTGCATAAAAACCCTAATTGGACAAGAATAAGCCTAGGGAGGACGAAAATGACCTAAATGTTCGTCCAATGACACAAACACACCTATAGGATGCATAAGATTGCATAAAAACCCTAATTGGACAAGAACAAGCCTAGGGAGGACGAAAATGACCTAAATGTTCATCCAATGACACAAATGAACTTATTGGATGCACAAGATTGGTTAAAAACCTTAATTGGACAAGAATAAGCCTAGGGAGGACGTAAATGACCTAAATGTTCATCCAATGACAGAAATGAACTTATTGGATGCACAAGATTGGTTAAAAACCCTAATTGGACAAGAATAAGCATAAAGAGGACGAAAATGACTTAAATGTTCGTCCAATGACACAAACACACCTATTGGATGCACAAGATTGCATAAAAACCCTAATTCGACAAGAATAAGACTAGGGAAGACGAAAATGACCTAAATGTTCATCCAATGACACAAATGAACTTATTGGATGCACAAGATTGGTTAAAAACCCTAATTGGACAAGAATAAGACTAGGGAGGACGAAAATGACCTAAATGTTCCTCCAATGACACAAACACACTTATTGGATGCACAAGATTGTATAAAAACCCTAATTCGATAAGAATAAGACTAGGAAGGACGAAAATGACCTAAATGTTCATCCAATGCCACAAATGAACTTATTGGATGCACAAGATTGGTTAAAACCCTAATTGGAGAAGAATAAGCCTAGGGAGGACGAAAATGACCTAAATGTTCATCCAATGACACAAATGAACTTATTGGATGCACAAGATTGGTTAAAAACCCTAATTGGACAAGAATAAGCCTAGGGAGGACGAAAATGACCTAAATGTTCGTCCAATGACACAAACACACCTATTGGATGCACAAGATTGCATAAAAACCCTAATTGGACAAGAATAAGACTAGGGAGAACGAAAATGACCTAAATGTTCATCCAATGACATAAATGAACTTATTGGATGCACAAGATTGGTTAAAAACCCTAATTGGACAAGAATAAGCATAGGGAGGACGAAAATGACCTAAATGTTCATCCAATGAAACAAACCCACATATTGGATGCACAAGATTGGTTAAAACCCTAATTGGACATGAATAAGACTAGGGAGGACGAAAATGACCTAAATGTTCCTCCAATGACACAAACATACCTATTGGATGCACAAGATTGCATAAAAACCCTAATTGGACAAGAATAAGACTAGGGAGGACGAAAATGACCTAAATGTTCATCCAATGACACAAATGAACATATTGTATGCACAAGATTGGTTAAAAACCCTAATTGGACAAGAATAAGCATAGGGAGGACGAAAATGACCTAAATGTTCAACCAATGACACAAACACACATATTGGATGCACAAGATTGCTTAAAACCCTAATTGGACAAGAATAAGACTAGGGATGACGAAAATGACCTAAATGTTCATCCAATGACACAAATGAACTTATTTAATACACAAGGTTGGTTAAAAACCCTAATTGGACAAGAATAAGCCTAGGGAGGACGAAAATGACCTAAATGTTCAACCAATGACTCAAATGAACTTATTGGATGCACAAGGTTGGTTAAAAACCCTAATTAGACAAGAATAAGCCTAGGGAGGACGAAAATGACCTAAATGTTCGTCCAATGACACAAACACACTTATTGGATGCATAGGATTGCATAAAAACCCTAATTGGACAAGAATAAGCCTAGGGAGGACGAAAATGACCTAAATGTTCGTCCAATGATACAAAAACACCTATTGGATGCACAAGATTGCATAAAAACCCTAATTCGACAAGAATAAGACTAGGGAGGACGAAAATGACCTAAATGTTCATCCAATGACACAAATGAACTTATTGGATGCACAAGATTGGTTAAAAACCCTAATTGGACAAGAATAAGCCTAGGGAGGACGAAAATGACCTAAATGTTCGTCCAATGACACAAACACACCTATTGGATGCACAAGATTGCATAAAAACCCTAATTGGACAAGAATAAGACTAGGAAGGACGAAAATGACCTAAATGTTCGTCCAATGACACAAATGAACTTATTGGATGCACAAGATTGGTTAAAAACCCTAATTGGACAAGAATAAGCATAGAGAGGACGAAAATGACCTAAACGTTCATCCAATGACACAAACCCACATATTGGATGCACAAGATTGCTTAAAACCCTAATTGGACAAGAATAAGACTAGGGAGGACGAAAATGACCTAAATGTTCATCCAATGACACAAATGAACTTATTGGATGCACAAGATTGGTTAAAAACCCTAATTGGACAAGAATAAGCCTAGGGAGGACGAAAATGACCTAAATGTTCGTCCAATGACACAAACACACCTATTGGATGCACAAGATTGCATAAAAACCCTAATTGGACAAGAATAAGACTAGGGAGGACGAAAATGACCTAAATGTTCATCCAATGACACAAATAAATTTATTGGATGCATAAGATTGCATAATAACCCTAATTGGACAAGAATAAGCCTAGGGAGGACGAAAATGACCTAAATGTTCATCCAATGACACAAATGAACTTTTTGGAGGCACAAGATTGGTTAAAAACCCTAATTGGACAAGAATAAGCCTAGGGAGGACGAAAATGACCTAAATGTTCGTCCAATGACACAAACACACCTATTGGATGCACAAGATTGGTTAAAAACCCTAATTGGACAAGAATATGCCTAGGGAGGACGAAAATGACCTAAATGTTCGTCCAATGACACAAATGAACTTATTGGATGCACAAGATTGGTTAAAAACCCTAATTGGACAAGAATAAGCATAGGGAGGACGAAAATGACCTAAATGTTCATCCAATTACACAAACACACATATTGGATGCACAAGATTGCTTAAAACCCTAATTGGACAGAATAAGACTAGGGATGACGAAAATGACCTAAATGTTCATCCAATGACACAAATGAACTTATTGGATGCACAAGATTGGTTAAAAACCCTAATTGGACAAGAATAAGCCTAGGGAGGACGAAAATGACCTAAATGTTCGTCCAATGACACAAACACACATATTGGATGCACAAGATAGCTTAAAACGCTAAATGGACAAGAATAAGACTTGGGATGACGAAAATGACCTAAATGTTCATCCAATGACACAAATGAACTTATTGGATGCACAAGATTGGTTAAAAACCCTAATTGGACAAGAATAAGCCTAGGGAGGACCAAAATGACCTAAATGTTCGTCCAATGACACAAACACACCTATTGGATGCACAAGATTGCATAAAAACCCTAATTGGACAAGAATAAGACTAGGGAGGACGAAAATGACCTAAATGTTCCTCCAATGACACAAACACACCTATTGGATGCACAAGATTGCATAAAAACCCTAATTGGACAAGAATAAGACTAGGGAGGACTTAAATGACCTAAATGTTCCACCAATGACACAAATGAACTTATTGGATACACAAGGTTGGTTAAAAACCCTAATTGGACAACAATAAGCCTAGGGAGGACGAAAATGACCTAAATGTTCAACCAATGACACAAATGAACTTATTGGATGCACAAGGTTGGTTAAAAACCTTAATTGGACAAGAATAAGCCTAGGGAGGACGAAAATGACCTAAATGTTCGTCCAATGACACAAACACACCTATTGGATGCACAAGATTGCATAAAAACCCTAATTGGACAAGAATAAGACTAGGGAGGACGAAAATGACCTAAATGTTCCTCCAATGACACAAACACACCTATTGGATGCACAAGATTGCATAAAAACCTAATTCGACAAGAATAAGACTAAGGACGACGAAAATTACCTAAATGTTCATCCAATGACACAAATGAACTTATTGGATGCACAAGATTGGTTAAAAACCCTAATTGGACAAGAATAAGCCTAGGGAGGACGAAAATGACCTAAATGTTCGTCCAATGACACAAACACACCTATTGGATGCACAAGATTGCATAAAAACCCTAATTGGACAAGAATAAGACTAGGGAGGACGAAAATGACCTAAATGTTCCTCCAATGATACAAACACACCTATTGGATGCACAAGATTGCATAAAAACCCTAATTGGACCAGAATAAGATTAGGGAGGATGAAAATGACCTAAATGTTCATCCAATGACACAAATGAACTTATTGGATGGACAAGATTGGTTAAAAACCCTAATTGGACAAGAATAAGCATAGGGAGGACGAAAATGACCTAAATGTTCATCCAATGACACAAATCAACTTATTGGATGCACATCATTGGTCAAAAACCCTAATTGGACAAGAATAAGCTTAGGGAGGACGAAAATGACCTAAATGTTCGTCCAATGACACAAACACACCTATTGGATGCACAAGATTGCATAAAAACCCTAATTGGACAAGAATAAGACTAGGGAGGACGAAAATGACATAAATGTTCGTCCAATGACACAAACACACCTATTGGATGCACAAGATTGCATAAAAACCCTAATTGGACAAGAATAAGACTAGGGAGGACGAAAATGACCTAAATGTTCCTCCAATGACACAAACACACCTATTGGATGCACAAGACTGCATAAAAACCCTAATTTGACAAGAATAAGACTAGGGAGGACGAAAACGACTTAAATGTTCCTCCAATGACACAAACACACCTATTTGATGCACAAGATTGCATAAAAACCCTAATTGGACAAGAATAAGACTAGGGAGGACGTAAATGACCTAAATGTTCCACCAATGACACAAATGAACTTATTGGATGCACAAGGTTGGTTAAAAACCCTAATTGGACAAGAATAAGACTAGGGAGGACGAAAATGACCTAAATGTTCATCCAATGACACAAATGAACTTATTGGATGCACAAGATTGGTTTAAAAACCCTAATTGGACAAGAATAAGCCTAGGGAGGACGTAAATGACCTAAATGTTCATCCAATGACACAAATGAACTTATTGGATGCACAAGATTGGTTAAAAACCCTAATTGGACAAGAATAAGCATAGGGAGGACGAAAATGACCTAAATGTTCATCCAATGACACAAACACACATATTGGATGCACAAGATTGCTTAAAACCCTAATTGGACAAGAATAAGACTAGGAATGACGAAAATAACCTAAATGTTCATCCAATGACACAAATGAACTTATTGGATGCACAAGATTGGTTAAAAACCCTAATTGGACAAGAATAAGCCTAGGGAGGACGAAAATGACCTAAATGTTCGTCCAATGACACAAACACACCTATTGGATGCACAAGATTGCATAAAAACCCTAATTGGACAAGAATAAGACTAGGGAGGACGAAAATGACCTAAATGTTCCTCCAATGACACAAACACACCTATTGGATGCACAAGATTGCATAAAAACCCTAATTGGACAAGAATAAGACTAGGGAGGACGAAAATGACCTAAATGTTCATCCAATGACACAAATGAACTTATTGAATGCACGAGATTGGTTAAAAACCCTAATCAGACAAGAATAAGCCTAGGGAGGACGAAAATGACCTAAATGTTCGTCCAATGACACAAACACACCTATTGGATGCACAAGATTGCATAAAAACCCTAATTGGACAAGAATAAGACTAGGGAGGACGAAAATGACCTAAATGTTCCTCCAATGACACAAACACACCTATTGGATGCACAAGATTGCATAAAAACCCTAATTGGACAAAAATAAGACTAGGGAGGACGAAAATGACCTAAATGTTCATCCAATGACACAAATGAACTTATTGGATGCACAAGGTTGGTTAAAAACCCTAATTGGACAAGAATAAGCCTAGGGAGGACGAAAATGACCTAAATGTTCAACCAATGACACAAATGAACTTATTGGATGCACAAGGTTGGTTAAAAACCCTAATTGGACAAGAATAAGCCTAGGGAGGACGAAAATGACCTAAATGTTCAACCAATGACACAAATGAACTTATTGGATGCACAAGGTTGGTTAAAAACCCTAATTGGACAAGAATAAGCCTAGGGAGGACGAAAATGACCTAAATGTTCGTCCAATGACACAAACACACCTATTGGATGCACAGGATTGCATAGAAACCCTAATTGGACAAGAATAAGCCTAGGGAGGACGAAAATGACCTAAATGTTCGTCCAATGACACAAACACACCTATAGGATGCATAAGATTGCATAAAAACCCTAATTGGACAAGAACAAGCCTAGGGAGGACGAAAATGACCTCAATGTTCATCCAATGACACAAATGAACTTATTGGATGCACAAGATTGGTTAAAAACCCTAATTGGACAAGAATAAGCCTAGGGAGGACGTATATGACCTAAATGTTCATCCTATGACAGAAATGAACTTATTGGATGCACAAGATTGGTTAAAAACCCTAATTGGACAAGAATAAGCCTAGGGAGGACGAAAATGATCTAAATGTTCGTCCAATGACACAAACACACCTATAGGATGCATAAGATTGCATAAAAACCCTAATTGGACAAGAACAAGCCTAGGGAGGACGAAAATGACCTAAATGTTCGTCCAATGACACAAACACACCTATTGGATGCACAAGATTGCATAAAAACCCTAATTGGACATGAATAAGACTAGGGAGGACGAAAATGACCTAAATGTTCCTCCAATGACACAACCACACCTATTGGATGCACAAGATTGCATAAAAACCCTAATTGGACAAGAATAAGACTAGGGAGAACGAAAATGACCTAAATGTTCATCCAATGACACAAATGAACTTATTGGATGCACAAGATTGGTTAAAAACCCTAATTGGACAAGAATAAGCATAGGGAGGACGAAAATAACCTAAAAGTTCATCCAATGAAACAAACCCACATATTGGATGCACAAGATTGGTTAAAACCCTAATTGGACAAGAATAAGACTAGGGAGGACGAAAATGACCTAAATGTTCCTCCAATGACACAAACACACCTATTGGATGCACAAGATTGCATAAAAACCCTAATTGGACAAGAATAAGACTAGGGAGGACGAAAATGACCTAAATGTTCATCCAATGACACAAATGAACTTATTGGATGCACAAGATTGGTTAAAAACCCTAATTGGACAAGAATAAGACTAGGGAGGACGAAAATGACCTAAATGTTCCTCCAATGACACAAACACACCTATTTGATGCACAAGATTGCATAAAAACCCTAATTGGACAAGAATAAGACTAGGGAGGACTTAAATGACCTAAATGTTCCACCAATGACACAAATGAACTTAGTGGATACACAAGGTTGGTTTAAAACCCTAATTGGACAAGAATAAGCC